>CM063597.1:12835996-13356847 GCA_032356905.1 Salix exigua
GTTGGGTTTGGGTTTCCCTCTTAGGAGGAGGATGGCCCAAATATTTGTGTGGGTTTAGCCCACATGAAAGTACCCAACTACAAGGGCAGGGCACAATTAATTTGAGCTGCCAAGGAGAACAAAAATAGACAAGAAAAGGGAAGAGAAAAGAAGAGAGAGCCGAGAGAAAAAGGGTGAAGGAGGCAGCTGAGCACTCTGTCTTCTTTCTTCGATTTCCAACTCGTTAACCGTTGGATCGGGTTGAAATTTGGACAGCAGCTTCCAGACATATTTATCTTCATTCTGAACGGTGGGATTGAAGATTGGAGGTGTGGAAGTTGATCTGCTTGACAAAACTCAGGGCTGTCAGTTTGTGAGCCTTCTCTCAACTTTGTTCTCTTTAATTCTTGTTGTATTCAAGAATAGATTAATCTTGATGATTTATGTTGTAGCCCTTAGTTAAATCTGAGGAAGATTATTGTGAACCCATTATTTATGATAGTGGAAGTATTTGAGTGGAGCTACGGTCCGTGGTTTTCCTTCTCATATCGGGAAGGTTTTCCACGTAAAATTTGCGTGTTGTGCTTGTGGTTCTTGGATATATAATTTCTGCATATATTCTGTTTTATTTAGAAGTTTCCTATAGATTCACACAAAGAGGAGTGTTGTATTGTTGTTTCTCCCAACAAGTGGTATCGAGCTTGGTGCGATCGAGCACCTTAAATATCTTGTGTTGAATAATGGAGGCTAATCTAAGTAGAATGGTGTGTTTGAATGGTTCAAATTATAATATATGGAAAGGTAAAATGGAAGACTCGCTTTATGTGAAACAATTCCATTTACCCGTGTTTGCGTCGAGAAGCTGGAAAATAAATCGATGAAGAATGGACTTTGATGCATAGACAAGTATGTGGATATCTTAGGCGAGTGGGTAGATGATAATGTGTTGAATCATATTGAGGGTGAGACACATGCACGCACACTATGGAAAAAACTTGAGGAGTTGTATGCTCGTAAGGCCAGGGCATAGTAAAATGTTTTGATGAAGCAATTGATGTATTTGAGATACCAAGATGGAACTCCCTTAACGGATCACTTGAACACTTTCCAAGGAATTATTAATCGACTTGCTGGGATGGGTATCAAGTTTGATGAAGAGGTTCAAGGGTTGTGTTTACTTGGTACATTGTCGGACTCTTGGGAGACATTTAGGATGTCATTATTTAACTCAGCCCGAATGGTGAAATCAATATGGATCGGCTAAAAGTAGTATATTGAATGAAGAGATGAGAAGAAAATCACGAGGATCCTCTTCACGATCGGAGGTGTTGGTTATAGAAAGAAGGGGAGGAGTAAGAGCAGAGGTCAGAAAAATAGAGATAACAGCAGAAACAAGTCAAGCAGGTTTGCCAATGTTGAGTGTCATCAACTGTGGCATGAAAGGGCATATCAAGAAATATTGCAGGCAGTTGAAGAGAGAGAATAAAGAAAGGGAAGGAGATACAAAATGAAGATGGCAAAAATGGTAATAGAGTTGCCACCACTACTTAGGAGATTTCTTCACTTGTTTATGATGATGATGTCATTAATTTTGCATGCCATGAGACTAGTTGGGTGATTGATAGTGGTGCTTCAACTCATGTTACATCCAGACAAGATTTCTTCACTTCCTATCTGATCAGGTGACTTTGGGACAGTGAAGATGGGTAATGATGACTTGGCCAATATTGTCGGCATTGGAGATGTGTGCTTGGAGATGAGTAATGGCATGAAGTTAGTTCTTCATGATGTGAAGCATATTCCTGACATCCGTTTGAACTTGATATCTGTAGGCAAACTTGATGATGAAGGGTATTGCAACATTTTTCATAATGGTCAGTGGAAGCTCACTAGAGGTGCTATGGTTATTGCTCGAGCTTATAAGCTTTCTACTTTGTATATGTTAGAAGCAAAATTCTCCAAAGACATTATTAATGCAATGGATGATGAGTCTTCTACAGAACTATGGCATAAGAGACTTGCTCATGTGAGTGAGAAAGGCTTGGAATTATTAGCCAAGAAGAATTTGCTAGCAGGAATGAAGAGTGCATCTTTGAAAAAATGCACACACTGTTTGACAGGTAAGCAAAACAGGGTTTCTTTTAAGAGTTCCCCTTCTGCCAGAAAGACAGATATACTTGATCTTGTACATTCAGATGTATGTGGTCCTATGAAGACTAAAACACTTGGTGGTTGCCTTTACTTTGTGACTTTCATAGATGATCATTCAAGGAAATTATGGGTGTATACCTTGAAAAGCAAAGATCGAGTATTTGATGTGTTTAAGCAATTCACGGCTTGGTTGAGAGACAAGCGGGAAGAAGTTGAGGTGCATCAGAGCAGATAATGGGGAGAGTATTTGGGTCCTTTTGATGAGTATTGCGAGCAACGAGGGTATTCGGCATCAAAGAACACCTCCAAAGACTCCTCGGTTGAATGGTTTGGTGAAAGAATGAATAGAACTACTGGTTGAGAGAGTAAGATGTTTGCTTTCACAATCACGGTTGCCAAACTCCTTTTGGGGAGGCTTTGAACACAGCGAGTACATGTCCTTAATCTCACTCCATGTGTTCCTCTTCGAGTTTGATGTACCAGACGAGGGTATGGAATGGCAAAGATGTTTCTTATGATCATTTGCGTGTCTTTGGATGTAAGGCATTTGTGCATATTCCCAAAGATGAGAGATCGAGCTGGATGTGAAGACCAGGCGAGTGTATCTTCCTAGGTTATGGCCTAGATGAGTTTGGTTACTGAGTTGTATGATCCAGTTGAGAAGAAACTTGTGAGAAGTCGAGATGTTGTGTTTATGGAAGATCAAACTATACATGATATTGAGAAGACGAGAAAGGTAGTGCCTCGATATAATGATTGTTTGATTGACTTGGATTCACCTTCTTTGATAGATTTGCCGGCACAAATTGAACATGATGTTGAGAATGACCTCAAGTTCCGGATGATACTGAGATGTTCCCTTACAGGATGAATCTCATGATGAGTTGCCGATGCCAGAGATACCACCGGATGTTCCACCCGGAAGGTCTACGGAGATCGACATCCTTCCACTCGGTGATTACGTAAATGAGTACGTGTTATTAAATGACGGGGAGAGCCGAGTGTTATCACAGAAGCCATGGAAGATGAACACAAGTCAAAGTGGATTGATGCTATGCAAGATGAGATGAAGTCATTACATGACAATCACACCTTTGATTTGGTGAAGCTACCAAAGGGTAAGAGAGCCTTGACAAGCAGGTGGATTTACAAGGTGAAGCGAGGAAGAATACACTTCACAACCACGGTATAAAGCTAGGCTGGTTGTGAAGGGATTCGAGCAGAGAAAAGGCATTGACTTTGATGAGATTTTCTCTCGGTTGTGAAGATGTCATCCATCCGTGTTGTTCTTGGTTTAGCGACTAGTCTAGACTTAGAGGTTGAACAAATGGATGTGAAAACTGCCTTCCTTCATGGTGATTTGGAGGAAGAGATTTATATGGAGCAGCCAGAAGGTTTTAAGGTAAAAGGAAAAGAGGACTATGTGTGTCGGCTCAAGAAAAGTCTTTATGGTTTGAAGCAGGTACCTAGACAATGGTATAAAAAGTTTGAGTCTGTTATGGAGGAGCAAGGCTACAAGAAGACTACTTCTGACCATTGTGTTTTTATGCAAAAATTCTCTGATGGTGATTTCATTATTTTATTGCTTTATGTTGATGATATGTTGATTGTTGGCATGGATTCTTCAAGAATTGACAAGTTGAAGAAGCAGTTAAGTCAGTCATTTGCAATGAAAGACTTGGGGCCAGCAAAGCAGATTCTTGGGGTTCGTATTCATAGATCCAGAAAAGATAAGAAGTTGTTTATATCACAGGAGCAATACATTGAGAAAGTGCTTGAGAGGTTCAACATGAACAATGCTAAAGTGGTTAGCTCTCCTCTTGCTACACACTTTAAGTTGAGCACAAAGCAAAGCCCTTCGACGAGATGAAGAGAAGGAAGATATGGAAAGAATTCCATATGCCTCAGCGATAGGAAGCTTGATGTATGCAATGGTTTGTACGAGGCCAGATATAGCTCATGCAGTTGGTGTTGTTAGCCGGTTTCTTTCAAATCCAGGAAAAGAACATTGGAATGCGGTGAAGTGGATTATGAGATATCTACGAGGAACTTCCAAGATGTGTCTTAGCTTTGGGAGTGGTAAACCAATGTTGGTTGGCTACACGGATTCTGATATGGCTGGAGATATGGATACCCGTAAGTCTACTTCGGGTTACTTGATCACCTTCTCAGGAGGAGCTGTTTCTTGGCAGTCAAGGTTACAAAAATGCATTGCACTTTCTACAAGCTGAAGCGAGTTGATTGCGACAGCGGAAGCTTGTAAGAGTTGCTATGGATGAAAAGGTTTTTACAAGAGCTTGGTCTCAAACAACAACAATATGTGTTGTTTTGTGATAATCAGAGTACTATCCACCTTGCAAAGAACTCTTCATTTCATTCAAGATCGAAACATATCGATGTAAGGTATCATTGGATAAGAGATATTCTCAATGATAAGTTGTTAACTCTTGAGAAAATTCACACCGATGATAATGGTTCTGATATGCTAACGAAGGCTCTAACAAGGGAGAAGCTTGAGACATGTTGCTCGATCGCCGGGATGGCGAATCCCTCCACCTAGTCGGGAAGGGGGAGATTTGTTGGGTTTGGGTTTCCCTCTTAGGAGGAGGATGGCCCAAATATTTGTGTGGGTTTAGCCCACATGAAAGTACCCAACTACAAGGGCAGGGCACAATTAATTTGAGCTGCCAAGGAGAACAAAAATAGACAAGAAAAGGGAAGAGAAAAGAAGAGAGAGCCGAGAGAAAAAGGGTGAAGGAGGCAGCTGAGCACTCTGTCTTCTTTCTTCGATTTCCAACTCGTTAACCGTTGGATCGGGTTGAAATTTGGACAGCAGCTTCCAGACATATTTATCTTCATTCTGAACGGTGGGATTGAAGATTGGAGGTGTGGAAGTTGATCTGCTTGACAAAACTCGGGGCTGTCAGTTTGTGAGCCTTCTCTCAACTTTGTTCTCTTTAATTCTTGTTGTATTCCAAGAATAGATTAATCTTGATGATTTATGTTGTAGCCCTTAGTTAAATCTGAGGAAGATTATTGTGAACCCATTATTTATGATAGTGGAAGTATTTGAGTGGTCTACGGTCCGTGGTTTTCCTTCTCAAATCGGGAAGGTTTTCCACGTAAAAATTTGCGTGTTGTGCTTGTGGTTCTTGGATATATAATTTCTGCATATATTCTGTTTTATTTAGAAGTTTCCTATAGATTCACACAAAGAGGGAGTGTTGTATTGTTGTTTCTCCCAACACTGATTAACCTTTTATTCAACCCTTGATCACTATCCTTCTGCTTGTGCGTCCTATCACACGAAATATGTGACAACAGTTAGCTTGAGCAGGCCTCTGATTTATTTTGTCAAGCACTAAGGTCACTGGACATGGCGGCAGGTATCATGTGACGTTCAAAATTCTAGAATTGGCTACTTTTGCAGGCTGATAATTCAATGCAATTACCCTATCAGCATCCAAATCAAACCTCTAGCTCTCTTGACCACAGTCTTCAACAAGTTCGCACCGGTGCTTCAAATTGTCAATTTCTAGTCCATTGACTTTCTTAACCTGCCCTTCAACACAGTTATCTGTCAGCAGGTATTTAAGCATCAATAACCATTGCATTTAGTACAGTATTATTATTTAACACATAAAAACAAATACGACCACTACCCAGTTATGTCCTAACAGAAACAGGACCGTAGGAAGAAGAGACAGACCTTCACTTCAGCATTTTTGCACGAAGCGATTGCTTACAATAACCGAAGCAGATACCTAATGATCCATAAATAAAAAAATTGTTCACAGTGAAAGCATATTTCCATCTAAATTGGAAATGTGATGGCACCTGTACCCTGTATTTATATTATCCCTGAGCAATTGAACCAGAAAAGTGCTTGTCAGTAAAGATGCACTAGATTCAATAAACAAAGGACGTCCTGGCTTTATTTTGCATAGAAGTCTCATCAATTTATAGCACGATAAATTTTCCACCAAGAGGGAAGGGAAAACATGATGTCATTCTGACCCAATTCAATATATAGTGAGCAAGGTTCTTGTGTTTTAACTGAATCCAATAACCTCACAGCAGATGGAAGTCAAATAACTCTTAAGAAGGTTCTCCCCTCAAAATTACCAAATTGCCTTGATAGTTAGAAGCAGCGATGCTTCCAAATTGTATTTGGTACCAAGAACGTTGTGAGCATACCTGAGAAAGAATAATGAGTTGTTGGCCAGCCTTTTCAGGCAGCTCCTTCAATGCCTGTTCACATGCTCGACAAGGCGATGTATTACACCATTCTTCTCCATAATCGTGAAGATATGGTCGTGTTATTGGAACAAAGCCCAGACCAGCAAAAATGCAATAACTAGGAAGTTCATCAGATTGATGAACAGGAACTGGGAGCTGCAGATGCAAAATAAAAAATCAGAAATAAACCCAATATTCAAGAGTTCAATCTGTATTGTCATTTAACAAGTATGATCTAAAAATACAAGAAAGAACATGTCCATTGATAATCCAAGAATTCATGGCAGAAATAACTACAGTTTTATTCAATGAATAGAGCTCACCCAACCTGATAGGTTCTCTAAAGCCACACCAGCAACTTCATTTCCCATTATGCCCTGGATTTATGGCAGCATCAATCTGTATTGCCATTAACTGGGATACTCCGCTAAATAATTATCTGCTTAACAAGTCTTTTCTGTGTGCATGATCACATAAAATAAAGCAGCTTAACCATGTCAGCATAGCAGCCACCGGCTCAGATGGTTCCCTATCATTCCAGTGGAATGCTTCTGTAAACTTCAAAGATTGAAGGTTTGGGTACTACAAAAATAAGGAGTTAAGTGTTTGAGCAAGGAAACCAATAAATTTTTAGCATATGCAGAAGAGAGGAGTTTAAAAGGCACTTTCCAAATCGAAGTAGTGAAGCATAATGTTGTTACCTTGAGGTACCCAACAACTGAAACAACTTCCTGCAGAAATGGGATGTCTCCTAGCTCCAAGAAATCCATACCCTCCCAGAACTCTTCATTTTCAACAACTAGAATAGCTAAATCACATTCATGACCAACAGCTTGAATTTCAGCTCTGTATTTGGTGGGGGACCCATGTTTTCTTACAAGTACAAATATTTGATCAGCCACTGCATGAGCATTTGTAAGAATTTTTTTTCCAGCAATAACAAATCCTACCAAAAAAAAAACAGAAATAAAAAACTGACTTGGTGGTCAAGGAGCAACTTCTTATAACTTTTGATTAGAATTTAGAGCTGTATTCATCAGCTTCCAAGTTTTACCATGAATGTTTCATGGTTTAGTAAGAATTTCTAATTATGCATCAAAAGTTCATACTCAATCGAGAAGAATTTGAAAGCTGTGACAAAAATATAGATATCATTAGTGACATTAAGAATGACCATCAATTCTAGCCACAGAAGAGAAATTATATTCATAGGATAATAGTAAACTTGACGCTGAACACAGCTTGTATCTCCGAATTTCAGCAATATGATCAGGGATTGCAGTTATCAAATGAAATGAGAAGAATTGGGCTAATTAGGGATTCTGTGGATTTTGCAAATAAGTTAGAATCGATTATCATTCTTAAAATACTTCTGCAAATTCAATCACAAATTAAAAAAGAATATAAGTTTGTTTGCTACAGATAGAAGAAGAATTAAGAGCTCAAAATAGAAAGACAGTGAAAGAAAGACAAAAGCAACACTTCTAGTTGTAATTTTCACAAGTTTGCTATTAAACTTGAACGGAGAATCCTAGTACCAAACTTGGTAACATACCATGTTGCTGTCTTAGAAATGGCAAATGGCTAGCGTTTTCCTGAACACACTTAACAAGATTTACAACTCTAAGCGCTTTCATTGTCTCAAAAAGAAAACTTTCGCAGCAAATACCCAAGTAACAAAACATTTTTGCTGACACAAACATGAAGCAACAAAAAAAATTGTAACTTTGAAGAGAAACCCATTAACAAGGAGGGTAAATTGATCCATATAACTGGTAGAATGAACTTAATGGAATTATAATAGTCTACTATGGTTCTAAATAGATAAGATAAAGGGCCAGAATTAAATACCAGAACCCATGGTTTCACGCAGGGACTCATTTTGCTATGGAAGGAAGTGATCGGGGCAACTTCAAACAGTACGAATCTTGACCGCTGAATCCAATGCAAGATTTATTGCAGAATATGCATCGCTCAGTTTTGGCTGTGTTGGGTTGTTTTCGAATATAATTTTTAAAAATTGGTGACACAAAAGGGGAAACATATCTTTCTCTAAGCAACAAGTTATGGTTTCTACTACCAGAGGAGGTGATGCAAATGGAGGAGGAGCATAGTTTCCTCAATGCACGAGCTTATCAGGATAGCATAGTTCCTGCTTGCCTTTTGCCGAGCAGCGGCAATCACTGCCTCTGCAACCAAGTCTTGTCCCTGTTCACAGAAGGGGAAGGAGGTTGTCATAAATATATGGGCCCGCCCTTCTCCCCTGCTTACTTAGTTACATACATGTCATTAAAATTCGGTCTATAAAAGATAGTTTCTTTTACAAGAAACAATACATTATTCATATGTATAATTTGAAGACTTTTGAAGTAATGATTTTAAATTAGACTAATTAAATTTAAAAATACCCCAAGGGGATTAGACAAATGGCTTCTCTTTGCACGACCCGGCCCAGATCTGTGAAAACAATTTAACCATATTTTTATTATCATAAACAATAAAAAACAGAACCCAGAAATAAATGAAAATCAGATTTGGGAAATTATCAAAATCATATCGAATTTAGTTCGGAAAAAAAAAACAGGATTATATTAAATTCTCGTCTCCATTTGATTAAAGATTTTGTTTTAATCAAAGATGTAGGTTGGCAGTTCTGAAAAATCTAGCTGACAGTGAGAAAAAATATGTAAGAGATTATTAAATCTTTTTTAATGCAGTAGGACAGCATAAAAAATGTTCCTTTGAGATCATTAGCCCAAATACTATCCTCAATGTAGTTTGACTTTCTGTAACTAATGGATGGAATCAGATTCAACTTGGGTTGGAACAGAGATTCAAGTCTGTGTTCTCATTTCATTTTGTCCTTGTGTCTTTGGGGTTAGGTCACGACATGATCCTATAGATTCCTAGACTTGAATTTCTCAAACATGAATCAGACCGAACTGGGCGACCGGATGTTTCCCATTACCCTCCTAACATTCCCTCATAAGTATGACAAATGGAGAACTAGTTCTCTTCCTGGATAGGAGTTTATAGTCATTATTATGACATTGTGGAAATGGTTTGAACTGATTTGTTTTCTCTAAGCTCGCAACCATTTCTAAAATCTAATGTTTCATTTTATAGTTAAGCATTAGTAATTAAAGCGATAAATGATTAAAAACAAGCTGTACCTCTGCTCTGACGAGTTCAGAATCTTTATAGTGTGGCTTTCAGGTAATTAAATGTGTTTTTCTAAGCAGTTTGCAGACAATTCAGAGGCATTGAAGAGAAGCACTGTAACACTAAGGACTCCAAATTCAAAACCTAATAAGATCCCTCAGAGATCAGTAAACCCAAGTCAAAAACAAAGAAACTCATCATCAACTGAAAATAAGAACAGCAAGGTAGCAGCACAAATTTTGAACCAGAAAATGGCCCAATTCACAACAGATTCGAATGGGGAAAAAAATGTGATTGCAAACTCGGCCAAACTCATTAACCAAAAAGCAAGTCTAGCAAATTTCCTGTCCTCCAACCTTTCCAAGGATATATAAACAAAGACTGAAACTAGAGGCGTCTCAACTTCTGTCAGGTCAACAATTCCATCTCAAATTCCAGGATTTTCCAATGACACTCCACTTAATCTTAAGACAGATCGTGCTACTTCTGCTAGGGGCAGACTCGCTGCAGCCAATCCAACAGCGTCAATTAGTCAAAAACAAGACCCCGCTCCAAGGCCAAGAAGGCAATCCTGCTCACCAAGTGTGACAAGGGGTCGAAAAGAGAGCAATGAAGAAAACTTGACATCTTCAAAAGGGAAAACTGTAACAGGAAATAACGGAGCTCAAATTTTCGGAAGCAGAATGGTAGAGAAGGTAATGAATGCTAGAAAATTTGGAGCTGAAGACAGAAAAGCCAAGCCAAAGCAGCAAAGTGCTACTACATCTGCTAATAGTAGTGCTAATGCAAGTCCTGGTCAAGGTTTTGGCAGGATGATGATGACCAAGAGTCAAATGGACATGGCTTTCAAGCACATGGTATGGTCATATATCACATGGCAGGATTTATTTCTATCTCAGGCAAATCCATACTCCGTATACTAATGTAATACTTTGTTGGTTTGCAGGTGATAGCAAAAGATCGGATCGATTCTCGTCACCTTGGCATTACCTATGGAAGAAGCTCTGGCCAGAATGAGCTCGACTATAATTAAACGTTTGCTATCTGCATATGTATATGTAAAAGCTAAGAAGAGATGCAAAACCATACTCCGTATACTAATGTAATACTTTGTTGGTTTGCAGGTGATAGCAAAAGATCGGATCGATTCTCGTCACCTTGGCATTACCTATGGAAGAAGCTCTGGCCAGAATGAGCTCGACTATAATTAAACGTTTGCTATCTGCATATGTATATGTAAAAGCTAAGAAGAGATGCAAAACTTAAAATCCCTTCAATAAAAAATTGCCTACTCGATCGTGTTCCTGTAGTCATCAATTGATGTGCAGTAGCGACTCCATCTCCATACCAAATACCAAAAATCGCCCCCCCCCCCCCCCCCTATTTCCTTTCCTTTATTTTGTATTCGCCAAACTCAAAATCCAATTTTAATGGCACTGAAATCATTTTGATATAACCATCAAAACTGCAGGGATGCATGAGCAAAGATATGGGAGATAAATTCCAATCATCATTTTATATAAGTAATTAGACTTTAACCCACAAAAGAGCTAGTCTTCTCCCATTACACGTTGAAATCACAGAACTCTAACCTATTTACATTGAAAAAAGTATCATATATGTATTTCATTAAAGCTTTTTTCTGATGGTTAGCTACCGGCTTTTGTAGAGAAGATGCTGAGAGTCCCTCCTCGACGAGGGTAGAAAATATACAGCGGAGAAGAAAGAAAATGAAAGGCCTGTATACAAAGATGGGGGTGGATGATCAGTTGGCATCATTTATTTAAGATGATAATAACACTTAGTTCATGCTCAGCGTGCTGCTGTTTGTAGTTTTGCATCATGATACTGTGCGAAGGATCTCTTACGTAAGAGCACCGCTTCCCTTGCTGCAACCCCACTTATTTATTAGGAATTTGGGTTTAATTATTAAAACATATATATTCATAATAAATTGCCTTGATGTCATATAAAATCATTATGTTATCTATTTGTTTAGATATTTTAATAAAATAATTATATTTATACTAATTTTCTTGACAATATATAGTATATATATAATATATTAGTATAAAATCATATCTCATCGAGAACTATTTTATTATCAAACAATCATGAGTGTATCTCTCACCACTTTCATTTAACTTGATAAAAAAATTAATTAAAAAAATTAATTAATTAAAAAATTAAATTATTTGATGAAAAACATAATATAGTTTTATTTTACTCGAATTTTATTATAATCGAGATAAGTTGATCCTTGTATTCTCCCTGTTAATCTCCAACCAGTACTGGAGTGTGAAATCATGCGATTGAATTCTTGTATGTTCACGTATTCTAACTCTTTTTTTCCTAAGGGTTTTTTTATTTTTTTAATACAAAAAAGCTCTATCCTCTAAAAATATATTTTATTGATTCAAATGAGCAAGTAAAATCCCGACTGTTTTAAATTTTTATAACGGTACCATGTTTTGGCTCGAAATCAAAATCCGTTGTGCAGATTACACGTCATGGCTAATAGGGGATGTTTTTCTTTCAAAAAAAATTATTTTTATATTTTCTCATGTTTCCCAAGTGCTTTACCTTTTCTGGGGTTTTAAAATGGATTTAGGGTTTATAATTAAACATACGTGCAAAAAATTCAATTTTTGATTTTAAAGTTCATAGATATATTAAATGAGGATATGGGGTTAAAAATTCAACTTGTACATGGAGCAGTAAATATACACACCCAGTGTGCAGGTTAGTGATATTTGGTTTGAAGTGCTATCTTGTTCTCCCTGTCCTAGTTGGGGACCATGGCAGGAGAGCGAGGGAGGCAAAGTCAAGGTACGTACACGTAAATGCACAGATTCTTTGAAATTCTTCTCTCTTTTTTCCGCCATCGTCAAAGACATCTTTTAATAGTTTAAAACTATGAGAAATATTGGAATGATAAAAAATAAAATATTAATTTAATAATTATAATTAAAATTTGAAATTTTTTTATTTAAAATATTTTAATATTTTTAAATTATTTTGATATATAGATATTAAAAATAATTTTTTAAAAATAAAAATAGATTTTGGACCCGAAATAGAACCGAGTCGTTCCATCTGGAATTTGACCGGAATTTCCGGAATGAACCGGGATTAAAATCGAGACAAAAATAACGTCGTTTTGTGCCGGTTTTTTGAACAGAACAGTACAAAATTAATAATCATGCCTAGACACACGCGAACAAATGAGTCATGAATTGTTTTCATGCGTGGACAATTTGCCTAACCCAACACTTCCAATCTCTCTTTAATAAATGAGCTATGAAATACACTATGGACCAATACTTCAGGCAAAATGTTCACAATTCTTTATTTTTTATACATATAACATGAATATCCGGGTTAGCTTGTACGCGCCTTGACTAATTCCATGGCTTTAAAGTGAACAACTAGTCACTAATATTCACTGCTTCCACGAGCAAATCTAGAATCATACCACTCAGTTGCACCTCTTAGGATTAAAAACAGACTTTTTTGTAAATATCATAACTACCGATCACCTTGGATTATTAGACATCACCTGCTTGATAATAGTTATCAACCCCTTGAGTTTTCCATATCAAGTCACTATACATCTTAACTTTGAATTAAAAGATGATCGGTGCTTAGCTCGGCCTTAACCATGCATTGATAAAAACTCCAAAAAAAGAAAATAATGTTACTGGATAGGATACTAGGAGGACAGTCCAGACCAGAGAGATTAAAGTTGGTGTCAAAACAACACAACATGCTCCAAATGTCTGCAACTAGTCCGAGTAGGGCTGCAAGGGAGAGTGGTAAGGGTAATCATAGCAACAAACAAACAGTCCCTCACTCTCTCTCTAACTCATAGCCTGTTTTTGCTTTCTCTCCGTCTCCTTAGCCTCTGGTTCTGGGGGACCTTTCCCTTCTTCCTCGCTGATATTACCTCCCACACACCACTCTCTCTCTCTACTCTCTAGCTAAGTGTAAGACTCGCGAACACATGCTCGCTCTCTCTTTTTAATTCTTTCACCCCGCCCCCCAACACCTTAGCCGTGCTTACGTACTCGTCATCTTTATATGCATATTGTTCATTTGCCATTTGTTTCCGGCTAAGTATTTGCCAAGGATAAAGATCCCAGAAAAGAGGGGAAATGTTAATATTTCTATCTTATTGCGTTAGCTCATCATTTTAAGTACAGGCGTAGTAGGAAAATACTCAAAATGTGGGTGTAAAAGCTTGGCTTGGACAGATATTTCTCTTCCCCTTTTTTCTTCTCTTATCTTTATTGACAGGGAAAGATCGGTCGATCGATCGATCATACTCTTGATCATCCATCAATGATGGCTGTAAAAGGTTAGAGAAAGAAAGAAAAAAAAGTTTGACCGAAGAAATCGAGGTCACGCACCCATAAGCAGTACTAGTACTATCCTCCCCTTACTTTATCAATCATGTCATATGCATCGTTTTCTCTATCTTCTTTTAAAAAATCCTCTATGAATTGAACTCCCTAGACAAAGAGAATAGAATTAAGGAAATTCTTCATCCCAAGATCTCCTACAGATGGAGTCAGAGTATTTTATTTGTTCTAAGCTAGTTCTTCCCATTTTCCCATTTATAACTTTATCTTTCCTTTTCATCAAATATGTATATATTTCATTGATCTATCTAGCTAGCTAGATAGCTGCTTTTATACAAGATGTTGTTTTACAATATATAGTATTATGGGTTCATCCCAAGATCTTTCCATACCTCTCCCAACCTTAAAAAGCATCATTCATCCTTCAGATGAGAAGGTGAAGAAGCAAGCAATCAGAAGCTAGAAAGAGTAGAATATGATATAGCTAGCATTTGTATGAAATTCAAGCGAGATCTACTCGATCCCCAAACCTTTCCATCGAAAAGAGTGAGACCCAAAAACTTTACCACACGAGATCCAATCCACAAAACTCAACTACTAAAATGAACCTTCCCTCTTTCTTCCTTTCTTCCTTCCCATCTGCCCGGCCCCTTTCGGCCTCCTTAAACCCTACAAACCTCGCCTTATACAGCTTCTCTTTTCTTTCTGTGCAATATTTTCGTTTGCTGATGCAACCACATAGGTTCTCTGTGCAGAAGAAGAAGTGTAAATTTATAGGCATAAACTAGATAGATAGCTAGATATATAGATAGATAGATAGATACAGAGTGAGATATAGGAGACAGAAAGTATTTTATTTGGTAGCCGTAATTTACTAAACTAGAAGATTCCATCAGCTGCTTAATTTAAGCTGATAGACATATTTTGACCACATATATAAGCTATTGTGTATTTTACATACCGGCCGGCCTCTTTTAGCTAGATCTCTGAATCTCCGGCCAAAAGCAGTAGGATTGTTTCGATTCCTCAATCAGAAGAGTAAACCAGTAATTACAGGGCACAGATCGAAAAGGGTAATCTTTCCATTTTCAAGAGTCATATATGCAGAAACTTCGTACCACCATATTTATGTGAAGCTGTCAGCTTACCATTTCTGGTGTTCATCTTACTTCCTGTTTTGTTGCTTTCCTATTTAAATTTTTTGCTTTACATTTTTTAGATCCCGTCGTCTAAATAAGCACACCCCAAACCCTAATATTAGGCATCGCAGCCGCACCGCTACTTGTATCTTTAAGATTTTATTAATTTGTATTCCATCATCTAACAGTTTTTTTTTTCTTTCTAGTCAACAACCTTACTGGGTTTTTGTTTTTGTGCTTCGACTAGCTTGATACTAGGCTTAGGCTGATTACCTTTACTTTTTCCTGCATGCTTTTGTGTCAAATTAAGAACAAAAGACCTCAAATTTCTCTAGTTGAGGTTTACAGATTATTGCTCCCTCAAGCCGTACGTACGTCATGGTATTTAATATAACTTGTTGCGCGAGCAGAAAATCACAACTCTTTATTCATCATTTATCTGTCATTTAATTGAAGTACCAATGGCTTTTGATATTTTGATGAGTTTTTGTAATTGTTTTTCATGTTTTGGATGCATTTCAGAGGAGAAGGTGGAAGATGGCTTCGTCGTCGAATTCCCCGTGTGCTGCCTGTAAGTTTCTGCGCCGGAAATGTCAGCCTGAATGCGTCTTTGCTCCCTACTTCCCACCTGACCAGCCTCAGAAATTTTCTAATGTCCATAAAGTTTTCGGGGCAAGCAATGTCACGAAACTTCTCAACGAATTGCACCCTTCTCAGCGTGAAGATGCTGTCAATTCCTTGGCCTATGAGGCTGACATGCGCCTCCGTGACCCAGTTTATGGCTGCGTTGGAGTCATTTCACTCCTTCAACACCAACTTCGCCAACTGCAGATAGATCTAAGCTGTGCAAAATCAGAACTCTCCAAATATCAGAACTTGGGCATCACTGGCCATGCTGGCCTAATTGCGGCCGCAGCAGCAGCCACAGCAACAACCAATCACCACCACCACCCGCAAGACCTTGGGATCAATTTGATTGGAGCCGGAGGTGGAAATAGGGATCACCACTACCACCACCAGCTTTTTCCAAGGGATCAGCAACAGATGATGAGAAGCTTCGATGCTGGGAATAACTATGATGCAAGCCTTCTTGCAATGAATGTCTCCGCAAGTATTGGACAGCTTAGTCAGTTTCAGCAACCTAGAGCCGCTACTGGGGATGACCGCCGCACCATTGACCCCTCTTAGGGTTTCCCTTCCGCAGGTAATTAAAACTTTCATTTGCCTCCTACTACAATGGTTTTTTTTTTCTCTTCCGATTTATCAGAATTTGTGGCTGTTAAGTAGTAGCAATTATAATTACTAAATTAGGGTTGCGCGTTTTTTAAATCAAATTCATGAAACTAGGCTCGGAAAATATTCATAAATTAGAATTATGTCTTAAGCTGACTTGGAAATTACCTTCAACCGCAAGTTTTGAAATTTTGACCGAGTTAAAGGCTGATAAAACAGAAAAATAAAAGGGGTCATTTGCTGAGAAATTGAAAGGAATTCTCTTCCATCTTCACCTTTTGTCGATTCATTAATTACAGGATTCTAATTCTCATCATAGGATTATACTTAGTTTACAGGTCCTTTTCATAATTAATTCCATGCTGTACTTCAGATCAGATGTTATTTAGAACGTTAAGAGAACACTCCAAATCATTGAAAATTGTTTGATTTTAAAAAAAACCTTCCCAACAGCTTAATTTAATTTTTTTAATCTAAATTCTTGTTTAACTGAAATTAAAATTAAATCGTGTAGAAATGAATTGATATAATTCAGTTAACTTTAATGATCCAAAAATAACATGGGGGTATTGTTTAAAAAAATATACAAGGAGAAAAGGAATAAAATGAAAATTGTTTTTGAAAAAAAAAAACAGAAGGAAGGGAGGGATCGAGGGATGGAGTGTCTTAAGAAATGTTTATAATTATATGTTATGAAGATGCATTAGGTTTTTTAGGGTTTTGTACTATAGTAGGATGAGATGATTAACATATGTTTTCCCGACAATATGTCTTCCAAGAAAGTACAATTCTGGCAAGACTTGCAATTATTTACTCACGTAGTCGTGGTAAAACATTTGGACTTTTTACGCGGTCAAAGTGAATTCTTTCAAATTTATTTATTTCAGTTTCTTAATTTAGTAGAAAGATCATGATTCCAACTGGATTTTTACTGAGCTACAAGACATGGATACACAGGAGCACACACTATATATCCTCCTCTGTTGACCAAGTTTCCTGCCAAGCATCGTTTCTCCACTGCAGAAACGATCGTTAAAGCTGTCAAATAATGTTAATTTGATTCATGAACACTGTTTTTGGCCCACAGTACGTTCAAACTGTACAAGTGTCAGACTGCAGTGTCCTGCTCCAGAATCAGCCTCATTCATCATCAATCGCACACACATTCATCTCATGGAATTCGGATTTGACACCACATATTCATTCATCCCATAGAACGAATTAAAATGTCAGGACAGGCAATGTTCTGCTACCCAGTAGTCTACATCAAGCTCCCCTGTTCAACGTTTTTCTTTTCTTTTGGCTTATATGCAGGGCTCCACATCGAGGGGATTTACTCTAGAAAACAAAAAAGGGAAGAAAAAAAAAGCTAAAAGTGATGGAAATTCTATCTCGATCGATCGAATGAATACCCCCTTTTTCATAGAATTTTTCGCTACGCATGTCTGATAAGTTTATATGTGTGTGTAACCCTCTCTCCCATTCCATCCCTTCAAAGCAAAATATATATTTTTGCCATGCCAGAAATGGAGGTGCTTAAATCTTCCATTCTCACAGTAGTTAGCGTCATTAGTTCTCCGGGGTGCATGGTTTTGCCTCTTACAGTGTGCCATGGCAGGCAGGCAGGCATGGTCTGGTTTTTGTTTCCATCCTTTGAACCTTTTTCTATCTAAACAGTGAGCACAGCATCGATATTTCTATATATGTAATTTTAATCATGTTTTTCTTTGCCCTTTTTCTTTCTTTTGTCTACTGTTTGATGCTGCTATCATGAATTATTGCTGTCCATGGTTGCTTTAAGTGATGACTCCTCGATATCAGCTAGTTCGGATTCCCATGTGAACCTCTCGTATTGATCAGGTGATAGTGAATTGAAAAGGTCGCTGTAAAGATTTTATATAAGTTAACTTCGATGAATATGTTTTTCTCTAGCTAGCTCCTCCTAGTTTAGCCGGGTGCAGCAATCTGGGAAGTAGGGAGTTTTCCGGAGGAAATTAAGAAAGGGGTGCGAGATCCACGAATTCGTTTTACAGAAAGCAGCTAGGGAAAATATGTAAATTAATCCATATATATATAGCTAATGAAAGAAATATAGAGTAATGGGTTTTCTCCGGAAAATTAGATATGAGATTTATATATATATAAAGTATCAATAATGGATATGATATATATATATATATATATGGTAGGAGTATCCATAATTAATATTTACATTTAATTGTAATTTAGAATTTTCTAAATAAATCATAATTTGTTTCTTTCTTATGCCTATAAGAGAAAACCACAGGAGGAATTAAAAAGGAAATACAATCTGTTTTTTTCATCCTACGCAATTATTTAGAGAAAAAAAATATTATAAATACAATGTTATCGTTACGAACAAATCGCTTGTATACAAATACGTATTATATTTATTCTTTTCGTGATAACCATACATTTAATTGATAACTGTGAAACTCACAATTCTTCAGTTATCAATTATCACAATAGTATGATTATATATATATATATATAGCTTTTTTTGTGATTCTATACAAACTCTTCATTCAGGTATTATGTTAGCTATCCTTGAAGACGTGATGACAAAAAGCTTGCGATTTGCACAACAGATTTCAGGTTTCAATTTAGGACGTGCATCTCTTATAAGAGTCTAAGACAACTAGGGTTTTATTAGCTCATCTAGGCCCAGCAAATACACTTTCCAGGAATGAGATTTCCTTGCATAAAAAAAAAATTATGTTAGCCAAATTTATTATTATTATTATTATTGATGATTTTATTATCATCTGTTAATTGATAAGTCGGTTTTGTATAAAAAAAAAATATCAGAAGCTTGTAAATTATTTTTGTATTAGGCTATTATTGCCATATCGTGCATCATTTCCGATCAAGAATATTCCCCGTTATTAAACGAAAACAGTTGTCGAAAAACAATTATCATTTCATTATAGTTTTTATTATTATTATCATGTTAGCTAAATAACGGTTTGGTATTTGACCAAACATTTAAACCACCAAATACTCTTAAAAAAAGAAAATTAATGACAGTTTATTTCATATTTTCTCATTATTAATCCTTATTCTTTTTTAATTGTTATTTTTTATTTTTTTTGTATAATATTTTTTAATTATATCATTCAATATTTGATTGTTTGCACATTGAGCATGGTGATTTTTATATATAAGATGTCTTTAGCATATTTACTAGTATCACCGGTTATAAAAATTATAGCAAGTTGACACTATTTTTTAATGGACTTTGTGGTTTTCATTTTTTTTCTTCTATATTATATAGCCTCAACCTCAGCATCCGAGTCATGGAGTTGGAGGGATAACTGGGGTTGGCTCTGTCTTGGCTGCTATCGTTGCAATCGTAAAAGTTTATCATATTATATTCAATTGACTCGAATTTCTTTTTTCGTATTCTTTTTTATATATATAATTTAATCATGTCATATTTATTCTACAGAGAATTGATTTACAGTATTTATCTTCTTTTAAAAAAAAATCTTAGGTTATTATGATTATTTTTTTCTAAATTTTGATGCATTTACTATCATTGTTTTTTAGCATTTAATTAAATACAACCAATTTATTGCAGCAGTTGAGCATTATTTTTATAAAAAGAAAATAGGCATGCGATGTTTTCAATATATTTGCATTCACGTCGGCATCCTTTTTTTCCCCAATAATTGATTATTATTATTTTTGGATTTTACTCTTTTCTGCACATGAAAATAGCTTGGTAAAATAATCTAGTAAAATGTTGTTTCCTTTTTTTTCTTTTTTCTTTTTATCTAATTTGGTTAAATATGTGTGTGTGTGTGTATAGGATAGAAAGTAGATATTGTTAGTTTTTAAGGCTAAAAACACTCATGCAGACTGTTAGAGAATAATATAAATCATATTATGAGACTTCACTTACAAGTTTAATCTTTTAGGTGAGATGGTTCCTTAACACGGTATCAGAGCCTTGTTGACCCAACGGTCACAAGTTTGAATCTCACCACCCTCATTCTATTTGATGAAAATTAAGCACAAGGTGATGTGGGTCTATACAAGTTTCAAGCCGAAAGAGCTTTCATTTGAGGGGGGGTGTTAGAAAATAATATAAATTATATTATGGGACTTCACTTACAACCTTAAACTTTTAGGTGAGATAATTACTTAACACATACTAATAAAATGTTAAGAGCCAAATATATAAATAAAAAAAATAAAAGAACATGTATTAAATAGAAAAAGAAAAGGGGCACGCACTCAAAATAGGTGTACTTAATTAGAAAACTTTTTTCAAAGTTTGCACATTCAAATAACGAACATAAAATCAAACATACTTAAATAGAAAGAAAAAAAATTTACACGACAAATATATAACTCAACCATGCTTATAACTGGATTAATGTAATGACACATAATTAATATTTATTTGACCATAAAAGGATATTGCGGTAAGAAAACGAACAATTTTTAAGAGGGTATTTAACACTGTTTTTTTATTGATTCATCACTGGTGATATTATTTTGTTGTTAAAATCCATTAATAAATATTAATTTTTTTAATTAATAACAAATAATCCATTACAGATTTAAAACAACGAATGGATTTTTTTTATTTATTGTCAAACACATTCCCTTAGTAATAATAATATGTTATAAAATGATACTATTTCATTGCTAAAAATTATTTCTTAGCGAGGATGGTGTGCACGAGTAAACGTGGTACGGCACGTGTTGAAAGAATTTCCAGCATATACAAAATTAAATGTAGAAATGGCATTCTATGGTGAATGCTCCTCACGCGCGTGTTGTGAAGGACCAGTACTCTAGTTAATAATAGATAAACTATCAGAAAAGCTGAGGTGCATGATGAAATATCGTACTCTATAATGTTTGACCTGATACTACATGCAGATTGCAGACACCATCGATCCACAGTATCAACTTATCTGTTGAACGGAGCTGGCAAGGCGGCAGACGATGCATGGTGCCAAGCCCGAAACAAACTAGCCAGTCATGTGCATGCCTTGGTGCGGGGGACTGAGGAGGAGGAGGAGGAGGAAGGGTAGAGCTTGATAATTTCGGAGTGAGAGAAAAAGATAGGGCTGGAAGGTGGGGGGACAAAAGGCACGTAATTAAGGTAGGGAAGGGAAGGAGAGAGAGAGGGCAAGTGATGTTGCCACTTGTTTTGTTCCTCTCTCTCATCTCTCTCTCTCATCTCTCTCTCTCTCTATGAATGTATGAATGTTACAAAGCATGGGGAAGCGTGAAAATGCCAAACTCCAAGAAGGAATAGAAAAAAGAATAGTCAAGAGAAGGGCACAGTCAAGTCATCCTCAGATGCCTTCTCTCTCTCTCTCTCTCTCTGATTTGCTCTGCGGGGTTCATGAAAGGGGTCATGGTGTTGGCGCTGTCCAATAAATGCCATGACGTTGAGTGGGGCAAATCGCAGACTTCAATGCTGTGTGGTGGATGGATGGATGGTTATGGGGATTTGGAAGAAAGCTCAGGCGGACGACAACCCGAAATAAATGCTAAGGCTGGTAAGACTCGTAAGAGTCCCCGCCTGCCCTCACTAACCCAATTTTGGTATCGTTAGGCGTGCTCCCCCTCCCTTTAAAACCGTCCCTTTCACCCGCTGAAACGCCTCCTCCTCCTCCTCCTCCTCTACTCCGCCGTGTGAGTTTGGCATTGTTATGATTTTTACAATTTCATTTTGAAGAAAAAAATGTGTTTATAACTTGTTTTATAATTAAGATTTCAAGAGCTGTTGCGTACTTTGATTTTCAAAAAGTTATAGCGGCAACAAAATATAATTTCAGTTATATCCCACCACACTATCAACCAAACGAAACATTAATGCACTACACCATCACCACTACTCTTTTCGTATCTCTCTCTCCCATCCCAGTCAACTCCCCACTCTTCTAGGGTTTTCCTTTTCCTTTTCAGCAAGGCAACAATCAAAATCTCCACCACTAGCTATATATATATATATATATATATATATATATATATTTTTTCTTAAAATCCCTTTCTTCTCTCTGTCAATGCCTGCTACCTTCTTGGAGTAATGGTTGATCTAGCTGTGAAATTTTGGTGTGTATTGACCGACCATCTATGCAACACGTGTTCGATCGAAAAAGATTGCCACTGCATGACACAAATATTGATGCCATGGTTCGCTACATACGCATCATGGGAATCATGTGTAAACATATAAAATCTATGTCCATTCACTTCCATATGCATGCGTCAGCAGTTCTTGTGCTGAATACGAAGAAGAAGGACAGGGAGCTGGGGCTGGGCCGGCATTAAAAGGAGAAGCCATCATTGCAAAAGCACGTCATCATTGTCAGTACAATTTTATGTTTCTTTCTTTATTTCCTTCTTACTGCGGTTTTCAAAATCCACCACACGGCTGATTTGATTGTTAAAAAGCAACTCTGCAGTGCTGTTTGTCTACTTGAATGCATGGCTTCTCTGTGCTTGATGATTCTTGCGTTGCGGCATGAATATGAATAAATGGTTTTTTTTTTTTAATTTCTATTTGCGTCCCTCATGACACACCTATGTTTTTATCATACAAACATATGACCATGAAGGTAGGTCATGAGGTTTGATCATGAGGATCAATTAATTGATTATGGCTAATTATCTCTATGATGTGAAAATTAGAAAATAAAGTAGTGAATGGGGTTACTAATCTACCTATAAATAATAACCTGTGTATTCTATCTACGGCTATTGGTAGACATAGATTAAAAAGTTATTTTTGTAATATATTTTATTTTGTATTGTTATTGTCATTTTGGAAAAAACTAGTTGATACTGCAATTGAAAATTCATTTGATTTTCCGTATTTGAACAAAATAATTAAAAATATTTACAATCTAAATTTTCGGTGATATATATATTTATCCTTCAATTATTCCTAATACTTTTTTCTCCACCGACATCTCCCCTGTAACGGGCTTTCATGCTTCTGGGATTCAGCTAGAGAGAGAGAGAGAGGATTTTATCTCTTCATTTCTCACCTCTCGTGCCCTTTCCTTTTTGTCTTATCCAGTTGTCTTCTGTTTTTGTCCGGGAAATGACTTTTGCTCAAAAGCATCCATCATAGCAATTCTTGACCAAATCAGCTCGAGCAGCATCCACTGCTATATACAGACATATGATTTATATATATATATATATATATATATATAAAAAAAAAAAAAAAAACCAACACAGTTCATGAAAAAGTTAATAAAAAACGACGCTGTGGTTTGATAATTGTTATTTAGAATCGCGGTTTTAATAAATGCTCTTTTTTTTCTTTAAGGTCACCGCTCCTGTGACAAAAAAAAAACCTATAAACGTTCTGGGGTTTCTTTAAGCTATATGAAAACGCTCCCCTTGGCAAAGGAGACGGAATTAGAACCTTGAATAATTAAGATGACTGTGGTTTCTGGGATTTTATTTATTTATTTATTATTATTATCATGAAGCCTCGATGATTCATTTTAAAATTAGAGTTATATATAGAGGAAAGAGACTGTAATGTGTCTTGCAAATTAATCGCGAGATGTTAGCAAAGCAGGTTAGGGTAATGACCGGGAGGAGGGGCGCCGTTGACCTCCACAAATGTCAAGAGCATCTTGTTATTATTACATTTATATGAGGGGGCTGATAATTTATTAATAACCCCTTCAAAGGAAAAAAAAAATACATGAATGGTTTTCATTTCATATTCATTTATTCATAACCGATAATTTTTCGAAAACATGTAGGTCTGCCCGACTAGCTGTAAAATCTCATGTTTACATTTATTTTGGTAGTTAAAATTTGAATTTTAAATTCAATTCAATATTTAAAATAATACAAAAATAAATCAATATCTGTGATTTACAATTTCAAAACATTTAAATTTAATGTTAAAGTTATTTTTCTCAAAATACCTACCTATCTTTTTTTATAAAAAATAAGACCCTTGAAGAAATAAAAAGAAGATAATGTAATAGAGACTGCATGCCTGCCTCACGGTAGAGATTAGGGCTGAGATGGTCGCGGCGGCGCACAATAAGCGGGCTGTGGCTGGTTTTAAGGGGAACGCAGCACGATGGCCGGGGGGGCTGGCATTCGAGATCTTCTTAAGATTGGGCCGGCCTGCTGTATATACGAGCTGTGATTGGGCCTCAGATAGTCAAGGCCTGCCCGAACCTTTATATATCATTTTATATGCTCGTCGGCTTCATTTTATGCTGATTATGTTATATGCTAGTTTCGTTGACAACAGTCAAGCAAATGAGAGCCACTCACTGGCTTCTCCTCCTCCATTCAACCACCACCCAAAAAATTGGGGGCATTAGAGTCTTTACAAGATGTTAAACGCGGATATTGACAACCACAAAAAAAGAAACACTTTCCTCTTCAAAACCAATATTCTATGCTGTTTATTTCAGCTGAACAAGAGAATCATTAAACAAATACAAAATCTATTGGGACAGTCCAGTGCAATCTCTGTTTTATGAGCCGACTTCACTAGAGAGAATCTCTGAAGCCACAAACTATCTTAAGAATATATTCTGCTTTACAATCTCAAGAACCTCACAGCATGTATAAAGGCTTTACCTCCTTTTCTCTGACATCGATGAAGGCAGCAGGCAAGAGAGGCGATGGTCTCTGTACATAATAACATCGTGTATAAACCAATCACATTTCTTCATACCCTGCTGCTGAGTTTTTATTGATTTCTTTCCACAGTATAGACTGGCAAACACAGTGCCTTCTTTTGATTATCTCTTGATTTCTTCACGTGACCACTTTGACAGCAGTTCCACTCTGATATGCATAACCTTTGAACTCGGGTTAGAGATAACTTGAATTTCTGCATCCTCTCCTGCCCCCACTATCATGAAATTGCCACCCGTTCTCATCACTGAAACAAAATGTGCAACTATATATGAATAAGCACTTTCAGGGTTCAGTGGGAAATCAAGAGTCTGATCGGGTAGCTGTAAATGATGAAAGAAGGCCAGCTGCTTGGACGGGTAATATATCACCAAATGTTGACATGGCAGCTGCTGATCTGTCTTTGAATATGCCTACTTGCCCATCAGTTAACATAGATCCCAATTTTAAGGTGCTCTCCCCAAACCTGCTTCCTACCTGGCCACCGTGAGGGAAATTGTTGTCAGAATGTTATCTTTCAAATAAATTATTATGAAACATTATGCTATGTCTGTCCACCAAATTAAATCAAGAAATGTCCCAGCAGTGAGACAGAGTATGCCATCCCTCAAATTTTACATGACATCATACTTGCTAGAATCCAATCTAGGTTCACTTACAATAATCAAATAAAGAATATAAGCATTGGTGTAACCATCATTGATAACCTTATCTGTTGAACTTGTATTAACTACAGAGCATCGAGAGAGTTTGCTTAACTGATTAAATTAGAAATTCTTTCCAGTCTCCCTGTCACGTCTTATATGGATATTTATCTCTCTCTACTTAACTCTGAATGCTACTGCTTTCCAAATATCCAAAACATAAATTCTAATTGCAGGTCCCGGGGCTTATATTGGTTTTGTGCATGTATTTTAATTGCAAGATCAGAAAGTAATGTCAGAATTCTTCTATCCTGAAGTTTCAAGCATACTCTTCATTGATCATGGAATTGCCAGTAACCTAAATAAGACTTCAAAGACACCAGCCAAAAATCATGCTCCACCTCAAAAACTCTTAAAAAACAGCACCTGTTTGTCAGACAGGATGGATATGGGGGAGGAATAGAAGAGTAAACTGAGAGGATGGAGAGGAGAAATGATACATGCTAACCCATCAATCTAGTAGTTTGGATAACAAAGGAGGGAGAGGATTGAGATCAATTCGCCCTAATTGGAGAAAAAACTGAGGAAGGATCTTTCCTTTCTTTTATCCCATCCATCCCCCAACAATCCCTCCTGAAAAACAGACATGAATCTGAGATGAGAGTTTTTCACCCCTAAATCCCTAAAGCCAATCTTTGAGCTTTGGATCCATAGAACCTTTGTGCATCCTAACCTCAGTAGAGCATACAGAATACTGTTGACAGCACCACCAATCATCTACTGCCATCATAAATTAAACCAGGTATTTCACTATTTTCCAGAAGGCAGATATTTAATTCATCTAACATGGTACTCTGCCATTATGTCAAATTAACTTCAAGCTTCAACTCTCAAAATTTGATAAAGCTTTATTTTTGTTCAGGTTTATGTTCGTTGCCAACAAGGAATAGTCTTGTTGATTAAGAAACTAGGCTTCTTTTCTTCCTTTTCTCAATAATCTAATAATTGGAAAGGAAGAATTCAGGGACATTCATCTTCTGAATCTCAGACCCACCAGGCCAAGATATGAAAAGAAAGAAAGAAAGCTGTACCTGCATAAAAGACTTCAAAATGGGTGTTGCTACACCAAAACTAGTGTTTTCATCCAGATCAATCTTTCGAGAAAACTCTCCATTGGTATAAGCTTTCCAAGAACTTCTTGAAGAAATATCATCTGCAGTTCCTTGAAAGGATGTCTTTGTTGTCCCTCTTGAAGACAATGCTGGAGCACTGGACAATTAAGATAAAATCAGTTGCTGTGGACAATTAAGAGACTAGCAGTGAAAAATATCATGTACAAATGTTCGGTAGATAGGTTTTCAAAAAACAAATGCATGTAAAACATTAACCTGATTGGAAGGTATTTAAAGCGTGGAACAGTAGAGCATCTCATGATATTTGACTCTGGATTAGAAGGTAGTTTCTGCACTGAACCAGTGTACATCCGATTTAGTTGAACAAAGAACCCAAAAAGGACAGCATGCCGTAAGTATGACTGCCTCTCATTCTCCCACAGGTATGGTTCATACCTAAACAAGTAAAAATACAACACAGAATCATTAAGTCAGAAAAAATAGATATTCAATTATACCATAATTCACAACCACAGCCAAAGAAGTTCAAAATGCAAATAGTAAAGTAGAGATACAAAAGGAAAGAAGGCCCTTGAGAGCGGATTGAATAGTACAAGTTTAAAAGTGACACCATACAACTATATTGGATCATTACTTCACAACTTTTTACTATTATTTGAGACCTTAAAAAACCTAAATAATTTATCAGAGACCAGCTTGTATTGCATTATGGCCTCAAAAATTGACCTAACATGGAGAATGCCTACCATGACTCCAAAGCCATAAGATCATGACAATCCTCATTAATGGTAATATCAACTTGACCTAATAAGGAGAATGTCAACCATGACTCTTACGCCATAAGATCATGTCAATCCCCATGAATGGTAGGATCAAGGGCATGCCATGTGCAAAGATACAACCAACCTTTAGCACTAGAATACAAGGTTGTACTTATTAAAAAATTCAATGGTATATTAAGGATGAAAAAGACTCACGTAAGCCAATCTATTGGATCAAGCCTCTGTGAAAAACGATTGATTAACCCATCAATACGCTCTCTAGAGACTGATTTCATCTGGCTTTGATCCTGCTTCCGTCTGAAAGGAACTTTCACCTTTGGATTTCTAGATATCTCCTCATTAATATTACAATCACCACCAGAGAGAACATCAGCAGAAAATCTTAGGTCTAACAGAATTTGAAGAGCTCCTTTCTCTGACACTTGAGATTGATGAGACTCTCTAGAGGAAAGGAAGTCCTCGTAAATTTCAATAACCTGCATGAGGTATACAGTCAATACATACAAAGACAACAGAAAATGCAAATGGTCAATTTTAAACTAACTCATTTTCTCCTAGCTTAAGCTGCCACTGAAAAAATAGCCCATAAGAAGAAGAAATAGACCCAAAAAGAAGAAGCAAATTGGCTAGTTACGGAATTCTAACTGTGCTGGTAATCAAGAATGTTTACAATTTACAATGAGATCCAAGAAAAATGAATGATCAGAGGACAAGTGAAGAAACTATTGAAAGGTAAAAACATTGCAAATTAACACCGGCATATGAATGAAATACCAATCTGAGATTGCTAATGAGGAAACACTGCACTTTCAGATGAAGAACTGGCCTCATAACTTCTATTTAAAAAAAATCAATAAAATAAGTTCAAGAATAAGAATATGGCAATAAAAATCAATTATAGACACACATACATCACCACATGAAAAAAAGAATTTGTGGAACTAGCAAAGCCAATTGTCCGGCCAAGTTGCATACCTTCTCCAATAGTCTTGAAGCAAATTTTTGCAGAATTGATTTGTCAAGTACATGACCTCCAATTCTATGGATTTCTTCACATGCCCGAAACAGAAAAGAGATGATATAGAGCGAAGGCATGGATGGGAGTGAGATTTTCATTTCAGCTTGACTCTCATCAGATTGTTCTTGCTTGACTACTGTCTCTTCCCAGCCCTGCCCCACATTCAGCGGATGACAAAGCTTAGTGTGCTTGTAAACCAGATAAAGATACCATGAACAGCAAACACAAGCATTATTTTCTATAATAGCACACATCTCTTTAAGATGCTTAACAGAGATACCGAATATTTAAACAAAATACAAGATGAGAAATATAAATTGTTAAACAAACACCACATACCCTCAACGGGGTTGTTGCCGATAATCCATCATCTTTTCCAAGATCCCTGGCAAGAATGGCTGAAAGCTCATCAGATAACCAAGATATCCATAAGTTGTGAGCTCTGATGCAAAGATCCTTCATGATCCTGCCTAATTCTTCAAGTTTAGGGCTTGCACTTTCATTTGCTCCACGCAAAGCAGCAGTGGCAGATGAGCTCTGCCTTTTAGAGCTGGTGGGAGATTGCCTGCCAGGACTGTCAGGGATAGGATACTCATTCGCAAACCTAGATTGCCTCAACACCGATGGTAACTTGTCAAAAACTGCAGCCATAGTATCTTTGGCCCAAAACCTTGGAGAGCCCAGTATCACTGGAATGTGTTTTGAGTGGTTTTGAAATGCAAACAAGAGTCTCCCAATGTAAAGAGATTTCTCAACAACTATGGAAGGAGGCAAACACTGTCCAACATTGTTGGCATTCCCCATTGCAGTATATAAACTATCAAGCTCCTTCTTGAGTTCCGTCAATATGGTCGAAATGCTCTCATAACACTTTTCCTGTAGAAATGGTGCCAGATCCTTTATCCTGAGAGCTGCCTTTGGAGATTCTAAGAAACTGAGCAGGTCATCAAGAACACTTTGACAACAACTGTCCACTGCATCTCTGATTCGACTGACTTCAGGAGCAAGGTATGCACTGAGACAGCTATGAAAATCATTTTCTTCAGGCGATGCTTTATGACCAGGACCTAGACCAGACTTCTTTGTATTGGGTTCGATAAACCAAACCCCACCTCCTGTAGATGGTCTGTTCAAGTATGCCTGAAAGTCAATCTGTTCACCAGGAGACCCCCCGGTTGCATTAATGGACTCTCCCAAATTGATAGCGCCGACCAAATCCTCAAATCGTGATATGATAATAGTTTTCATCCTCTGAACAAAAGCACCTTCAAAAATCTCATCCCAGAGATCCGAGTCATCTTCTAAAACTAACTCTCGAGTCCTACTCCAAGGCAACTCAATCTCAGACCCGAAAACACTCTTGAGCCACTCCAAACTTCCCTCCAATACTTGCTTACTGTCCATAGTCTCCCTGATCATCTTCTCGGCCACTGCAAGCTCTCCACCAGTAGCAATCGCATCAATCAAGAACTTCCCATTAATCTTACTCACAATCTGTCCACCACAATCCCTCAACCAAGTCAAACAAGTCCTAGCAATATATTCTTTATCGAGGGCAGCATTCACAGACTCGAGCTTTTCCCTAAACAGTTTCCACAATCTCACTTCCTCATCCGGATTCGGGATCCCCCCAAACAATTGGGATGCAGGAGGAGAACCCAAAATAACTTTATAAAACAAAGGCATATCATTCAAAACTTGCAAAAACAACTCCCCTACCTGTCCTACACTAACTTGAATTATCTTTAACCCTTCACAAAACAAAAAAACGACAACCTCAGCACTGACATTATCATTTTTTACATCAACCCCACCAACACCCCCTATTTTTTGCAAAATCCATGACTTTCTACTATCAAGAAACAAACCCAAAACCTGATCAGGCTCCAATTCATCAATCACTGCTGCCGCGGCCAACGCATCAGCATAGCCCCCAATTTTCAATCCTTGATCTGACAGCCTCTCGCGACTCTTCTGCGAAATCTGCACCTTAAAACTCTCCACAATCTGCCATTGATGCTGCAAGAGTGGAAAATTCAACAAGATCTGATTGTAATCCCTATTCATCAACTTACTCTGTACGTGCTTTGCACGTGTATACCTCGCTGCAGCCTCCAAAAACATAAATTCGTCCAAACATCCCCAGATATTCTCCGGGGTATCAACTAAATACTTGACCCGACATGCGATCCCATAGCTGTTGCCACGGGTAGAGTTAGGGCTTGTGAGTTTGGGGGTTTCTGATAACGAAGAAGCAGAAAGAGAGCGAATGTTGGTGTGAATCGACGCGATATTGCGAGAGATTGACTCGCAATAAGATTTCATGCGAACGATGGAATCGGCCGAATCAATTAGGTCACGATATCGGTTACCGACTAATTGACGAAGCTCCTCTTTCTTTTCTTCGATTTGTTGTCGCGTTGCCGACTCAACATTGCGAATTTCGGAGGTTGTTTTGGTACGGAACAGTGATTCGGCGTCACGGTAGCCTCCGCCGCTCAGCGTGGCGGCGCGTTCTTCGGTTACGGAGGAGGCAGGTGCTCTCATTGTTTTGAATGAATTTTAATTGATTTTACATGTAGGTAGAGAAGCAGTCTCTCGCGTGTGAGCTGTAGGAAAGACAGAGAAGGGTGGTGTTTTTTTTTTTGGGTTAGAACTTGGATCTGGAGGGGAGGTGTGAGATTTAAGAATTTGGTTGTCTATTGTATTTATAGTGATGGTAAATTTACTGAACCGACCCTATTCTTATTTAATTCCCTACATTTATTTTATTTTCGTTTGTGATGTGATAAACGAAAATGGAGGAGAAAATAGATTAGGAGTGCCAAGTAACGTGGGGGAGAGAACTCGATTGGTTAATGGGCCGGGCCGAGACTTTGATTTTATCAAATTTTAATTGGGTTCGGCCTAAACTCCGATTGATTTAAAGAATAATTTCAAGACATTAATCAAATGTTCACAAGTATCTTCGAGAAAGATTGGGGCTAAAAGAAAACGATAAAAACAATACATTTTATTTTTTATTTTTATAGTTTGGAGAAGAGAGCTAAAATAATATTTTAAATTAAAAAGTTATTATTATTATATATTGATCAATAGAGCTAAAAATTATTTAATATATTTTTATGTAAAAACATAGTTTTGATTAGAGTTATATTTATAAGTTACTATTGCTAAATAATTGTATTGAATTTATATTTATTATAATAAAACAGTTTTTTTTTATTGGAGTATATCTATAAAAAAATATATATTATATTTATACTGTTTAAAAAGCTATATTCATTGTTTCACTAGTCCAGCTAACTTTTTGTATCAGAGATGCTTTGCTCAAAACATTATGCCCGCCAATCCTAATTACAAAAAAAAAATCTTTATTTTTATAGCTTTGAGGAAATGAATATAATATTGAATAGTTAAAATAATATTTTTAAGTTGAAATATAGTTTTTATATATTGTGTAAAAAAGTAATTTTAATTAGAATCATTTTAGTTAGTTATTATTATTAAATAATTATATATATTAAAATGGTTTTTTTTATTGAAGTATCTATAAAAATAAATATATTATATTTATACTATTTAAAAAGTTATATTACTAGGTTGACTAATGCTGCAACTTTTTCCCAGATTCTCTTGCACAAAACATTATTCCCGGCAATCCCAGTTATCACGGATAAACAAGGCTTCCCCAGTGATGAACAAACAGGCGATCCTATTCCATTTTATTGAGTCATGATTGAAATATTTTATTTATTTATTTATTTATTTCAACATGATATAGAACTGGCGACACTCTGGCACTCTTCATACATTCCATTGAATTCTTTTTTTTTAATTCTTTTTTTGAATGCGAGAAAATATTATTGCTGAAAAAAATAATTTATAAATTTAGATAAGCAAATAAAAATATAATTTTCCTGATTTTTTACTAATTAACAATAAGCTAAATCATGTCGGAAAATCATTGTTGCTCTTCACACATTTTAATGTGGATTGCAACAAAATAGAAGAGTTACATGTGGCAGTGTTTCAAACATTTCATGTTTAACTATATATGCATAAGAAAGAATTTCACTCTCATTTTACTCCACTAAAACTAAATTTACTATATTTTTTTCAACGCAAGTTGCATTTAATACATATACAAATAACAATAAAATTTAAAACTATTTTAGGAGGATCAAGAAAATCAAGAGATTGAAACTAAACTAAAAAAAATAAAAGAATAAAAACCAAAATAAAAAATCATGTGTTAAAGCTAGATAAAAAAAAATCTTTAATCCCTGCAACGGAGTGCCGGTTTATAGCCCGTGATATATACATTAAGGATCTGTTTGGGAGGACGGTCGTAGTTGCTTTTAAAAGTACTTTTATTTAGAAATACATTAATTAATATATTTTTTAAAAAAAAATCATTTAAAAAAAATCAAATTTAGAAGAAACGACTGGTCATCCACCTCCGAAACACTATCTAACTTGGAACACACTATCTAACTTGGAACTCGAGATTTATCAGATAGATTTGCAATCTAGCTGTCATCACACTCCAGTGCGTCATCAGGACTGAATCTTCTTTGCTCGAATGTGAATGCAAGATGTGATGATACAGAAGATAAGAAAACAATCTCTCAATGCAGTGTCAAATCTTCATCATTGAAGAATTTCTTTTTGCTGAGGTGCGTAAATTAGTCAAAAGTAGCAGGATATCCCACGTTCTTACTTGTTGGTCCGTGACAATGCTATCGTAGCCTTTCAGCACTGTTTTTGCCCTATAACAGAGCAAGTAACTCTTTTTCTTTTTTTTTTCATTGGAGGATGGTTGATTAAACGACTGCATTACAGAAATATTCTTCAAAACAAAAATTGTTATTTTAAATTATTTTTTAAAAATTATTTTCATATATTAATATCAAAATATTTTTTATAAAAAAAATATCATCTATATATTTATAAGTGTTTTGAGAGTTTGGGATTAATTGTTTTTTAGAGTGTTTTTTTCTTGAAAAATATATTAAAATAATAATATTTTTTTATTTTTTAAAAAATATTTTTTATATCAAAATATCTAAAAATATTTTATAAATAATATAAAACAAAGAAAAGAATGTTTTTTTATAAAATAGTTTTAAAACGTAAAAACTATCACATGAGATGTTTGAGAATGTATTTGAAAAACGTTTTTGAAAAAAATAAAAATATATATTTTTAATTTTTATTTTTTTTTGTGTTTTAAAATTATTTTAATGTGTTAATATCAAAAATATTTTTTTTTTAAAAAAAATATTATTTTAATAAAAAACAATTTTAACCTTACTCCACAAGTTTTTCTAGAGTTGTTCCCTTCCTTAACAAGCCAGCAAGCTTGTAAGCGTACTGGGCATCCACTTCTCCCCTTCTTTTTTGACTTTAAAATATTCCCTTCGATTAGTCTTTTTTTTATTTATTATTATTACTACAAAGAGTCTCAAGATCCACGACACAAGTTGGAGGTTTACTTGTATTGCAGCAGGGAACACAAACTTGTCTCTCGAGGGTAGGTTTGATTTTTTCGATTTTTATAATAAATTGTTTATTTTTTTCAAAAATATTTTTGAAATATAATATAAGTCATAAATCTTAAATCTTGTTTTTTATTTGTCCCGGTATTGGAACATGAACAGTCCATCTCTTAAAATACTCAATTTTCTTTGAACTAGCCTTGATCTATTTACTACACTGCCTCGTTCGCCAAAAGAAACCTGTATAATTCATAAAACGAACCGGTTTAGCATATTAAATTGATGGAGTTATATATATATATATATATCATAAAGTATTTTTGCACGTGTATCCTCTGAATTAAAGCCCAAAATCCAGCAAGTTTCGTTAGCAGAAACTAAAGTTTGTGGTGTTTTTAATGTGCATAAAATCATTTTTTTTTTATTTTCTAACAAATCATTGTAGATCTGAGCAATAAGTTTTTTTTATAAAAAAATCAATTCAATCATCAAACTTTCCATGTACAATTGAGCCTTTTAAGTTAAAACTAACATCTTTTTTCATTTCTTAGGAAGAAATGGTCGAGTTAAAAGACAGCTAATCGAATTTGCGAGATATATTTTAGTCTCGACGACAAATCCCTTTAATTTTATTTTTTTAAATAATTCTCGTTTCAAATTTTATTTTTCAATCATTTTTTCATTGGAGATAAGAAAAGAGTCATTGGATTCCCATTAAAAGAGAAATATCTTTATCGATGACAATTCTGACTATCAAACATGTTAAAGTTCATGTGAACAGGTGTTGATAGATAAATAGAGTCTTGCGATGGTTATTTAAAGTCCCAAAATAGCTTAAAAAACATATATAGAGTAACGGCCCATGCAAATGATCTGCTTTGCATGCCAAATCTCTATCTTGTTTTCCAAATGATGATGTGTAGTCTATCTTTTAAAAAACAAAAACAAAATATGAAATACAATATAGACTATGATTTCTTTTATTAAATGAATGACACATTATCTATATACAAAGATGGTAAGTTGTCTAAATCTTCAAATTACATTTAAAGAGACTTGAACTATATTAATTGTAAATATGAAGGATTAGAGTGTACTTTCTACATAACCCTGGACACGATTTTGTTTTCATTTTATTTTTGTCTAACAAATCAGATAATCATTTAGAATCAAATAATTCGAAATAAAAGTTAGGTGATGAAATTTTTAAAAGAAAAAAAGTGTCAGAAAATAATATAAATTATAATCATGAAGTCTCATGTACAAGTTTAAATTTTTAGATGAAATAATTACTTAATATAGTATTAGAGTATTGTTAACCTAACGGTTATTTTATTTTTTTTATTTTATTTGATAAAAATCAAATATAAAATAATATTAGTGACATAGTTATTTAAAAAAACAAGGAATATGTAAATGTGTGATGGGCACACCTTTTACTGTTTTCTATAATATTTAATATAATATATCGAAGAATGAAATGAGAGAGATGTTTTTTCTCCCTCAAGAAACTTCTCTCGCAATACAGAATTGGAATATTCCAGTATCATCAACCCTCATTTTTGCAGGCCATTTCTCGCCTACTGGTAAGCGACCATCTATATATACCCTTCTCTCCCTGCCCACAAATCCATTAAAATCCCTTTTGGATCACCAAACCTCTCCTTCTCCCGCACCTCCATGCCCAGTAATCAGAACGGGAGAGAGTGATTCGCTAGAAACAGAACCCCCTCCCCCACCCAAAAAAGAAAAAATGCACTCAGCGAATCACTGGGGAGGGTCGTTTGAGATTTACAACGGAGCAGAGTCAACAACCGACGACGAGAAGAGCCGGAACATGGAGTGGGACAAGGCAGCCCTGCAACCTCAACGCCATCATCTAGACGAGACACAGCAGAGCTGGTTATTGTACCGCCAAGAGAAGAAGAAGAAGAAGTTCGTGGACCTGGGTTGCGTGGCTTGTAGCCACAGAGCCTTGAAATGGACTCTTTATGCATCTGTTTTCGTCGTTCTTGTCATTGCACTCCCTACCGTCCTAGCCAAGGCTTTGCCCAGGCACGAGCCGAGGCCTTCTCCTCCTGACAATTACACTCTCGCGCTCCACAAGGCTCTTCTCTTCTTCAATGCCCAGAAATGTAAGTCAAGCCAAACGTTTACCACTTTTCTTTTCCCAGAGGTTTAGTTTCGTCGTGATAAAGGGTAATTAATATTTCAGTATTTGCTTGCGTGTGTATAAAATAGCAATCCAAGCTTTTAATTGTTTTTTTTAATTATTATTATTATTATTTATTTATTTATTAACAAGCCAAAAGAAAGCTAGCAATGAAATGGGGTGGCTTGCATTGCAGGGGGCTGTCACCCAACCTCCAAAAAAGGGGAGGGGAAAAAATTCATAATAAAATGAAATATTTTTAAGGTGATGAGTAACAAAATAATAGGCTATTTTGCTGGAATTTAGGACTTAAAAAGGTTATAGATCATTAGATCGTAAATTAAATAATAAAGAAATCTATTTTTCCTAATTAAAAACGGAAAACACATCGTTACATCAAAGAGAAAAGGGAAATTGATTTAATTCTGTAATCTTACTTCATTTCAGTCAATTTGGACGTGACTGAAATGAAGTAACTAACCAAATCATTCCTATGTAACTGAAATGAAGTAACTAACCAAGTCATTCCTATGTAAATTATTATGATAAAATCACGTTTTTTATTATTATTAATAATTATAATAGTAGTCCTTTGAAATTTGAATAATACAGATACTAGTTTCCATTTTATACCGTGTATAACAATACGGTACAAATTTACATAGGAATGACCTGGGCCCGACCATACAATTTTCAAATTTGGGTGAAGCGGAAGCTGTGGCCAATGGAGCCCTCGTGAAGAAATTTTAACGCCGTGTGGGCCCTTTGCGTGTAGAATAAATATACTCGTTGGGTTTCCCTTCATTAACGCTAAATTGAAAAAAACACCCTTATCCTTCTTTTTTTCTTTGTTTATCCCCCTGTAAAGTCCCTTTCAGTAATTTATATCAGAACATCGAAATAATATGAAAATATTTTTTTAATTTAAAATAAATTTTAAATACAAAAACAAACAAGGTATTAATTGATTTGAATTAGCTGTGATTCTGCTGCATCATCTCAAGTTCTATATCAATTGTGTAATTTTGGTCAATTCAAAACTGCGTTCATTTTTTAGAATTTCTCCATGCACACGAAATGCTGGCATCGACCATATTGAAATATACGAACGTGATCTCTAGCTATCATCGATAAGAAATTTCGAAGAGTAGTATAGAACAGTTAGATTTGTAATCAGCTAGCGGTAGGTTTTATATTTATGTTTTACTGTTATAGTTATAGAATTGACAAGCATGTTAATCGGAGCTCCATGCATGGCGCAGCTGGTAAATTGCCCAAGAACAACGGGATCCCATGGAGAGGAGATTCAGGGCTACAGGATGGAAACGATACTGATTTTTCAAAATCAGGTCTTGCTGGAGGATATTATGATGCTGGAGATAACACCAAGTTTCATTTTCCCATGGCATTTGCCATGACGATGTTGAGCTGGAGCGTCATTGAATACAGCCAGAAATACGAGGCCATTGGCGAGTACAAGCATACCAGAGATTTGATTAAGTGGGGCACTGATTACTTGCTATTAACCTTCAACTCCAGTGCCAGAAAAATCGACAAAATCTATTGCCAGGTACTAATTTTCAATCAAAATGAATTGTATGTGCGTTTCACTGCATTTCCATCTATCAGGACTTGAATAAGCACAGCTTTTGTTGCTTATTCGTGTGTTTATCTCCCAGGTTGGCGGATCTCAGAATGGCCCCAGGCAGCCAGATGATCATTACTGCTGGCAAAAACCTGAAGACATGGACTATCCGAGGCCTTCCCGGGTTGTAAATGCGGGCTCTGACCTCGCAGGAGAGATGGCGGCAGCCCTCGCCGCAGCGTCTATAGTATTCCGAGACAACGAGGTCTACTCAAGAAAGCTTGTAAGAGGTGCAGAGACAGTATATGCCTTCGCCAGGGATCTTGGAAAACGAAAACCCTATTCTCGAGGGAAACCATTCGTTGAACCTTTCTACAACTCCACTGGATATTATGACGAGTACATTTGGGGCGCTACTTGGCTGTACTACGCCACAGGAAATATTAACTACATGAGATGGGCGACCGAACCAGGTTTCTCTAAGCACTCCAAGGCACTTTACAGGATTTCTGACCTGAGTGTGCTGAGTTGGGACAACAAGTTACCTGCGGCCATGCTGCTGCTAACAAGGTACAGGATATTCTTGAATCCAGGATATCCATACGAGGAGATGTTGCATATGTATCACAACAAGACAGAACTTAACATGTGCTCCTATCTCCGACAGTTCAATGTATTCAACTGGACTAAAGGTACAGACATTATAAGATCTCACTCTTCAATCACGTGTTTTATAAGCTTCTGCTTACTTGTGATCCAGTAATTTCAGCTCGTTTCCCCTTAATTTTGATATTTTTCTGACGAGTTTTCAAAAAATTGCAGGAGGAATGATCCGACTGGACCGTGGAAGGCCACAGCCTCTTCAGTATGTGGCCAACACTGCCTTTTTAGCATCACTCTTTGTCGATTATCTGAATGCCACCAGAGTTCCAGGATTCCAGTGTGGCTCCAAATTTATTTCACTGGATGTGCTACGGAGCTTCGCCACCTCACAGGTGCCCCTTTTCAAGATAGAGTAACTTGCTAATTATAGCTGATAAATTCCCTCCATTGCCATTTCAACTCCAATAGGCAGTGAATTATAATAGCAATAATACTATGCCTCAGCCACAAAATATAGCTACTCTTCTTGAAATTGCCCCGTACACTGTTTTACATCCACAGCAGACTAATCTTCCCTTGATTTTTGTTTTTTCAAAACAGATCAACTACATCCTAGGTGATAACCCCATGAAGATGAGCTATGTGGTGGGGTATGGCAGCAAGTTCCCCAGACATATTCATCACCGTGGTGCATCAATTCCCAGTGACAAGAGAAGGTATTCATGCACAGGAGGATGGAAGTGGCGTGACAGCCCCAGACCCAACCCTAACAACATTACAGGAGCCATGGTTGGAGGGCCTGATAGGTTTGACCGGTTCCGTGATGTTCGTACAAATGGCAACTTTACCCAGCCAACTTTAGCTGGGAATGCAGGACTAGTTGCTGCGCTTTCATCCTTGACAAGCAGTGGCGGAATTGGAATCGATAAAAATACCATGTTTTCAGCAGTTCCACCACTCTACCCTCCAACTCCTCCACCTCCTCCAGCTTGGAAGCCTTGATGCTGCTAAAAAATATATCGCCATATGCTCCTGATCCTGAAATTTTGTTTTCGAGCTCTAGTACTTTATATATCATTGTACCCTCGATATGCTCATTACCGTGCAACATCTGGTTCTGCATTTTACACTCTTCTCAATAAACTGTTTAGATTTTCAATACTATTAAATTAAAATGTTGAAATAAATAAATAATCGCGAGGATACCCGCCCACTCCCCACCTGATGGGTAAAAACCCAAACCCGACTCGGCATATAATTGAGCGGGTGTGGAAGATTCTAAGCTCGGTCCGAAATCCACTATCGCCAACCCTTTTTGAGCAAGTAATGGGTTGGGCTTCCGGTTAGATTCAAGATGGAGGGCTCGTCGTGACGCAGCAGCTGTACTTGTAATATAGAAATACTGGGCCTGGTTTGATAGGGGGTATACTATTGGGTTTTCCAGGAGAAATAATTAACATGTCTGCACTCACACCTAGCTTCACCTGCAAATGGGATGGGGGTTGACCAATCAAACGTATGGAAAAATAATGGTAATTACAGAAAATTATTTATGAAATTCTTTCAACCTGCACGGCCGGTGTCACTGCATCATGTCATCGGTTCTCTTTAACCCTATCCCACCTCGACACCATCCCCCTCTGCTCCCTTCACCCCGCCTCACCACCATTTTACCGTCTCCCAGAATGATTCCCCCCCTCCATTTTCAACCCAATTGAACCCGACCCGGCCCGATTTATTTTCTCTTTCAACGAGTCTGTTTGGTTGAAGAGAAAAAAGGATGGCTGGTTTGGTCCAATACTTCTCAAAATGCTCGTTTTCAACCCCGTTCAATCCAACCCAACCCGTTTTATTTTATTTTCTTTTGTTTGTTTTCTTTATCTCTGCGTATTTCCTCTTTGTTTCAGCAAATTATGCTTGTCCCTCTAGAAGGTACGTACGCGTCTCATTTAATGTAGATATCTTGGGATTAGATTAGATAAGATAAATCACTTAATATAAAAGTCAGCAGTCGTCCATTAAACTTGTAAGGCTAAGATCAAGCTAACAACGTGAGTCTCTGTATATTTACATTAACGGATAAATTTATTTTACACTGAAGAGTTATTATTATTTTTTTTTAAAATAAAATAAATACAAGCACCTCTATTTATGTGACTGCCTAGCTCCTCAAGAGGCTGTTTATTTCTACAAATTAAACTATATCTTATAAAATATTTAAATTATTGTAATTTAATAATTTTAAAAAACAATTACTAACAAACATTCTTGCACAAATTAAGAAAAACAGCCACCAAACAACTGAGGCTAAGAAGGAAGAAGATAACAAAAATAAGAAAAGAAAAGGGAAACATAAAATCCGGTGGCCGCTTACCACCACTGCCGTCAGCTATCCTAACTCCTAACAGTATTGACCGCGCAGTCCACAGTTGTAAAATTTCCTAGCTCTCTATCCGTTCTTCTCTCTCTAATGTCTTAAAATCTCAAACCCCAGCCTTCTCTTTTCACTTTTCAGCAACAGCAACAGTAGTAATGGACCCAAACGACGACGTTTTCTTCTCCGTCCACTCCCCACCTTCCCAAATCAACAACAACGATGAATCTTCTTCGTCTTCACCTCCGGCCCGAACGCCCAAGATCTTCGACCGTTACATTTCCTCCTCAATCTCATCACAGTCCTCATCCGACGACGACGATTTACAGCCCTCCAATTCTATCTCCTCCTTGGAAGCCTCCAATAAACGCCTCGATTACATGATCCAATTCCTCGATCGCAAGCTCTCCACCACCACCACCAATACCTCAAACAACGACAATGTTTCCCCCCCACACAAAACTTCCGGTTTACCCGAATTCATTGGCAAAGGAGGAGGAGCCGGAATTTTCCGTGTCCCGGTTCGAGCTGCGGTCCACCCAGACCGTCCACCGAGTCTCGAAATTCTGCCACATCCATTGAGAGAATCTCATGTTGGTCGGATTTTGAGAACGATTGTAACAACCGAGAACCAACTATGGGGTGGGAGAGAAAACGGGGCCATTCAGGTCTGGGAATTGAAGGAAATGTACGGTGGAAATGATGACATGGCGCCGTGCAAGGAGTCTGTGGCTTTGACTTCGGGTTCCGATGTTACATGTTTGGCTGGTGACGAGGGGAGTCGAGTTGTTTGGAGTGGGCATATAGATGGTAGAATCCGGTGTTGGAAAATGGATCCAGGTCCGGATTCAGGTTTAAGTCGGGTCAATGAGGTCTTGTCTTGGGTCGCACATCGTGGTCCAGTCATGTCCATGATCATGACTTGCTATGGTCTGTTCTCACTGTTTTAAATTATATATATATATATATATATATTGTTGTTCTTGGATTGAAATTTATTTCTGTTTTGGTTTTCAGGGGATTTGTGGTCGGGATCGGAAGGGGGAGTTATTAAGATATGGCCATGGGAAGCGCTGGAAAAGGCCTTTTCATTGACGGCTGAAGAGAGGCACATGGCTGCATTGTTAGTGGAGAGGTCATATATTGATTTAAGAAACCAAGTGACAGTGAATGGATTCAGCAATGTGTTGAACTCCGATGTTAAACACTTGCTTTCAGATAACTCTAGGGCTAAAGTATGGAGTGCTGGGTTCTTGTCGTTTGCATTATGGTACGTGCTTTTTTGTGGTTATCTGACTCGAGTTCATTATGCTTTATTCTCTGAACTTTCTCATTGTTCTCATGGTAGTTTAGGAACTTCTCTGCAATGGAATGGTATTTAAAATACACAGTATGATTTGAAAATGGTCTTAGAAGGTGTAGTCAAATACATAATGTCTTAAGAGTGAGACATGGTTTGGCACTCATACACCAGCGAAATAAAATTTGATCTATAATAGAAAAAAGCAAAAAATACAAAAATTCTGCTACACATCATCCTGAAAAAATATACTCTCCCTGAATCCTTCATACGAACTGGGGCAGGATGTTGCGTTTAGCTATTTGGTTATAGAATGTTAACTTGCGTGGCTCTCTGTTATTAAACTAGAATTGTGATATCCATTTCCTGATGTGGGCATTGCTTGTCTTCATCAAATTCCTACGAATGATTCTTCAATCTTATTTTTTGCATATAACATTGTCAATTCTTTGGTGTTTGCATTTTCTCGTTAACAGAAGTGACAAATCATTTTTCTTTAACAACTCGACTAAGCTTCAGTACCAAATAAGTGGCTAGTTGCAGTGATTGCTAGGTGTCGAGAATAGGATACATGCAAGGGGACATAGTGTATTTTCAGTGAAGGAAGCCAAAAAGGCAGAAAGAGATGAAGCATAACAGATGTATTATTTTGACTCTGTTCTCATGATTCTAATTTCTGGTTTAGAAAGAAATTGTGAAATTCTACAACTGCTGGGTTCACTCAGTCTCGTCGTGTTTTGGGGATCTTATCTTTTTAGTAACTTTGGTAGCACAGACTTAGTTGGATACCGGGAACTTTATCTGTTTCTCTCTGTCTATTTATTTTTGGGTTGGAGGGGAGTTAAATATTTTTCTCGTTATGATTTCATGGATTTTACTAAATAAGATTAAATTAAGGGGAGCCATCTATTTTACAGGGATGCTCGCACAAGGGAGTTGCTGAAAATGTTCAATATAGATGGTCAGATTGAAAGACTGGACATGTCGTCAGGACAGGACCTTACCTTTGAAGATGAGATCAAGATGAAAACTGTTGCTAGTTCAAAGAAAGAGAAAATGCAAACTTCATTTGGTTTCTTTCAGCGTTCTCGCAATGCTATAATGGGAGCAGCTGATGCTGTTCGTCGAGTTGCTGCAAAAGGTGGCCTTGGGGATGATAATAGGAGAACTGAAGCGCTGATAATAACTGGAGATGGAATGATTTGGACTGGCTGTGCGAACGGCTCACTTGTGCAATGGGATGGAAATGGCAATCGCTTGCAAGATTTCCAGTATCATGCTGTTGCTGTTCAGTGCTTGTGTACATTTGGTTTGCGAATATGGGTCGGCTATGCAAGTGGTATTGTTCAGGTATTAGATCTTGAGGGTAATCTTCTTGGAGGATGGGTGGCCCATAGCAGCCCAGTTATAAAATTGGCTGTTGGGGCCGGCTATGTTTTCACCCTGGCTAATCACGGCGGTATACGAGGATGGAATGTCATGTCTCCAGGACCCCTTGACGACATATTGCGTTCAGAGTTAGCTGGAAAAGAATTCCTGTATACAAGGATAGAGAATCTAAAAATATTGACTGGTACATGGAATGTAGCACAAGGAAAAGCCTCACGAGACTCACTTGTGTCCTGGTTAGGTTCTGCTGCTGGGGATGTTGGCATTGTTGTTGTTGGGTTGCAAGAAGTTGAAATGGGTGCTGGTGTGCTTGCAATGTCTGCGGCAAAGGAAACTGTAAGACATCTCCACTATTGAACTTGGCAAGCATGTTCTTAGATATTTTTTGTTTCCATGGCCCCCAAAAGTGTTTTTTCCTAGTGCGACCGAAGGAACTTTCTCCCTCTTAATCAATTCTCTGAAATGACACTGATAACTCTACTATCTTTCTCAAGAAATTTTTTAACTCTTTTTTCTCTTCAAAATATAGGAAAACAGCTGTTGCAAGTGAAATAATGGTGTTATTTTTAAGTTTTGACGAGTTGAGGATCTTTGAAAAAGTGAATAATTTTGGTCTAAGCACTTAAACCGGGTGGAAAATATGGAAAGGACATGATAAAATGAATAAAATGCATTAATGCTGGTTGGGCAATGAATAAGACACGATTTTCCCTGTGAACTCACTCTGGATAAGACAATGTGGGGTGATACTGTGCCATGCAGCTGTTACAATGAAAGTTCTGTATAATCTTTTTGATATATTGGTTGCAAATGACGTTATCTAAAGAAAAAAAAGCAAGGATAATTGGAATGGAAGCAATGCTGCTGAACATCTTGCATCAACATTCTCTTTTATGATTGTGCTTATATTACAATTATCTTTGCTCTTCTTCTCTCTCATTTTTGTTGTTTGATGTTGATTGGGTGTTCTTTTCAACTGCAGGTTGGACTGGAGGGCAGTTCTGTCGGGCAGTGGTGGCTTGATATGATTGGCAAAACATTGGATGAAGGGTCGACGTTTGAACGTGTTGGTTCAAGGCAACTAGCAGGATTGCTGATTGCCATGTGGTGAGTGTCCATGGTTAGATAGAAATATGAAATTGAATCTTTACAATAGCTTGGTTTGACCTTTTATGTGACAGTTCTAGCTTAGGCATATACAACTTCTCTCGCAAATCTCATTTGTCTGAGCCCTTTCGATGGCTATCTTGGTTCTGATACATGAATAAATGTGTGACAGGGTTAGAAATAATCTCAAAGCTCATGTCGGGGATGTTGATGCTGCTGCAGTTCCGTGTGGCTTTGGGCGTGCAATTGGTAATAAGGTATGCCTTCCCATTCTTGGTTTCTAAAGACCCTGACCTTGCATTATTTTCACGGATTGTGTTACATATCTTTGCCTGGCCTGCTCATAGTTACTTTTTTTAAGGAAAAAAAACTTTATTCTTTGCTTAATAATTTAAATTCTTGGATTGGAGTTGTAAATACCTCACAAATCTATTCTTACACTGCTTAGCTGTTGGCCAGTGTGTCTTCTCTAACAATTATTTTTACTGGTGTGACTAAATGCTGATTGTGCAGGGTGCTGTTGGTTTGAGGATTAGGGTATATGATCGGGTAATGTGCTTTGTTAATTGCCACTTTGCAGCACATTTAGAAGCGGTTAATCGTCGGAATGCTGATTTTGACCATGTATATCGGACAATGAACTTTGGCCGACCATCTAGTTTCTTCAGTGCTGCAGCCGGTATGGTGTCATACCTGTTCTTGTCTTGCTCGATTGCCTGCTATTTATTTTGGCTTGCTTATAGAACTGGCTTGCCATTGCTCCTTTCTGTTGCAGTTGGCACTTCATCTGCAGCCCAAATGCTTCGCTGTGCAAATGTAAGTTTATACATCAAATGTTTTCTTTAAATTGCTTTCTATACGGTTCATTCACATTTACCACACATAATTAAGCATGAATGCGTGTTCAGGTTTCGGCTGTTAACTCTCCAGAAGGAATACCCGAGTTATCAGAGGCAGACATGGTTATATTTCTTGGTGATTTTAATTATCGGCTTGATGGTATATCTTATGATGAAGCAAGGGACTTTGTATCTCAGAGATGCTTTGATTGGCTTAGAAAAAAGGACCAACTCCGAGCAGAAATGGGAGCTGGAAATGTGTTCCAAGGAATGCGTGAAGCAATTATTAGATTTCCTCCCACATACAAGTTTGAAAAGCACCAACCTGGTTTAGCAGGTACAGTTATTGTAAAATATGGAAGTTGACTTGGGTTATTTAGTGGGGTTTTGGTTGCTAATATCTTTTGGGTGCTTGTGAAAGTATATGATATGTGTCCTGTAACTCGTGACTGTACTCTTTATATAACTCCTCACCCGGGGGGTGCCAGCAATGGGATAGTGCATCTTTTTCCACCCACAAGGTCAAAAAGCACCTACCTGGTTTAGCAGGCAGTGTTACTGTAAAATATGGAAATTTTGTGGGTCAACTGACTTGGGTTATTTAGCTGGGTATTTGTTGCTAATATCTTTCGGGTGCTTTTATATGATTTGTGTCCTGTAACTATGTACTCTTTATATCAGATTGGTGACTGTACACTTTATATAACTCATCCCGGGGGGGTGTATCTTTTTCGAGCTTTTACATTGTTATGGGTTTTGAACTCTTAACTTCTGCAACTGCCTGCAGGGTATGGTTCAGGTGAAAAGAAGCGCATCCCTGCCTGGTGTGACAGAGTACTATATCGTGATAGCCGGTCAGCTCATGTATCTGAATGCAGCTTAGACTGCCCTGTTGTCTCTTTGATATCACAGTAAGTTTTCTTAGTGAGGTTTTCGGGCATGTATAGTGAATAAAGATACACGTGAAAGATAAATTTGCTTCAATTAACCAAGACTCTTATTTTGCCTTGACCATGTCTGCATTTGCCTGAGCATTAGCTAGTGGATCCACAAATTAATATTATCACTTTAGTGAAAAGTGCACACGTGCATGTCTTTAATTTGCTGTCTATCTGATAGGTATGATGCCTGCATGGATGTGACTGACAGTGATCACAAGCCTGTTCGTTGCATGTTCAGTATTGATATTGCAAAAGTTGATGAGTCAGTGAGGAGACAAGAGTTTGGAGACATTATGAAATCAAATGAGGAAATTAGATACGCAATTGATGAGCTATGCAAGATTCCAGAAACCATTGTAAGCACGAACAACATAATCCTTCAAAACCACGATACAGCCATCTTGCGTATCACAAATAAGTGCGGGGAGAATTATGCTTTGTTCGAAATTATTTGTGAAGGCCAGTCTATAATTGATGAGAATGGACAAGCATCAAATCATCATCCAAGAGGTTCCTATGGCTTTCCCCAATGGCTTGAGGTAAGTCCCTACTTCACTGAAAAATAAAACTACTAAACCTTAACCAGTCCCGTTGTTTTACCATTTGCTGGATATCAGATCATAGTGGTCTTGATCCTAAAGGAGTGATTCGTTTATCAAACAACGAAGCCATGATCCGAAACTTGTTAGGGTCGCCTGTATGGGTGGATCTTTATGCTCCATTTCCTGCTATCATAAACCAAATCTGCTTGCCAGGCTCAAGAGAGGAGCTCCTTCATGGTCAACTTTGAATTTTAATATATTTTGTGTAAAATGGATTGGTTATAAAACGTTGGCAGTGAAAATAGCAATAGGTGGGGCATGGTAAAGAAAAAAATGCAGTTGCTTGCGCGCATAGTACTAATTTCCATATGAAACGTACACCCTTATACATATTCTAGGCAATTAAGAGTGTGCATCTCAAAATTTGTGCTATTTGGATCAGGTCACTCCAGCAGCTGGCATGATCAAACCAGACCAAATTGCCGAGGTGTCAATTCATCTTGAAGATTTCCCCACCCTGGAAGTTTATGTTGATGGTGTCCCTCAGAATTCATGGTGTGAAGACACCAGGGACAAGGAAGCCATGTTGGTGGTGAAAGTTCGCTCTACAGGCAACACGAATGAGACCAAAAATCATCGGATTCGCGTGCGTCACTGCTGTTCTTCACGAACAGCACAACTTGACACACGACCAAATGGCTCGGGGCAAATCCAAGGAAATCTCCTCCGCCGGGCTGATTACCAGCATCTTAACAGTTCCTATGAAGTGGTTAATCACCTGCGCAATTTGCACAGTCCATGAATGGAAATCACTTGGCTTAGCTGAATGACATAGCGCTAGATGAGTCACTGCCCCTTCTCCATGTAAATAACACAAGCCCTCGTGCCTCCACTGCTTTTACAAGTTAGCATTCGTCAATAGTTTTCATTCGGTTAGACCCAATGCCACTTCAACTTTTTTTTATTTTTATTTTATGCCATCGGTATTTGAGGCGAGTTTGAATAGAATTTGTGATTTTGAGGGGCTGATTGCCAATTTATAACTGTACAGAAGCGAATACATCAGCAGGTTTTTTATTCTTTCCATTTCTTTATTCAATGGTAGTTTTTCAATGCCTTCTTTCTCAATTCGTGGGTAAATATGACTCTTTGGAGCGAGCAAGAGAATCATTTACCGGCTCAACAGTAATGGGCTTGGGCTTCACAACGGGGGTTAGCTTCTCTCATCTGTTAGCTTGAATACCGTAAATGAATCCGTTGCACGGCATGACGGAAGCCGTAGCAGTGTTGTAGGCCCTTTTATAGATTGCACAACGGGATTAGGAAAACTAATCTTTGGCGAAGTTCTAGGGAATTTACTGGAGATAATATTTGGGGAAATGCTTTTAGATCCTTGCTTTAGCTGGCCTTTTTGCATAGTACAATTTCCTTAATCCCAGTTGATTCCATGCAATCGTTTTCTCTGTCCTCAGGCATGACCTCTTGACATGATAAACAAGAACACATCCCAGAATCAACAATAGTTCATCGCAATGTGAAAGTATCAATACAGTTCATCACATATAGCACTCTTCCAAATTAGGTGACAGGTTTGAAATTATGCTCAATCTGATCACAGCCGCATCCATCGTAAACATAAACAAGTTAGAGCCTTGAAAAAAGAAAAAGTTCAGCGTGGATGTGCAACAAAATAAGAACCAGAACAAACAAATTGATTCATACGGTCCTGACCGAATAGTACAATTTCATTTTTGATGTTGGATGTAGACTAACCTGCTTTCTGCTCTCACACCATGTTTAGATCTAAGAACCGGATAGAAACCAGCACTTTTAGGCAAGATGGGACCAGATTTCACACAGAATCAGGTATAGACCACCCACCGCGCTGCCACTTTCCGCTGCTGTTCCCACTGTTGACCGCCACTTCCTCCTCGAATCTCTGTTTAATTTCTCTCTCCTCTCTTCGTTTGTTTGAGAAATTTTTTATGCATCTCAGATACTCAAGAGATCAATTCAATTGGCATCGTTCTTGAATAAATAGTGCATAATAGATGGGCTGCAGTGTTACTCTCGCAAAAATAAAAGGCTGGGCCCACGTTCAAATAATGAGAGAAGACGGAAGGCCCATCTCTACTCTTTTTATTCTGTAAATCAATCCGATGAATAAAACTAGTGATTTAATTTATAAAAGGAATTTTAACGACTATAAATATAAAAGTTAAAAGATTTAATTAGGACACATAAGCCGCCGATACAAGTATAAAGAAAATAAAATAAAATAAAATAAAAACTACCCCTGCAGAATATATTAAATATACACAAGGGCTGAATTTCTTAAAGATGAAGGCATGCAGTTAAACGCGGCAGTCGGCTGTGAGAGGATTGAAAGTCACGTTCGCAGCTTTTCTTAGACTTATAATATATATATTGTTAGACTGATAATAACGATGACAAATAGATTGGCTCATGTTTTCATTGAACTCAAAGGAATCAGATGCTGGTGGCTTGGCTTGGCCAAGTGCTCTTCACCTGGCTACTCTAAACGTACGATTTGAATTTTCCCCGTTAGATCTATTAATTATTATTATTATTATTATGAAGAAAAATGGACTGACTGGTGAAGTCATCCCGTAGTTTTCTCGGGAAAACATAAAGAACATTAACTTTTCAGTTTAATTTCCAAAATCACTATAAGTACGGTACGGTCTTGTCTTTGTACCCCCTCTTCAATGCCCTTTTTCTTCCATACCTGATGCCTGGCCTCTAGGGTTTGAGCGTGCGCTATGGATTCAAAGCAAAGCAAGGCATGTAACGAGGCAAGAAGAGTGTGTAGCCATTTCAGCTCCGGCGCAGTTTTCTTCCATCTTTTCACAACTTCTCGACCACCCTAGCTTAAACCCTACTACTGTATATATTATCTGACTATTTATATTCCATATTTTGGCGTTTCTATAAATACCCTCTCAATCTCTCCAAGTTCGGCATCAACTTCAACTTTCATAACTTCTTAATTACAACCAATAAATCCATTCAAATATCGATCAAGATCACCTTATCTTTCTGTTTCTTATACGTACTGATCATCAGCAAATCACATGGCTTTGTCAGTGTTGCGTCTGCATTCTCTGCTGCTCTTCATTTTTGTGGTCAGCTTAGACATGAACATGTCATCTGCCAAAATAAGCTATAATGTTCTAACTTATGGTGCCCGACCGGATGGGAAAACCGACTCCACCCAAGCCTTCCAAGATGCATGGGCCGCAGCGTGTGGCTCTACTGACTCGACTATGATTTACATACCAAAAGGAAGGTATTTGCTCGGCGCCGTGGCGTTCACAGGCGGTAAATGCAAGAGTCCTGATATCACTATGAGGATCGATGGAACCCTGATTGCTCCCGAGGATTATCGCATACTTGGTCGAGCCAGAAACTGGCTTAGTTTTGAACGTGTTAGCGGTGTCTCCATTGTTGGTGGGGCTCTTGATGCTAAAGGATCGCCCTTGTGGGATTGCAAGGCCACCGGCGGAAGCAATTGTCCTGCCGGAGCTACGGTACTCATGCATTGCTGATCAATTTATTTACTATAATTCTCAATGAATAATTGATGTCGCGTTAATTATTAGATTTACCAGGATTATTTTTTGATCTTTTTAACGCGCATGGATGCAGACTTTGAGCTTCGTGAATTCCAAAAACATAAGGATCGATGGATTACTGTCACTCAACAGCCAAATGTTCCACGTTGTGATAAATGGCTGCCATAATGTGCAAGTTCAAGGAGTCAGGGTGATAGCTGCCGGTGACAGCCCAAACACGGATGGCATTCACGTCCAATTATCAACTGATGTTGTGATCAAGAATTCTTCGATTAAAACAGGGGATGATTGTATCTCAATTGGGCCCGGGACTAAAAACCTGTGGATCGAAAGGGTCAGGTGTGGCCCTGGTCATGGCATCAGGTGAGAAATGATCACAGAGACCCTGTGATCAACCTGATTTTTTTCAAGAGTGTGCTGATTAGCATGACGGACAATTCTGGGATGTTTTTTTTTTCATGCAGTATCGGAAGCTTAGCCAAGACGACGGAAGAGTCCGGAGTTCAGAATGTGACGGTCAAGAGTACAATTTTGTCCGGCACCACAAATGGGTTTAGAATCAAGTCATGGGCGAGACACAGCACTGGATATGTCCGAGCAATTCGATTCATTGGAGCCACTATGATTAATGTCAGATATCCCATCATCATCGATCAAAACTACTGTCCGCACAATTTAAATTGCCCCAATCAGGTTACAAATCTGCAGCTGAATAGTTTTTTTTCCCTTTATTCAACAATGGTTTCTCGATTAAACTTGCATTTTAATCGTATTTTGTGCTGCGACTTGTGGGGCTTCAGGTATCGGGCGTACAGATAAGCGATGTCGTGTATCAAAGCATTCGAGGAACATCTGCCACACCAGTTGCTATAAAATTTGACTGCAGCTTGAAATATCCATGTACAGGTATAAGACTGCAGGATGTAAATTTGACCTACTCGAACAAACAAGCTCGCTCAACTTGCACCAACGCAATTGGGAAAACATCTGGCCAAGTTCAACCAGATACTTGTTTGTAATTTTTATTTTTTCGCGAAGCAAATGGATTGTAATAAATAATCTCTGGGATGGAATACTGGTGTATATATATTTCCAGTGAAGCTGTGCATTGATTTTCTTTTATTTTTCTTGGAATAATTAAGAATATTGCCTGTAATTCTGAAAAGTGGTCGAATGCTGTAAAGGAAGAAGTTTCTTCTATGAATGTCAACAAAGTGTGGGATCTAGTAGAGTTGCCTGATGGTTTCAAAATTGTTGGGTGTAAATGGATCTTTACGACCAAACGGGATTCTACAGGTAACTTAGAAAGGTACAAGGCTCGCCTTGTTGCTAAAGGTTTCACTCAAAATGATGGCATTGACTATACGGAAACCTTCTCTCCAGTTTCAAAGAAGGATTCCTTAAGAATTGTTTTGGCATTGGTGTCTCATTATGATTTAGAGCTTCACCAAATGGATGTTAAAACCACCTTTCTAAATGGAGAGCTTGAGGAAGAAATTTATATGAACCAACCTGAAGGTTTTGTGGCCACAGGAACAGAAAATCTTGTGTGTAGGCTTAGGAAGTCAATATATGAGTTGAAACAAGCTTCCAGACAATGGTATATAAAATTTAATGATACCATATTGTCGTATGGTTTTGTAGAGATCATCGTTGATCGATGTATCTACATGAAGGTTGGTGGGAGCAAGTTTGTCATTCTAGTATTATATGTTGACGACATATTAATAACTCGCGAATGGCATGGGAATGTTAAGTGGCGTAAAGAAATATCTCTCTAGTAACTTTGAAATGAAAGATATGGGTGAGGCATCTTTTGTGATAGGAATAGAAATAATCCGTGATAGATCATAAGGACGATTAAGTTTGTCTCGGAAAGGATACATAAATAAAGTCCTAAAGAGATATGGGATGGATAAATGTTCCATTGGAAAGGCTCCAATTCGAAAGGGGATCAATTCAACAAAATGCAATGCCCGAAAAATGAATTGGAGCGTAAAGAAATGGAAAGAATTCAGTATGCTTCGATGGTTGGGAGTTTGAACTATGTTCAAACATGTACTCGACCGGATATCGGTTTCGTTGTTGGTATGTTGGGTCGATATCAAAGTAATCCGGAATGGATCACTGGAAAGTCTGCAAAGAAAGTTCTCGGTACTTGCAAGGCACCAAAGAGTACATGCTTACATACGGGAGATCCGACAATATAGAAATCGCTCGGATACTCAGATTCGAGACTATGCTCGATCTGCGTCGACAGTAGGAAGTCGACATTTGGTTATCTGTTCCTATTAGGTGGGGAGCAGTCTCATGGAAGTGTGGAAGCGATCTGTCATTGCTACTTCCACTATGGAGGCGAATTCGTGGCATGCTTTGAAGCCACGGTTCAAGCATTGTGGCTGCGAAACTTTATTTCGAGGCTTGGAATTATTGATGATATAGCCAAGCCACGAGAATTTACTTGTGATAATTCGCGAGCAATATTCTTCTCAAAGAATGACAAGTATTCGAAGGTGCTAAGCACTTGGAAATTAAATACTTATCCGTAAAGAAGAAGTACTGAAACGCAGAGTGACTTTTGAGCATATAAGAACAAACATGATGTTGGCAGATCCTTTGACGAAAGGATTACCGCCCGGTATATTTATTGGCCATGTAGAGAAAATGGGCATAATAGTTAAGACCTTGCTATGATAGTTTGTGCTCATGTAAAGTTGTTATTCAAAGATGATGTCATTAAAGATTGTGTTATTCTGTAATTAAAGAATGTTATCATAATAGTTATGCATATAAAGTTTTTTTTTTAATAGATAACATATCAAGTTGAGAATTATGGTTTCTCTCAACATAAAGGTTTTGAGAATTATAGTGAAATCTCAATAGAAAAGAAGTAGTAAAGTTGGAGTTGGTGTGTGGTGCTTGGAAGGGACCCCATCGCAGTAAATGATGGGCAACCGCCATGACTCGGCTAACTCTGATTTTATGGTATTTACTGAGTATTGAACTTGATGTAAAGATGCGCATAAAAGGGAATTGGACTATAAAGTTAACACAACGACCAAGTGGGAGAATGTAAGAATATTTCCTGTAAAGTGGCCGATGTATTAACGGTCCGATCATTAAAGTTCAAGTTCTTTGTAAAGTCTACGGATTCTAATATGTTAAAGTGAAACCGTGATGGATCGGTCTCAATAAACGAGTATTAAAATGGAGTGCGTTGAAACCCTCTCCTCTAACCATAAAAGAACATATATTCTCATAAGGTTGTATACATACATATATTGATGGTTTTAAATATATGTAAGTGTATAAAATAAAGTTATGGAATTAAAGCAATGTCTTTTAATGTCATTTAATTAAAAGACACAACTCCATTCCTTTTCTATTTTTCTTCCACCCATTCGGTTTCTTCCACCCATTTTGGTGGGCATTAAAACAAATGAAGAAGTGGTGGTTGCAATATAAAGAAAAGAGAAGGTGGCTCTTCCATTATGGATTTTTTATTTCCCACTCATTCGGTGGGGATAAGAAAGAAAGGAAGAAGGGGGAGTGGGGGTTGCTCTTCATTTTGCCGAGAAAGAAGAAAGAAAAGAGAATAGAAAGAAAAACCATAAAAGTTGATCTCACTCCATCATTGAGATTGAAGAACGGAAGAAGGTCTAGAGGAGAAGATCAACACTTCAGAAAGAGAGAGGAGAGCATTCGGATGCAACAATTCAAGAACAAAATGGAAGGTAAGTTATAAATTTTCCATTGTTCTATATTTGCAAGAATTCATCATCAATATAATTGTTTTGTGGGATCAAATGATCTATTGATATATTGGGATAGATTTCGGAAAAAGAAATCATTACAGAACTGAAAATTTACAAATTTATGGGGCTAAACTTGATGAACAACCTTCGGATGTTCGACTCTTCAGAATCCCATTAGTGTCATCGATCGCCATTACTGTAATCCCAGCTTGAACAGGCAATAAATTGCAGCCATGAGAGCCTTTTTGTCATGTAAAATGATTGCCTCTGGTAATGTAGTTTCTCGATTAATCTTATGTTATTTTGACCCACTTTTGTAATAACTTTTGTGGTTTTAGGAGTAGTGATGCCATTCACATGTCAGAATTTAAATATAATTAAGATTAGTTTAGATGGACGGTAATGTTCTTTATCTTTGCTGGGATAAAGAGCTGTATTAAGCTGTTCAAAAACAATAAAAAGGTTTACCTGATCTAAATACTGCCTCTCACGACCCTGATGGTGGAGGCAGCGAGATTTATTGGCAGGCTCCTTGTCGTTTAAAGATTTCTTTTTTCACCGGTTCGTGACATTTTCCTCCGGTTCTCGCCGAGTCTTAATGGAACCTTTTTCTCGAGTGGCTCTGTCTTGTGCTAACCTAGCCCACCAAACTGTTTTGGTCCATAGAAGGACCAGGAACATTAGTGGCTAAAAAAGGGCCACGAAATGTGATCAGGGGTTAGGTAGGTGGCATTCGAACTAGAGCCGATTGCTGACATCCGTTTCAAAAACAGTAACAGGCTAACAGCACGGCAAGACGCTGAAACTGAGACACCGACCATTGATTATATATCATATAGCACTGCAAGGGATTGAATTGAGTTCTTGATGAAAATGGAAGGGGAAGCAGTGGATAACAAGCAGGTGATATTCAAGGGGTTTATAGACAGAATACCGAGAGAGACAGACATGGAACTAAAGGTTGGAAAAATAGAGCTCAAAGCACCAAAAGGGTCTGGAGCTTTTTTAGTCAAGAATCTCTATTTGTCGTGTGACCCTTACATGAGAGGTCGCATGCGTGAGAACTATGATTCTTACATCCCTCCTTTTCTCCCTGGCCAGGTATATATACTGCATTATTCTTTGAGAAGTTGTAAATTATCTGAGATCCAGATGATCGTGATTTGCTGCATCGTAATCTGTTGAAATATCAAGATCTGTTTTGTTACGTTTACGATATTCAGTTTGTGGGTTCATTTGATGGAGATGCTTAGAATAAAAAAGGATTAGTTTTCTTGTATTGGTGTGTATTGGTCTTGTAGTGGATTTGCTCTAATTTTTTATATCAAATCGGGAGATATGATTCATGGCCCGCATTGCCCTAGATTAATCTAAGTTCCCTCAGATTATTCGGATGAAGTTACGAAAAAAAGACAGAGTAAAAGATAGGATTCACGGGCCGCATCTTGTGGCTGTAGTTTGGTGGCAAGGATCCCACGTTGTGGCCGTGGAGAACTTGGGCTCCAATCCCAGCCAGCCACTTTTGGGTAGATATTGTGTCATTCTTTCCTGTAGGATTAGGGTGGCTCCCCCGTTGAGATATTTTTAGGTGGTTGAAAATCATCCTTGGCCAAGTGCTTTTCAACTCAGTAATAACACCAATCAGATGTTGATGAGTTTCTTTTCTTTTCGATCCCCCCACCTTTGTGCTAAAAGCTGATGGATTTCTTACACTTGATGAATTCGAATTCCTATATTAGTATCTAACACAGTATCCATATGGCTTCTGCATTGATGAATGATGGTTTGTTTTGATGAAGGCGATACAAGGATTTGGTGTATCAAGGGTTGTGGATTCTGATGATCCAGATTTCAAACCTGGAGACTTAGTTTCAGGGCTGACTGGTTGGGAAGAATTCAGCTTGATGCGGAAACATGGGCAACTGAGAAGAATCCAGCAAGATGATATCCCTCTCTCGTATCACGTGGGTCTTCTTGGTAGGCTATTCTTATTATTCCAAGCATTACTAATTCTTTCTCCTTTATGGTTTTTTTTTTTTTTTACTTTATTTGGTAATTCACATAATATGAAGAAAATCTCTCTAAGTTCTTTGCCTTTGGTCCCCAAGTTTTGTACAGGCTATATGTAATCCACCCTTAGATTGCTAAGCTGACTTATGTTAGAATACTTGGGCATTGATTATATTTGCCGCAGGAATGAAATTGATTTCTACGGGAATCCTGACTCACAGCTTGCTCCTTACCACCATCTTGGCTGGTAATTTATATCACCTATTCACCAGTTGACTGTTTTTGTCAATTTTGCTCCCCACCATCATGAACATATAACACCCATTATGGTGCCCAAGCCACTCCTCCTTTTTCTAGTCGATTTGATGAAATGTTTGGGTGCTGCTCGGCATTTATATATATAAAAGAAGGAAAAAGAACTAGCAAGTTGCTTTCTGGTTTTTTGCTTGCTGTTCTTCTGAATTTGTTGTTTTTGTAAAAGAGAGGGGAAAACTCTTCAGCTTCAATGCACGTGATTCTGTATCTTCATCACTTGAAAATTTTAATCTAATGGAATTGTTCTTATTTAACTTTGGAAATTTAACGGAAGTGGGATTTCCATGTAGGCATGCCAGGTTTTACTGCTTATGCAGGGTTCTTTGAAGTCTGCTCCCCTAAAATAGGAGAGACTGTCTTTGTCTCTGCCGCTTCCGGTGCAGTTGGCCAGCTTGTTGGCCAGCTTGCCAAGCTACATGGCTGCTATGTTGTTGGAAGTGCCGGCACAAGCCAAAAGGTAGATTTCTTTTATGGATATGTTATATGGATAGTGCTCTCATCCCTGAGTGATACTGCTCAGCTTATATAATTGACAACTGCTATTATAACTGACACAAGAAAGAAATCTTGAATGGGAATATTAGGTTGACATTTTAAAGAACAAGCTTGGATTTGATCAAGCTTTCAACTACAAAGAGGAACCCGACCTGAATGCAGCTTTGAAAAGGTCAGCACTCAGTGATGAAGTTTTCTAAGTTTAAGAATGATAAAAGAACATAATTTTCTGCCTGTCACTGAAGTAGCTACTTCTGATTTTTCCATATTCCTCAATGCTCAACCTAAAGTCCAAAATCCCGAAAAAAATATCATGAGATCACCCTGATTACATTGCAACTTGCTTATTATTAATCATCCATGCTTTCGTGATGTTAGCTGCTGGCCTTTTCAGCATAACTATTAAACCTAGACTAGCCTAGCCCGATGCTTGGCCCAGAAGAGTTTCATTTCAAGATGATGTTGTTTGGTTTTTTTTTTTTTTAAAAAAAAATGTCCCAAAAAACATCATCATTTTGAAGTTGGCCTAGGTTGACTCGGCAATCTCACGACCCAGGCTAGGTATGATAACCATGCTTTAAAGTGAACAATTGGCCTTCTGTTCCCATAATAAAAAACAATCAATTCAGTCTATTACAAAATTTCTATTAACCATGCTTTAAAAGATGATCCAATTATTGATGCATCGAAGTAACTATATTTCACTAGCCGTGCCATTGCTCTGCCATTATATTGGGGTAACTAACACAAACTAGACACTTTCAACTAAATGTCAATTAATTGTAGTGATTAGTTAGCAGATTCTCTCCATTTCCAAGCATAATGTTTTTTTTTGTTAACTGCTACATCTAACTTGATAAAAAAAATGTTAAAAAACAAAATGTACAAAAGGAGAAGATTTTTAGAGACATAGTGAAACCCCAAAAGGAATGATGGGTTTTTTCAGCTCGTTGCTTTTCTAAACATAGGTTTGATTTGAAAAGCGAGTTGCCTTGGCTGAGAACCGAACTAAGATTTTCATCTTAAGGGCCAGCAAAGCACATCTGCACTTGATATCTGCATTATAATTTGTGAATCTGTCTTTATAGAATGCTAAATGCATTAAACTTTCATCTATCTGAGCATCTTAACTCAAGTTGTGGGTAGCTAAGTCAGACACATCCAAGATTTTATCAGCATCAACTAACACAAATTTTCCTCATTTATAAATTTCATTACGATGAGAGTTTCCCTCATGTTGATCACTGACAGAATATCCCTTGAACAGGTGCTTCCCTGAAGGCATTGATATCTACTTTGATAATGTTGGTGGAGATATGCTTGAAGCAGCATTGCTCAACATGAGGATTCATGCCCGAATTGCAGTTTGTGGAATGGTGTCTACCAACAGCCTCTCTGATTCCAAAGGGATCAACAACTTGTTCAGTCTCATACCCAAACGCATTACGATGCAGGGATTCCTGCAAAGTGATTACTTGCATTTATATCCACGCTTCTTTGAACATGTTGTCAGCAACTTCAAACAAGGGAAGATTGTCTACATTGAAGACATGAGTGAAGGATTGGAAAGTGCTCCTGCTGCTTTTGCTGGATTGTTTTCTGGAAAAAATGTTGGTAAGCAGGTCATCTGTGTAGCCCGTGAATGATTTTTGATTAGCATGGTGTACCATTTATGAACTTTTACGGTAAAAGTACTGGAGCTGTGGTGGAGCTGTAGTAAAATCTGACTTGAGATCATCTGCGTGAATATCAGAAATCATCAAATTCAAGATATTCATGGATGATCTCTTCAATTATGAGAATCCTTTCAGTTGAACAATACTGTCAATGCATGAGAATTTTCTCAACCCTTTCCAGTCATCATATTATTCACTGCCTTTGTAGTGAAGAACGTAAATTATTGATGAGAGCCTTGAAAAATCTCTTTTTTGCGTCATAATATCTGTATTATTGCATGGTTAGCTGGACCCTATGCTTGTTTGGTAATTCAAAGACAAAACAGGTCCTACCGTTGTCAAGTTGGTATGACTATAATTCTGTATTCATTCCAGCTTTAGGGCTGTATTCATTCCACGTTATATTTTTTAAAGTAGTGATTTTTGTTTATAAATATATTAAAATAATAATTTTTTATTTTTAAAAAATTATTTTGAAAATAATATAAAAATATTAAAAAGAATAATTTAAAATAAAAATAATTTTTTTTCATTTTTTGTCAAATTATATCTACCATAACTAAAAAGTAACTCAAACAGAATATTTATCCATTCAAAAGAGTTGTAGCCTCTGCATTTGCACTGATTCTTCCTCAACCTCGCACATGCTGACCTAGCACTTGAAAAATATGAGAAGTGAGAAATCTATGTAAATGTCTTTTTTTTTATGTATTTTATGAGTTCAAATAAATATATAAAATTCTAATTATTTCAGATTTTAAAAAAAAAAATATTTGTCAAAAGAAATGATTTTGAAACGATTTTTGATAAGCAATGACAAACAGTAACTTGAATGTCATGTTTGTCATTTTTTCAAAAGTATGTTTGACAATATTTTTATAAAAAAGTGCTGGTTTTTTTAAGAATAATAATAATAATAATAATAATAATAATAACAACAACAACAATAATAATAATAATAGTTGTGGAGATGAAACGAAAAGGAGAGCGCGTAAATTCTTGATAAACGATAAAAAGAAAAGGGTAAATGAAGCTTGGTTGATTGTTTTGCTCGATTGGTTTCAAGTCTTCACTCGTGGCCTGTCCCGGAGGTGCAGTACTACGAAACGAAAAGAGATGGAGATGGTGAGCAAACAGCAGAAGCAGGTGGTGCTGAAAGATTATGTGAGAGGGTACCCAAAAGAGAGTGACTTTGAACTTAGATCATCTGACACCATTTGCGGCCTCTCCGATGGATCCAGGGCTGTGCTTCTCAAGAATCTCTGCCTTGCATGTGACCCTTACATGCGCCACCGCATGTCCGATCAAGTCTCTCATCCCGGCACCATTATCAAGTCCTACTCTCCTGGCTCTGTAAGCCCTTCAGCAACTGCTATTGCATTCAAATCTAAGTCGTTGCCATTGAAATTAGCCAAGAGGTTTTCTGCTTTTTTAACAAACTGCCAGACTGCCCATTACAATATTTCAATACTTCGGGAAAGGGACATGCTGTGTTGTTAATGTGCTCTGTGATCTTTTTCATTTTTAATTCATCAGGTTCTTGTGGGGTATGGTGTGTGTAAGGTCATTCAGTCCACTCATCCAGGCTTCCAGGAAGGAGATTTTGTTTGGGGATTAACTGGGTGGGAAGAATACACGGTGATTCCAAATCCTGAAAGATTAAACAAAATCAGCTATACCGGGGTGCCTCTATCATACTACACAGGAATTCTAGGTACGCTAATTTTTACACCTCAGTGGTGACAATTTGCTGCTTATCGATTGTCAAATAATTAAAGAATCTTAAATAGTTGATCAGCTCTAATGCAGTTACCAGATAAAAGCTACAACATTGCTACATGGAGAGTTATACGACAAACTAGAATATCGATACGATATTGATCAGGGAATGGCTCGAGTTAGTAATAATCTAGATATGTTGGAACTTATGGATTGGTGTTACTTCTTGATAAACGTCTATTACGAACTTGAACCATTCTTTGATAGAATTCACAGGTTTTGCGAGTCTTGCCTGAGCATCAGCTAAATTTTCTCGTGCTTCTCAGTAACTACTTTCAAGGGTGGTTCTTGTAAAAGAAATATTTGTATGGCCATCTTTTTGTGAAAATTCTGTCTTCAGGACTTGCATTCCCCCTTCTCTACCCATCTTCATTTTAATGGGAATTGTGGAATGGCATAGTATGTCTCAGTGCAGAAGTGAAATTATACTTAACCAGTGAACCAGCAAGGGTGCCTGGCTGATTGTTCACCGGTTAGCCTACCAGTTAAACCTTAACCAGTCCAGGGTAAATTTCTAGAGTTCGTTTCGGGTTTAGAAGCAGGAAACATTACCTTTGATACTTAAATAAACTTCACTGTGGAGGTTCTCATTACGTTCTTCTCCAAGTGCAGTTGCTTTCAAATAACTGATGCAAATTTTCATATTTCAAGTTGAATTCCTCCGATGGATAATTTTTCTTTCATTTGTTGATGCAATTTTCCTTACCTCTCTGAAACTTAGTTTGCTGGAACTCTTTTTGATCAGGGACGGGAGGAATTGCCGCTTATGTTGGCTTTTACAACTTGTGCTCTCCAAAAGCAGGAGAAACTGTATATGTTTCTTCAGCATGTGGAGGAGTAGGCCAACTAGTTGGTCAATTCGCTAAGATGATGGGTTGTTATGTTGTTGGAAGTGCTAGCACTGAGGAAAAGGTGCTCTCTTACTTCTCATGTGGCTTCTGATTTATGCAGTTAGTGAAGCAGGTCAATGCATTCGATCATTTAAGGTAGATTAAAAAAATATATTCGATCTAACATGATGAGATTTTTCAGGTTAATCTGTCAAAGACCAAGTTTGGATTTGATGATGCCTTCAACTATAAAGAGCATGATTTAGCAGCAGCCTTGAAGCGGTGAGTTTCCGATCTTGTTAGCCAAAAGTCTGATGGCTTCTTTAATCTCTTGAATTCAGTTTATCTGAAGAAATCAATCATGCCAGGGCTCAAAGTGGTTGCGTGGGCTGACATGTCCTCGCATAACGGTTTCTTAGATTGGCAACATTCCTGCCTCAATTTTCAGGTTTATTGCTTAAATTTTAGTGAAGAAACAGCATCGAGTGATCTCTCTACTCTTTCAATTGGCATTTGTAAGGGGATACCTCAAACTTCTTAAGAGAAGAAAGAAACAGGCAGACTCAAGAAATTGTCTAATTTAGTTTACTTGGGAGTATGAAAACAGTTTTTTTTTTTCAATTTAAACGTCACTTGATGCGTTCCCTTTTCTATGATGAAGGTATTTCCCAGGAGGCATAGACATCTACTTCGACAATGTGGGTGGTAAAATGCTTGATGAAGTAATCATGCACATGAAACCTCATGGAAGGATTGCAGCCTGTGGAATGATTTCTCAATACAATCTTGAGGAACCAGAAGGCATACACAATATGTTTAATGTGGTCGTGAAGAGCCTTGAGATAAAAGGCTTTGTCGAAACAGACTTCAAGCACATATATCCCGAATATCTTGAATTTGCAATCAGGCACTTGCAGGAAGGGAAGCTGGTCTATGTCGAAGATATAGCAGAAGGCCTGGAAAATGCTTCGTCCGCTCTGATTGGAGTTTTCCATGGTCGTAATGTGGGCAAGAAAGTTGTTCGCGTCGCTTCTGGCTAACATTTTCTAAATACAAAATTCTCGAAATGGTGCTGTGGTGGGGATGTTTTTGAGATGCATGAAGTGATGCTGCCCATGATTTTATTTTCACCGACTGAAAAGAGTTTCTATATATATATATATATATTTCTGCATTTGGCATTCGTGTATGGCAACGCAAACTTGTGGTGTTTCTTCTGATAATGCTAAAGCTTGACCGTCTGAATATTGTTGCCGGGACTTTCCAAGGATGCATAAGCTTAAACCAGAGCAACAGCGTGAAGGCTATGAATAAGAAGGTTTACAGCCCAAAATAGCTCGAGGCAAAACAAAAACAAAAAACTGTTTAAAAGAACATAAAAATGAAAAAGAAAATAGTTTTTCATCACTAAACACTCGCATCATAATATTTCATAATCTCCAAAAAAGAATATAGAGACAGACTGGCGGCTATGAGAAATCCAGGGTGAAAAGAAAGAGGAGAAAATGGATTTCTGTCTGTCGTTTAATCATCCCTACCACCAGCTTAAAATGGTAGCCGGAGCCATGATTGCCGCGAAGAAATGTCAGAGAGCCAAATCGTATGATGTTGGTTGATGGTGTGGGTTATAAATATTCTCATGAGCAGCTTTGCGGGTCACTACCACCGGTTTAGTTGAAATTTAATTTAATTTAATTTTAAATAAATATATTTTCGTGTGTTTTAGATTATTTTAATGTGCTGATTTTAAAAATAATTTTTAAAAATTAAAAAAAATTATATTGATGTATTTCGGCACGATAAGTACTTTAAAAAGATATCGCAATCACACTCCCAAACAAGCTTTTATTGTTTCGGATTAGTAAATAAACTCATTTTTAATGGGTTAATTCTTTATTACATTCCTCATTCCTCTATTTTATTTTATTTTATTTTACATTTAAAATGTTTGATTTTCTTATCATCTTATCCTTGAAAATTTAAGTGATTTTTTTATTTATTTACATTTTGATCCCTATTTTTCTTTAGAGGCTCTCTTCGGTTTCTAAATTTTATTTTTCTTGAAAAAAAAACTAATTTAATGTTTTTAGTCCATGTTTTTTACAGTGAATACAGTTACAAAATAGCCCCCAGTGATTATTGTTTTTTCAATTGAGCTCTTAAACCAGAGCATAAACTTTGTCAAAAATCTTCAAATAGATATAGATTGATGATTATTACAGGAAACAAAAGTCAACAAAATCACTATGATATCAATCACAATCATGGAAATTAATCACAGACCAATTGTTCCAATAAAAAACATAAAGAAATTCAAGGGTTGTTTTGAAACAGGATTCATTCCAATAATGTCATATATTTATTATATTTTTTTCTTCTTTTATTTTTCATCTCAGCTTTTTTAGACTATAAGTGGGAAATTTTTATAAAAGGAAGGAAATTTTTATAGAAGATATGGATATTACAGTAAACATAATTTAACCGCAGAACAAAAACTACCTTAACTATATCGGTGTGAACCCAGTGACGAAAATTGTAGTGGGATTAATGAATGAACTGGAGGGGAGAGACTCATTCAACACAAGTTGCCTGATCCATGGGGAGTTCAGTGTTCACAACTTCCCATCACCACAAGTAAATTGTTCTGATGTGACTTCATCAGAGGAGAGATGATGCTAGCCAAGCCCATTATGCAGCCAACCATAGGAAGTAGGGCTATGCGCGTTATGACAGCATGGTTTGTTTTCGAATCAAAGAGTCAATTCGCCACCACTACCCGACTCATCAGTTTCCACGGATTACAACAGTTCTGCGCGTCATTGGTCTGAATTTTCAAACCAAAGACTTTTCTTTTTTAACCTTTTTCATTTCGTACTCTTGTGTGTGCCATGGGTTGTTGGAAAGCAAGAAGACTTGGACATAAAAGGAAGTCTTCATTGAATGGAAAAAGAAAAATGATGCTTCCTACCTCTTTCTTTTGTTGAAATCAACTCAGCCCCTTCTCCACGTTTTCAGTGTAATATCAGTGTTTTTTCTCGTCATTTATTTTCTAATTCTTCTTGCAGCATTCTTCTTGCTTGGTGACTGCTCATGTGCTCCACGCTTCCATTTCGTCATCTTCATCTGGGTATGTCTCAAATCTTGTTTTCTTTCGGTGAATCTCTGAGATGAGTGAATTGGGATTTTAGTTGGATTGTTTAAGATTCGAGGTCGTTTGTTTGTCTACTTCTCTTTTGCTTTTTTCAAGTTACATATTGTTCTGGTGGATCACAAGTAAAACTGGTTCTTGTTTTTGGTGGAGCAGTTAGACCTTCTTTCTTGGATGTATAGAGATGGGTTTGAGTGTTTTATTTAGCAGTACAATTTAGGGAGAACCCTTCACTTCGTCGATTCCTTTTTGAGCCCGGGACAGAAGTTTTGAGGATTTTTTTTCCTTGCTAATGACATTGAGCGAGAAAAATCCTATGGCTGTTGCCCATATTTTGATTTGGATGGTTTTGGTGTTGCTGAGTGGTGGAATATCTGTGAGCAATGCTACTGCGACTGATATAGAGTGCTTGAAATCCATCAAAGCTTCTCTGGTGGACCCTAATAACTACTTGAACACTACATGGGATTTCAACAACAATACTGAAGGCTTCATATGTAGATTTTTGGGCGTTGAATGCTGGCACCCCGACGAGAACAGAGTTCTAAATATCCGCCTTTCAGACTTGGGTCTTAAAGGCCAGTTCCCCCTTGACATCCAGAAATGCACGAGCTTGACTGGCTTGGATCTTTCGCACAACAAGCTATATGGTTCATTCCCTGCTAATATATCAAAGTTTATCCCCTTCATTACAAACCTTGATCTTTCATTCAACAATTTTTCAGGCGAAATTCCGACTAATCTTGCAAATTGTAGTTTCTTGAATGATCTAAGACTTGACAACAACCGGCTAACAGGCAAGATTCCGCTGGAATTTGGCCTGCTTGAACGGATCAAGATATTTACGGTTACCAACAATCTTCTAACAGGGCCGGTCCCTGCATTTAACCATAGTACAATCACAGCTGCTAGCTATGCAAATAATCTAGACCTCTGTGGAAAGCCATTGAATGACTGTCCGGGTGTCACGAAGAAATCCAAGGTTGGAGTAGTCGCTGCAGCAGCTGCTGGCGGGATAACATTCACATCAATTATTGTTGGTATCTTTCTGTACTTCTTGTCTCGCGGAGTGGCAAAGAAGAAGGCGGAGGATCCTGAAGGTAACAGATGGGCAAAGAGCATTAAGGGAACCAAAGGCATCAAGGCAAGCTATCTAACTCATCATGTTCAATGGATATACTGTGTTTTTATCTGGCATGGGAATTGAATTTCTGCTCTATTTCTGGTTAAGTTAACTCATCAGTGATTTCATTTTTTATTTGACGCAACAAACTATCTGACAGTAAAGATTCTGTTATCAACAGGTTTCCATGTTTGAGAATTCGGTTTCAAAAATGAGATTGAGTGATCTCATGAAGGCAACCAACGACTTCAGCAATAACAACATCATTGGAGCAGGAAGAACAGGACCGATGTACAAGGCGGTGATTTCTGATGGTTGCATCCTTATGGTTAAGAGATTGCAGGACTCTCAGCGTTTGGAGAAAGAGTTTGTATCAGAGATGAAGACGCTTGGGAATGTGAAACACCGTAATTTGGTCCCGTTGCTGGGCTATTGTGTGGCAAAGAGGGAGAGATTTTTGGTGTATAAATTCATGGAAAACGGGACCCTTTATGATAAACTGCACCCAGTGGAACCTGAGATCAGGAACATGGATTGGTCCATGAGGCTCAAAATTGCAATTGGGACGGCTAGAAGTTTGGCATGGCTTCATCATAACTGCAATCCACGAATTATCCACAGGAACATAAGCTCCAAGTGCATACTTTTGGATAACGATTTTGAGCCAAAGTTATCTGATTTCGGCCTTGCCAGACTCATGAACCCAGTCGACACACATTTGAGCACTTTCGTCAATGGCGAGTTTGGGGACATGGGCTATGTTGCTCCTGAGTATCTACGGACCCTTGTTGCAACGCCAAAGGGGGATGTTTACAGCTTCGGTGTGGTTCTCCTGGAGTTGATCACTGGCGAAAAGCCCACTCATGTTGCTAATGCCCCTGAAAGCTTCAAGGGAAGTTTAGTGGAGTGGATCAGACAGCTGTCAGAAGGTCCACTTCTTCGTACTTCTATCGACAAGACTCTGCTTGGAAATGGATTCGATGACGAACTCAACCAATTTCTTAAAGTTGCCTGTAACTGTGTGGTTGAGAATTCTAAGGAGAGGCCAACAATGTTTGAGGTGCACCAGCTCCTCAGAACTATTGGGGAGAGATACTATTTCACAACTGAAGATGATATTACGTTGCCAACCGATGCAGGTGACACTGATTTCCCAGATGAACTTATTGTTGCCGATACAACAACAAAGTGAGTTCAGTGAATAACAAAGGTGTTAAGATTGATAGAAAAGAGTTCGCGGCCATCAATCGGCTTTCGCGAAAATATATTCTACGTTTTAGCTGTGATAGCGGCCATCAATCGGCATTCGCAAAAATATATTCTACGTTTTAGCTGTGATCATATAGCACAAGTGAGAGTGTTCGTAACTATATTTGTAGCATTTCAAGCATCTGCTTTGATTGAAACACCAACGTTATATATACCGCTGTCCTATTATTATAATATATTGCTCATTGCTCCTCTTACCTATACAATTTCCTAGTTGAATTCCGATTGATGGAAGATTCAACTTCTTTTATAGTGCAGTTCCAACAATCCAGGGGCTTCCTCGTAACAAATCCAAATACATCTTTGTAATAAAACATGCGACCAAAGCCGGATTTGAATAAGAGAAATTGAATAACAAAAGCCCTGGAGTAATTCTGTTAAACAAGCTCATCCCAGTAACACTTGGACGACTTCCAAGTCATTTTGTTGATCAAGAACCCATGGTTGCCACAATTTTATCCTCAAATAAACTCATACGGAGGGGTGTCTTTTAAAGCTGCAAGAATCTCACTTTTAGTCCAACCCCATCTTCGTACATTTTCAGCTTCCTTTCCTATGTAGGTTTGCTCAATACAATCCTAATCAACAGTGCTGTCACAAAACCCTTTTCTTCTACTCCCTCAACAATTTGTTTATACGTATCCGGATTTGAATGTGTTTGAGGCATGAAGCAGAGAGCCAAAACAAAGCTCCATTATATCTGGCAAAAATCTTGATGTTGGGTGGCTTGGTATATTGACGGTTCCTATGTTAAATATTGAGACCAGGTCTAAGAACAGCAGTGGTCTTCTCATCATATTATAGCGAGTCTAATGAATTTGTAATTAAGCTTCTTTCAAACCAGGTTAGACTATGAGAAGTAAAATTCACATAAATACCTTACCTTTTAAGTGCAAGCCATCTGTTTTTCAAAAAAATGTGGTTGAAATTATTTTATTTTAAAATGTTTTTTTTGTTCAGAAATATATTAAAATAATAATAATAATAATAATAATAATAATAATAATAGATCAAAATAATCTGAAAAGGCTAAAAAAATAAAAATAAAAATTTATTTTTTCCCAAAAATATTGTTGAAAGAATGTTTGAGTTGTTGAAAGAGATTTTCAAAAGGACGGTTGCTCCTATGGAACGCGCAATAGCCTTTTGGAATGTTGAGAGAATAATGTGGTTCCCGGAAATAAGGAAATGTCTATAGAGTGTAATGTAAAGGGGCCATGCAGATGCATAACATTTTCAAGCTGCAATGATTTTGTATTTATTAGGCACAAATATGCATCTGTTCTCTGTATGTCTACGCCTATTTCCTATTTGCACCTTTTTTATTTTTATTTGTTCGTTTTGAAAATCTCTTTTTAATTGTTAACTGAACCGATTTTTCTTCAACTACATGGTAATTGCTGATTCAAGGCGTTGACAAAAGATACATTGCTCTAACTGATGGTACAAAGGATCAACAGTATGAATGGACGATGAACACACCTTCATTTTCCAGGACGTGGGAAGATTTGGTTTAAATTTGTTTCCTCCAGTCCCTGTCTGGAAAAGGAAACTGCGTAACAAAGTGGGAAAGAAACTCTGGTTGAGATGATTCTATATTTGACTATTGAATATTATAATGGAAGCGGAAATCCACGGAGGTATGTGGAATCCACGCCTGACTCTCGCACCAATGCTACCCTCCCAGTCCGTGCCACCTGCAACAAAGAAAAGAAGTACACTAAATGATAAGATGGAAACAAGATAAGAAAATTCCATTTCATGAATGAAACTGAATTCTGGCAAGAAGCTAAATTGTATCAGTAATGTCTTCAAATCCGACACAATTGCAGACTAAACCGCCCTCAATCAAACAACTGTTAGAAGCAAAATCAGCTCCGAACAATCCCTGAGACAGCATGGTTGTTACTATGTTGAGCTAGTGGTAAATTAAAATCAACAGATTGAAAAGATTTAGTCCACATGGAACTACCAGGTGGAGGTAGGAAAAAAAATCTGAGAGCTTCAGCGACTGATAAAATTAACCAAGTCCAGCAAGAATAAGAAGACAAACCTCACAAATTCCATATGGCTCCAATATTCTCTGCAGGGCAACCATCTTATTAAAATCTCCTGTAAGCTGAAATGGATTCAAATGGCTAGAGCATTAGTAACAAGAAGGACAAATAACATGAGATGGGAATAAACCAGAGTGAAGCTCCTGGATAGCGTGCAATAACTGGCATCCTTAAAGCAACACTTTCACTTGATTCTAATGCAAAAAGAAATGAACTTTCAGTTGCTAGATTAACTTGCAGGAAAGTGTAAGTAACCAGTAATGTGTTTTATCAAGTTGATAACTGATTGATTTTAGTACATTGTTCAAGTAACAAGACAAGTGCCGGCATTTATCTTTGTATCCCCAGTTCACACTAGCTCACACTCCTTCAGAGCTCTTTAACTACAAAAAGTAGAGACAAAAAGCCGGCCAATTTGAAATCCAGCATTCAAGATTTTAGTTAAGCACTACAGTTCTTTTGGTGGACTTGATAACTACATTGTGCAGGAATTGCTCCAATAGTCAAATCCAGGAAGACAAGAACTGCGAAATGTCTTGTTTTTCATCCCCCAGCCCCCAGAGATCTTAGATTTTTTTATGACAAGAAAACTTGACATGCGCTGTTTGAAAAAGGAGCGGGTAAACCGTAGGTAACTATGTATCCAGGTAAGCCTCGTGTACCTGAAATTAAAAGTAGTTCAAGTCTCCATGGAAATAAATAGATTTTTCAAAAAATAAAGACCGGCACAGATAACTCGATTCTCTCCAATACTAGGATGATGTAAGATGGTATTTGAGGATGCAATACTCTCACAAACTTAAAAGTCAGGACACCATTAAATAAACCCCAAACACTGGTCTAATTAAATCTCCGCTGTGTCATCCTTATCCTTTCAAGCATCACACATTCACCAATTCCTTCTCGTCACTAGACCTTTATCAGAACTTAAGCGACCAACCAACTGATACTTCAGTTTGCCAGCCCTTGCTTTAAAATAATGCTTGTCTAAACCCTTCACCACAAAAACCAAAATGTAAAAATAAGTTGAGAAGCTAGGAAGAGTACATTTGATCAATATATCAGCCTAAATTGACACAGACTGTAAATAATCTTAGTTTTACTAGACAACAGGTAGGACCAGCCAAATCCTACCCTGATATTGATTAATGCCTTAATGATCATCACGGTAAGATTAAGGTTTGTCTTGAAAAAAGAAAATGCAATTAAGTGTCATTGTATAAAACTGCTAAATGAGAGATTCGGCTGGTAAACAGGAAAGAAATTTACCTCAAGAGTAATTGTGTGGTCAGAGACGTCAACAGCTTTTGCTCGAAATATTCTAGCAATATCAAGAACATCCCTCCTAGCAGCATTATTTGCAGCTATCTTTATCAGTGTCAATTCTCTTTCGGCAAATGGCAAGTGAGTGATATCGCGAACCTGAATTAAATACCAACTTCTTTGTCATCCATTATGTAATTTAGACTGAGATTTCTTTCAAAAGATAATAAAAACAATTGCAAGAACAGATCATTGCTGCAAAGTTTAACAACTGAAAGAACAATTATTCAACAATGTCACAAAATGTATTTACAGAATTTGTTAAAAAAAACAAATCTATGGGGCTTTTATATTTTCACTAAATTTAGCATATCTCTCTCTAGGGGTGAAAGGAAAATCTAATGTTAAGTGTAAATATAGACTAAGGGTAGGATGGTTAACAGTGCTTATAAAACTTTGTTCTTCAAGATTTTAAAATTCTTCGAGAAAAGATTTGATGACGTGAACTAATTTTTTTAACAAAAACAGGATTCTTCCCAAAGACTATAGATTCTAGATTTATTTATCTAGGTTCTCGACATGTATAATCTGGTATTGTTTCATATATAAGAGTGGAGTGCATCTCGCTTTCGTGTTTTTGCCAAACACTTTTGCAGAAAAAACTTATTCCCACATAAAATAATAGCACTTCCCATTTCCATGTGATTTTGAGGCCACTTGGTATGCATTTTCATTTTCTCTTTTTATTGAGATAGTGTAGTTACTGAAATGAGATGCTCAAAAGTAGATTTTTTATCAAATGTACTAGGCCACCACCCCTTACCTCGTGAAAATCTATTAACTTGTGAAGTTGTTGAACCAACTTGCCAATTGACTCGTCTGTTCCAGGAATAACTGTAGTAATCCGAGAAAGTCCGTCTTCTTCAGCAGGCCCCACAGCAAGACTCTGAGAGGTTTAAGTTCAAAGAAATATACAACACATGTAAATAATCAAAATTAGGAGGAACAAAATGTTAAATATGATCATGCTTACCTGAATGTTATAGCCTCTTCGAGATATAACCCCGGTGAGACTATTGAGAACTCCGGGACAGTTATTCACAAGCATAGTTAAAGTGTGTGACCGAAGACCATTTGGCTGAAACATTGAATCAAATAAATAATCAAAATTCTGTAAATATGAGATCGAAAGGCGAGGCAGCTACTCAAATGTAGCTACCATATACCATCTTTGACAATTATAGTATATCGATTAAAACCCTTGTTGACAAGTTACCAGTCCAGAAGGAAAATTGAGTTTCTCATTTTAAATGCCAAATCAGGTTAATGTTAGCACATATATTATTGATACAGAAAATGGAACCAAAGGAAAAAATTAACTTTCCCTGTTGACTATGATAAGAACTTGAAAATAAAGGTATAGGGTAAAAAACCTGAATCATTATTGAATTCTTTGTCAAGATGAACTTTCAAAAAAATTGCATCGCATATGAACTGAATATTTTGAACATCATCATCATCACTTTAGCTATCCACATATCTCATAACTCTTAACGAAATAAATCTAGGTTCATTAAAAAAAACAGTTAAGGTTTCGAAAGGCAAACGAGTGTCTTAGTCTTACATCTTCGTCATAAAGTACCCCCCAATGAGCATCAAGAACTCGATTTGCCAAGAAATCATCATAAGACTCCACGGGAAAGACATCACCCTTCAGTTAAAAAGACAAAAAAATAAACAAATATCAGTATACCAAACTAATGATCCAATATGAAACTCACAGCATACATGAACCAAAGGAGAAATAGGGAAAAAGTTGTTGTGCAGAAATAAACTGCATAGGGTTTTGCTCGTCTACTAGCTCATAAACTTAAAAAACAAGTAAAGTTGGTATTTCATCTAACCAAACACAGGCTACCAAACCTACCTGTGAGCATCATCACGGTCATTTAAAAAGCAATATAAAAGACAATCTTCTTTGAACACAGGTAGGTAAAGTGTGAAAAGAGTAGATTAAAAAAAGACGTTTACTTCAAACAATATGCAATCATGAACAAGTTCAGTGGGCTCTGGTGATATCACATACCACTTGTTTGAAATTTAAGAGCCATTAAATAAATATTTTTTTCTTCATATTAACAGCATGTTTACCATAAATCTTACATCAACAAAAACTTTTTTGATTTCAGTTACATAATTAACATCCCAAAAATGGCAGTAATGGCTTATTGTTGTGCAAACGAAATTCTGCCCTGCAATGCATGTCAAAGGTACTGATAGAATGTCCATGAGAAGGGAAAACCAAGTCCTGGTAACTAAAATGAAGAAGTTATACCTTTGAGGATGAAGTGTTGCTGCCATTAAGTAATAGGTCTCCATTCCCTGCAAAGGTGTTAGCAGAATTCCTGGCAAGAGCAATGCCAGATGGAATCCTGTCAGGGTCAGGATATGAATCTGCAGAAAAATTCCAAAATGGAGCTGTCTCGCCCATTCTTTCACGTCTCAGAGCAATCTAGAAATAGAGTGAAATCCAAATCTCATTACTGGGGGAAAAAACATCTTAATATAATCACTGTTAAACTTAAATCTCTATTTCTTGTTCGTGTGAAATAACATTGCAGACAGTTCCACGTGTAAAATATTGTTTTGATAATGGAATTCCAGAGTTTGAAGATGCTTAGAGACAGTTTTAGATTTGAAGTTGTGCAGGAAAGAGCTGCATGTGATCACTCAAACACACAAAGAAATAGGCATTGTACCTTTCCAGTTCTAGCAATTTCTCTGATTCCAAACTTGCTTAAGTTCCTTTGAACAGCAGCCATCTTCCCAGGGTCACCAGTGACCTGAGACGTGAAGATATATAATATAAGCAGATCACAATCTCAGCCCTAATAAATATAAACAAGAACACATTTTAAGTAGACATTAGCTTGCCCCCAGGCAAAGCGCATAAAGTAATCGTTCTGTGATTTGCACTTCTAATTATTTTACACCGACCAGCCAAACAACAATCTCATGAGGCTAATAAGAGGTTGCAAAATATATGGAAACAAGATAAAAAGGTATGGACTCCGGAGCAGCTATATGACAGCAAGAAGTTTTTCTTGACATTGTTTCTAACTCTGATCTTTCAAATTTCTTGCACAGAAGACTTCTGTCCCACAGAGTCTTTGACAAATTTATCAGTGCCTGTCTAAAGTGCCTAGAATTTTGTCAGACAGGTTTCTCAAATTAGATACGATACAACTGAAATGCCCAACAAATCCTTGACAAAATTTACCCTGTGCATAAATGCCTAAGCATCCAGGCATCTAGCTAGACCAGCACCATCTGATCTCCAACTCTAACCACCAGTTCAGATCAACATTAAGCATCATAGTCGTGGGATGTAAAACAAGGAAAATGTTGCAAAATGGTAAAGCATCCTATCAAAGTCACCTCGATAGTAAGTGAATGTTCTGAGATATCAACAATTTTTGCTCTGAAGACGTCCACTAACCACATGATCTGAAGTTCAGATCAAATAAAAAGAGATCAGCTACATGAAAGCACGGTGACTGATAAAATAAATGATCTTTGAACAGTAACACAATGGAGAACTACATTCTCAAAGAAAACTAGTCAATTCAAGTGCTTAGCTTGATTACATTGTAGTCATCAAAGAAATAATACATCAAACAGAATTTGAACAATGTACAATTTGTGTCCAAAGCTAGAACTAGATATCACATTATTACCTCAGCTCGAGTACTTGGATCAGCATTGAGTTTTATGAGCATCAGTTCACGTTCTACTTGAGGGTCCCTGGAGATATCTTCCACCTGATAAATCCAATCATAATTATCAGTGTTTGTAAGGGCAGATCAAATGCAGGGGACAGGCGATAAAAAAAAATTGCAGGATTTTGCCAATGTATGTAGGTGGTCCGAAGAATTTGATAGTTGAAACCGTTAGTCTGGGGATTCGTTACAGGTTTTGTGCACAGTGAGACATATTTAATTCGAGAAAGGGCATATTCATTTAAAATAAACAGTCTAACAAGAAAAGCTTATTATTTTAATTGAGCTTAAATGATTTTACAAACCCAGTTCTACAGGGGTCTGGCTCACTATTCCCAATCAAGTTCTGGAAAAGCTTCAAATTAGACTTGGAAAATGCTCTTTAGCCAATTTCATTATTTTGTCATTAAGATTGTGATTTTTTGACAAGATAGCTTGTTTAAAAAATTATAACCCTCATTGGAAAAAATATATTCACTAATCAAGTTCGAAATTTAGCTAATTTTGCCTTTCTTCGTGACTGTTGTTTCCTGTTTCCGCCTGCATGAGTTTGCCTTTTTAAGCAAGGATACTTAGAAGTTCATATGGATGAGTCTTGACCTTTATGACATTCACAAGCTTGTTAAGCTGCTCTACAACTTGCCGCAAAACCTTTTCAGTCCCACAGACAACTATGGTGAAGAGAGCCTTGTCCTTGTTCAGACCAACAGCAAGGGATTCGATGTTGTAACCTCTTCTAGCAAAGACCCCAGCAATCCGGTTTATTATACCACTTTCATCACCCACGAACACTGAAATTGTGTGCCGTTGCATCCTTGAAAATTAAAAGAACGCAGTAGACTTGTTAATTCATGATTAAAGGTTCCATCTTGGATTATCTCCGACCAAAATATTGTATTTTTAAACAGGAAGCATTAATGAATGACTTGAAGACTTAAAACACGGAGGAGATTAATATTAATTAAATTACCATTTTAAACCAAAATGAACCCACTAAATTCAACAGAGGAAGAGACAAGACAAGGAAAAACAACGACCCTTTCAATATCAACTGAAACCCAATTGAAAACGAAACCTCTTCATATAACCACACTAATACGAACATAGGCCCCCCCGCAAAAAAAATAGTAATCCTGTCAGGAAGAGCAAAACAATGCCAGAGCAAAAGAGCAAAAAGAAATTGAAAGAGCAAAAAAATGGAGCTTGAGTTAGAGTTAAAGGCTGACTTGGAGAGAGTCACGGTTGGCACGGAATCAGCAGCAGACACTGCACTCCCATTATCTTTGCTAATGGCACAGGAGACCTTAACAGCGTAGTTGTTCTTCCAAATAGCGGGCCTTGATAAATGTACAAAACCAGAGCTTTTCCTTGAAAACCCACCAACAAAATCCAGTTTGGAAGACGGGTTTTGATCAGCTGTAATGCGACTTGAGCGCAGTAAAACAGAAGCCGCCATGGCTGATTGCACTCACTTCTCGCGGCTAGTTTTCAGTCATATATTTTAGGGAGAAGGTGAGATGGCTAGCCTAGATTTATAAAAAGAGAAGCCACTTATAGTTAATAGCACGTGGTCCCTTTTGTTTGTTCGTACTTCGTTTTGAATTATGAAATCCAAATTTTAAATGGTCGTGGTCGGACTCGGACGGATTGATGGAGATTCTAACAGAATATTTTTATTACTATTTTCAAATACTTTTTAAGAAAAAATAATATATTTTTAAGTAATAAATATTTTAAAAATAAACTATTGCCATATTATCAACCAGCTTATAGAAATAAAATAACTTTGTTTAAACAATATATTTTTTAAAATAATTTACAATAATATACTTTATAGCTTGCTAGAATAGAATTGAGATTATATTTTAAAATATTTTTTTATTAATAAATACATTAAACAATATTCTTTTATTTTTTAAAAAATATTTTTAATATTAATGTGTTAAAAAAATTTTAAAAATATAGAATCACTTAGATTCTTTTGTTATATAGATATTGTTTGGTTTCGCGATTCACGTTGCATTTGCATTGAACTGCGGAGCCAGATGTTGTCAATACTAAACGTTGCCAATACTAAATAATACCCCATATTTTTTTGCGGATCCCACTAAATTCCCGCGGGTTGACCATGTTTCGAAAAGCATTTTTTCAATGCTTTTCAAAACGAACACAGTAGGATAGTTAACCACGAGCTACACTAAAAAAACATAGCATATTGCACGAGCTGAACAAATGGTTTAAGTGATTGTGTGTTTTTGCAAAAAAACAACATGACAAATAGAGAGGAAGAAGACGATGGATAACCACCGACCACTCTATCAACAGATACAAAATTGATTTTCATTAAACTTCAAACTCAACTACAATTTTAACATGACATTTCAAACTCAACTACAATTTTAACATAACATTTCAATTTTAGTTCCTGAACCATAACTTAAAATATTTTTTATGAAACTGCTTTTTTAACCTAAACTGACAGTTTTTTTTTTCCAACCGTGCACTAGCACGTGGAACGATTTACTTCTGGTTCTGCAATAAACTGTGTCGCCGAGGTATTGTCGTGTGTCCTTTATGTGGACAACTATCCACCATCCCTCGGCCTCATGTCTAATTTTCTGTTGACGTCACGGTTAAAATATTCCAAGAACCTCCGACAAAAACCTTCTTCCCAGTCTATTGAAATAGAAAATTGCAAGTTATAGAGCCACACATAAAGAGAACAGCATTAACTAGGGCTTGCAGAAGTAAATTATTGTACTGGAAAAATGTCGACTTCCTTGATCATTTGGAGTTTAACCGTCCATGTTTTTTAAAAATTATATATTAAAAAGTTATTTAAAAAATTGATATAGTAATTTAAAATGATTTAAAAACACTAAAAATAGCTAATAAAATTAATTGACTATTATATAGTTAATAAATGCAAAGTAAATTGGTGTTGCTTGCTCCATCAAGCAAGTTAAGAGGTAAACTAGCCGTCTCGTTCAGGCTGTGATTTTATTTCTAAAAATTTTCCACGTCATTGTCATTTTAATCTCTGCTGGACTCTGCTGTGCTTAGATACATAATAATAAATTGTCCAAGGTTTAATAAATTAACTATGATTTTTAATAATTTTTAAATAGAATATTTTTATTTTAAATTTTATCGTTATTGTTTTTACATTTACTGTAAAAAATTCTTTCTTTTTTTTCCTGAAAAATTAAATCATCTGGTTCGTGGAGAAAGGCATGTCGAATGGCCATGCACATGCAGTGAAGCTGAACCTAAGGAAATATATGCCATGCATGCACTGTATCTAGAATCCAGGGATGGCAGTTTGCCCATTAACCCGGGCATATTATAATGACAATATAAAAATTATATACTGGGATAAATTATGAATAATAATTTGTAATTAATTCAATGTTGAGCCATTAAAAAAAGATAAAAAAAATAGTTAAATTGATTTATAAGGTTGGGACATCCCTGAAAATACTAGTCTGTAAAAAAATATGAAACTAAATTCTTGATCAATTTAATATTGAATGATAAAATAAAAAAAACAATTAAAATCAAGTTAGACTAGCCCACTAAACTCACAATCTGGATCATGAGATTATGATGATTTGAAAAAAAAAAACAATTAAAAGTAATTTTGAAACTCTATTTCCAGTTGATTTAGTGTTTAAGGTTGAAATTCAAAATAAAAAAGATTTAGCGTCTAGGGTTGAAATTCAAAATAAATAAAAAAATCCACAAGACAAAGATAACTCCACATAAAAAATGATTTATGTTTACTAAGTTCAATTCCTAAATAACTTTTATCAAATTATTAGATTATACATGGAAGAAAAACTGAAAAAAATATACGTTTGTAGGTACGTTTATACATACACGCGTACGTACACACATGCACAATACTGTAGATTAATATTATTATTATTTATTATTGTCTTTCGTTGACTAGTTAAATTATTATTGCCAAGATATTTGACCACGCTCCCTTCCCTCCGAGACACCCTATTCAACGGTTCAAACCAATCTATAACATCCCGTAACTGCAGATGGCACCTATCCAACGAATATAATACAAATGGGCTCCACTCATACAAGCCTAATATCTGCACTGCAATATACCCGAGTTATCTTTCCATTTGTCGCCCCAAGCCCAGCCGGCACAGGCACAGCATGCTCTTCCTTCTTACTCCCGAACTACCTTCTCTCTCACCATAAACTAAAAACTCTCTATACTCCATTTTTTCACTCCTCGAAGATTTCCAGGGTAACTGTCAAACTCCTTCCCTGCCTCGCTCTCTAATCCTATGATTTTAAATCAAATCCTCATGCTTAATACCTGACCATCATCAAATTCAGTTACCATTAATCACTTAGAATTTGTTTAAATGTGTGATTTTTTTGTATGAATCGAACATTTAGCTGTTGCTAGGTTTATTTAATTCGACAATTTTTTTTAATCGTATCTTAATCATCTAATAATCGCCATGGTTGGTTTGCTTTTAGTACCTCTCGAGCTTATGTTATTTGAGAATTTAATTACCTGGGTGGCATGAGATTAGGTTTTAATGTTCTTTTATTTATTTATAATGTTTAATTATTATTAATATTGTGAGCTACAGGCCAACGAAGGCAGGTGTGTGTATCCGATATGAAACTATTTGCTTAAAGCTTAGCTAGACACTGAAATTTATTGCAACAATAATGGCTTCGAGAGCAATCTTGCGGAGAAAGCGATCCCTCTTTGATTCCTTGAGGGAACCGAATTGCTTGATCCGGGGTGGGGTTTCGAGTTTCCAGCACGGGCGAGGATCGCCTCAATCAAATGACCTGCAGGAATCGAGATGGGTTATCAATCATCCGTTTGGGAGTACTGATAGTAGAAATGCAAGAGGTTTGTCATTGGTTTCCAGGGATGGGGTGACGAAGGTTTTAGCTGCAGCAGGGTTTCTTAGGTACAACTCTTTTGGAAATTCAGGTTTAGGTCGTGGAATTGGAAGTGGAGATTTAGTTTCTTCTTTGGGGATTAGGTGTTATCTGCAGTCTGTAAGTTATGCTTCAACTGCAACTGCTGGTCAACCTGAATATGGCCATGGAAGGGATAGAAATGAACAACCAGATGCCAAACAGTCGAAGGAAGCTTCACCGGAGGAGTGTGATGAAGCTGTTGAAGATTTGACCGAGGTAAAAGCCAAGGCCAAGGCTAAGCAGGCTCATGAATCCCTAAAGCGCACTAAAACGGTAATGCAGAAAGTATGGGCTAAGCTTTTGGGGATTGGCCCAGCTTTGAGAGCCGTTGCTTCTATGAGCAGGTTAAAAATTCTACTCCTTATTTCTTTTGGTTTGAATTAAGTCATTGATTACACATTGACAATCTATTCTTTATTCAGGGAAGATTGGGCTATGAAGATTCGTCATTGGAGGGATGAATTGAAGTCTACGATACAACACTATTGGCTGGGTATTAAGCTACTCTGGGCTGATGTCAGGATTAGCTCGAGGTTATTGGTGAAACTTGCCAGTGGGAAGGGCCTTTCTAGAAGGGAAAGGCAACAGCTAACACGTACTACTGCTGACATATTTAGGCTGGTTCCTTTTGCTGTTTTCATCATTGTTCCATTCATGGAGTTTTTGCTGCCTGTATTCCTAAAACTATTTCCCAACATGTTGCCATCAACCTTCCAGGACAAAATGAAGGAACAGGTAGAGATACACTCTGTGAGCTTTTTCAGTTCAATGGTCACGATATTGAATGGTTTCGTAGGAAAAGAGTAGGTGTTCCTTCATACTCAAGCTCCATATTAAATGCTTGACTTGCAGGAGGCATTGAAAAGAAAGCTAAATGCAAGAATTGAATACGCTAAGTTTCTTCAAGACACCGTGAAAGAAATGGCAAAGGAAGTCCAGAACTCTCGAAGTGGAGAAGCAAAGCAGACAGCAGGAGATCTTGATCAGTTTATGAACAAGGTACTTTTTTCCTTGCCCTCCTCCAAGCAAGCGAATGATATCTACTTCACATTTCAACTCTTGTATCACAAGCTAATGTCAGGTTTCATTCTGCCATCCAAACAGGTTAGGACAGGTTCTCGTGTTTCCAATGAAGAAATTTTAGGCTTTGCCAAGTTATTCAATGACGAGCTTACTTTGGATAACATTAGCAGGTCCTCATCTCTTCTGTCACATCAGTATATCTGAAAGTACCTTGTCCTTTCCTTTCAGACTGCCCTTGAGTTAACAAAGCACTGCCTTGGTTGTTATATGCAGGCCTCGGTTAGTAAACATGTGCAAGTATATGGGTATCAGCCCATATGGAACAGATGCATATCTACGTTATATGCTTCGGAGAAGACTGCAAGAGTAAGATATCTCTTGTTAATTGTTTCTGGTATTTCTAGGAAACCTGTTCTTCTGTACCTTCACAAGTGAAGACTAATGGTGTGACCTATGAAGAATGATGTTTTTCCCCTTATTAGTCGACTCTTATTTCATGATTGATTTAGAATTTATCCAATTATATATAGTGATTTGAAAAAAATTGTTGAAGTATGTCCATCAAATCTGACTGTTTATGCTTTATGAAATGGAGATATACATGTTACGATCTTTAAAAGATTTGCAGATAAATTATTGCCTATTTAGGACACGGATTTCCCAGAAAGGGGGGCAAGAAATTCCATGAAACTCTGAATAATTGATTAAATTCTTGCTTTAAACCTTTTAAGTTTGTTAAATCTGGCAGGATCAAGAATGACGATAAGATGATTCAAGCTGAGGGCACAGAGTCCCTTACTGAAGCTGAACTTCGTCAAGCATGTAGAGATCGGGGCTTGCTTGGATTGCTTTCTGTGGATGAAATGCGGCAACAGGTTTGTCTAAATTTGATATTTGTAACTTTTACATCCTTGGCAGAAGAACAATGATAGGGTACACAGGAGAAAAGAAAATGTCAAAGCCCTTGGTTGGAATCAAAATCTATTTATCATGGTAATTACATGAAACCATGACCACAATTATGCCTCTTGAATCAGCTGTAAATAACTATCACTTCCCAGTTTTCCAGATGTCATGCAGTGACCTGATATATATGATAAATAACAACTCATCTCGAGTTCTTCCTCTAATACACTAAAGCACCCCACCCACCCCACCCACCCCCACCCACCACCACCCACAGCATATTGCCAACTGTGAAGAAGGTCAATGATTCTTCCTCTAGATTTGCTAAAACAACAGGGCATGTCTGAAGTGAATCTCACCACTGAGTTTTCAAAAATGCCATGCACAAAGAAAGGAATACCATTGGTCTCAGTTATTTTTTATACTATTCTCCATAGAAAGTAAAGAAAAAGCTTCATGTTGTCCAAGAATGTAAATTCTTATCTTTCTGCGCAGTTGGGTGACTGGCTGGATTTATCTCTCAATCACTCTGTTCCCTCCTCTCTGTTGATATTGTCTAGGTAACTTAATGCTTCATTTTCATACTTGTCTCAAGAAAAATGGTTGCAATCTTATTTTTTTCTCCTCATTACGCTCTACAGAGCCTTCTCTATTTCTGGAAGAGTTAGGCCTGAGGAAGCTGTCCAGGCTACACTGTCATCTCTTCCAGACGAGGTCGTGGATACTGTTGGAGTTACAGCCTTGCCATCTGAAAATTCAGTCTCAGAAAGGAGAAGAAAGTTGGAGTTCCTAGAAATGCAAGAAGAACTGATTAAGGTTGGTTATTTGTTTGACACTTGCACTGGCATTTTCCCTGTCTCTCAAACCCAACGAAGTAGTTGCATTTGCATATTAGGTTTCGTTGCTGTCCAATGAATTCTACACATGCATTCATAATATTTATGCTGCATTTGTGTGCACGGGAGTGCTATGTTTATAGATTTCATTTTCCTGCTTGCTTTATTTTGAGGTATTCCTTAAAGCTTTAGTTTGGTCATGATTTCTCCTGTTTTATTTTTCGTCCACCTATAGCTTGTACAGTGTCCTCTTTGCCCTTCTTACTCTATTTAGCTTATATTCATAAATTCAGCATTTGAATAATACATCTCGTTACAAAATTCTAAATAATAAGGCCTTGCCCTGTTATGGACTCTTCAATGTATGGCTCAAGGATATTACAGTTGCGATAGCAATGGGCCCTGGCTTCACTGTATTCTTCTGAACACACAATCCTAATTAGCATCTGTGCTGTTCATGGATCATATACAGTAGCCATATGCTGCTAGATTTATTGTGGTTTGTTTAAATGCTTTGCTTTTGGCTAGTTGTTCTAAATAAAACTATTATGCAGGAGGAGGAAGAGGAGGAGGAAGAAGAGCAGGCCAAGATGAAGGAATCTGTTAGTAGTCAAAAGGATGTGGCTTTAGAAGAGATGACTATTCCAACAGCTAGAGAAGCACAAGAACAGGCAAAAGCAAAAACATTGGAGAAACATGAGCAGCTTTGCGATCTCAGTCGTGCATTGGCTGTTTTAGCTTCTGCATCTGTAAGGACCAGGAACATTTTTTTTCTGTTACACACCTTTCTCTTATAATTTTATGTTATATCATCTACTTACTCCACTTTATTCACTGCTACCTATTCTAGTCTGTAAGCAGGGAGCGAGAAGAGTTCCTGCGACTTGTCAAAAAGGAGGTAGGAACAACTAAATTGTTTCTGATTTGTGATCCTGTACATCTAATTCTGAGGGCATAAAAGGGGATGACAGCACTCTTTTCTATTTATTCTCTTAACAATCTTGCTGTCACATGACTTTCTAAGAAATGGTGGAATTTCCATGTTCTTGTTTTTTCATTTTGAACTTCATGCATTTAAGTCATCCAAGATCCACTGTTGACAACCCATCACCTGTGAGCTTTTTCTTGCAATTGTTTCACTGTTAGGCTGCATGAATGTGTTGCAATGTCTGTTGACATGAATTATTTTAGTTTCTGGCACTATCTGCTCATTTAGTTTATATGTTATGAACCCTGTGATAATTTGTTTTGTATGGCATTCATCTTTATGTTTCTGACCTTATCTGAACATTTAATTTATATGTTCTGAACCCTGTGAGAATTTGTTCGGGTATGGTTCAAACATCCTTGATGACCTGGCAGCGAACCCCTATCCATTTAAGTTAGACAGGAAATATACTGCTCCAATTCCTCTTTGGAATATGGTGCTTGTTCCTGGGAGATTAAACCTGTAATGCTATTTAAGAAGTGTTCTTTTTCTTAATAATTTTGCTCTTCTGTTGATTAATGGTCTTGCTAGAAGTTGTCTGTTGAGGGTAAATTTCTTTGTACTCATTCTTGTTAGAGGTAAATACTGTATTTGGTGTTGATAGAGCTCTCATTAGCTTATACAGGAATTCATCTACGTGAAGCAAGAGAATATCCTGACCTTTTAGTAAACTTTGATAACTCCATTATTTGGGGATCTCCATCTAGGCCATTCTCACTTAAATAGCTTCGCAGTTGGAGTCTGTAGATTTGAGCTTTGCTAAGCTGCATTTCCTCCACCTCACTCATTTGTTATGTCATTCCAGATAGACTTGTATAACAATGTGGTGGGCAAAGAAGGTGCAGAAGGTGAGGAAGAAGCTAAGAAGGCATACAAAGCTGCCAGAGAGGAGAGTGATCATGCTGCTGAGACAGATATCTCTGACAAAGTTTCTTCAGCCCTGATCAATAGAGTAAGTTTTTGGTAGAATCTTTTGCTCTGCTAGCTTCATTATCCATTTTTAGGTTTTCTTTCAAGTCCTTTTCTTATGGAATACTAATGCATACTATTTGAAGCTCTGAACTGGATTGTAACTGAGGATGTTGTTGTGATGTGTGCACATTTCAGGTAGATGCCATGCTCCAAAAGCTGGAAAAAGAAATTGACGATGTTGATGCCAAAATTGGAGATAAATGGCGCCTGCTTGATAGGTTTGCTTTTTTCTGTTTTTTGAAATTGTGGGGATTGTGGTGGTTTTATGTTGAACACACTCTGGAAGTGCACATGGAAATTTATTCAGGTTACCCCTGAAGAAGTTTTTCTGAAAATAAACTTGATATCTGTGCTTGTAGTTGCCCAAAAACACGAGGCTAGGGATGTACATTGCTCTGCATCTTAAAAAGGCATCTGAATAGCATAAATCAGTTAAAAGTTTATCGTGAAATCTCACAGAAATTCATAGACCAATTGGATTGCAACTGAGTGATGAGTGGTTGTCACAAAACATAGTGCATTTATATACACATACATTGCCGGCACCCAATACTGCCTGTCAAGTGTTTAAATCAATCAGAGGCTCATTTTATTGTTGCCCCTTTCTTTTTCGTATTGTTGGCATCTGTCCTGGCTTCCATGTCTCAATGCCCCCCAAAGGAAAGGAAGCATATTTGTCTTTTTGATAACCTGGGTGGTAAACAAATACATATGAAATCAAAATATTTTGCTACCTAAGAAGACAAAGGTTCACAATTCACAATTTGGTACAACTTGTTTGTGTTTAGTTGCTCATATGTGAAGACTGCCTCAATGACTTGAGATGTGCAAGATGATACAGGGGCAAACAGCATGTGTGATAGTTTGGAATCGCTCTTGCAATTTTATGGCTTAATTTGGAGATCTTAGGGTTTTCAAACTGATGTTAGTCAAGAAGAAGATAATGCTTTATGCCTGGAAAATTATTGTTGGTTTCATAGCACTTGATTTTACTTGATGTTTCACATTTCTATAAGCTTGATATATATAATCTGAATTTGCTGGTGTCTCAACCAGTGTTAGGAAATGCAGCTGCTCTTTGTCCCTGCAAGATGATTACTGTTTACATGCTCCACTCAATTTTAAGTTGTTTGCTTGCATTAAACCCACGATTTTCCATTGCATGCTAAAAAAAAAAAAAGGTGCCCTAGCCTCGAGAATTTTGGTCTGAACTTCTGAGGTGGTTTTTAAGAATTACCCCAATAAATCTTCATTTCTGATGTCAGGGATTATGATGGTAAAGTGACTCCTGAGGAGGTTGCTTCTGCTGCTATGTACCTCAAGGATCACTTGGGAAAGGAGGGCATCCAAGAACTCATAAGCAATCTTTCCAAAGACACTGGTTAGTGATGAATTCCATCTTTTCTTGTCAGATCTCTCGCAATCAACTTCACGAGATGGATAATTTATATATATGCTTTAGGGCTAGTTTAGTCATATATATTCTTTACACTATTCTTCGTACATTTGTTTTAACCTCCCAAGCCCAAGTATAATTTACTATTTTCTGTATTTTGGTGCAACAGAAGGAAAGATCCTAGTGGAAGATATTGTCAGACTAGGCAGTGAAATGGAAGATGCTGATGAAGTGGAGAAAGGAAAATCATAGAAAACATGTACCCAAAATTTTCCTTCTGTTCTTTTTTTCGTGCCAAACTTCCATCTTTTCGGTTGAGTTGCTGTTCTGTTGGGCCATGTATTCCGTTCTGGACACCGGGGATGGCACCTGCACCGGTATCCATGAAATTTGAAAGCAACGGAATTTTTTTTTGGAAAGGCAAGGAAAATGAAAGACTCTGTCAACAGTGTAGGTAGCTGAAATGCATATACCGGATCCTCTTTTAAATGGGATCCGTGAAAGAAAAACAAATGAGTGGACAAATTAGTACAATTATGACCTTGTTTAGCATTGTAGCCTAGTAAGTAGTAATAATGGCGGCGTTGCTGTTAGTTGATGACGTGTATATTTTGCAATAATATTATAGCATGCATTTCGTAGATGACACCATCCTAATGCCTTTTTACATGGGTTTTTTAACAGCTATAATTGATCTCACTTGCACGGCTGACTGCTAAAGGGTAAATCCAGGAGATTAAACACCCCTTTGTAAGGTTAAGGGTAAGGATAGCACCAAATTGCCTTCCTGAATTCCACCGGGCGTTGATCTGACTAATTATTGTCCTGCTTGCCCGCCCGCCCAGTCAAGTTACCCGGGAGCTAGCTACTTCCAATTAGTGCTGGTTGCACCAAAACCCATCATATGCATATAAAAGAAGTACATGGTAAGATTTTAAATCTTCTTTGGTTGGTAAATGGCTCAATTTGTGTCGATTATATTATAGAGGGTTCATTTTATCAAAACTCAGGAGCACAGGGACCAATAATATTTTTTAGCTAAACTCGGAACAGTCCATAATCCAAGACAGCTCAACACCAACATCCCAAGCCCAACCTGGGTAGGACTTGATTGAGATTTCTGAATATTTTGGGAACATGGGGTATTTGGAGCTGCAATTTGAACCGCAGTTTGTAATTTTTTACGTTTCTTGATTGTTTTGATGCACTAGTATTAAAATTGATTTTAAAAAAAATATATATATAAAATTTATGCATTTTTGTGAAAAAAAAATATGTCACGAACCTATTTGTTTTTGCATTTCAAAAATATTTTTTTACTCTAATTTTTTTCCATCACTGATGTTACAATATCAAGAATAAATTAAATAAATAAATATATATAATATAGTTTTAAACGAAAAAAACATTATAGAAAAACAATCACCGTTAAAATATCAAATTAGCTCTAAAAAAACCAATCTTACCATTATTTTCGCCACCCTTTACCCCGGAGAAATAGTCGATGATGATTCCATTTAGACACGAATCTTGATGGGTTGATTTGATGTCTGTCTTTTAATCTTTTTATTTGTAGAAAAATTAAATATAACATTCATGAAACTGCATTTAAAAAACAGCATCAGCCACTGTTTCTATTATCCTTAGGCTGTGAGAAATAGTTGTCGAGCACTCTAATTAGATCGAGAATATAAATTTTGAGGGCTTTACTACTGTTTCTATCACTCTTTGCCTGGGATTATTAGCTTGAGAATTCAAATTTCGAGGGCTGATTTGGTGCCTGGACCTTTTATTTTACTATATTGCTGCTTGACATGCATTTTACTTCACTTGGCAATAAAACATGAAATAAATCCTTCATGTGTAAAATAAGTTTATTTAGTTGATAAAATCATATGGGGTCAACCATAATTATGTTTAAATTAAAACTTCATTTATTAAATCATATATGTATATTCAAAACCATGATACACACAGGTGCCAAAAAAAAATGTCAACCTTGCTCTCAAACGTGCCATTACATAAATTATTTTAATGAATAAATAAAACAAAATATTTCTAATAGACTGATCTGTATTATTAGTTTCGTGTCAATCTGGATTTAAAATCTATTTTTTTTATTTTTTAAAAAATTATTTTGATATCTATACATCAAAATAATTTTAAAATTTCAAAATATTTTAAATAAAAAAATTCAAATTTTAATTATAATTGTTAAATTATTATTTTATTATATATATATATATATATAATTAATTAATTCTATATGGAGGGGAGGGATGGGAGGCAAGCCGGCTAATAAAAAATAAAATAAAAATGGTAATAGAATCACATTTTGGAGTCCCTCCAATCAAACATTCAAAAACCAACCCGGTAGCAAATCGGACGGCTAAAAAGGCTCAGTCCAAGTCAAACGACAGTTGCCAGCACCAATCAACAGCAGTGGCGGGTGTAAAGTAAACAAACACACGAGCCACACAGCAACATAACTCTAACATCTCAAATAAATTAATTAATAAAATAACAACAATAATCTCTCAAACACAGAGTAAGGCTCCTATTTTACTTCACTTTACTACTCTACTCTCTCTAAAAAAATATATCTCTCCTCTTACATCTCTCCCACTCTGTTTTTTTCTCCTTCATTCTCTCTGTTCGATCTTTGACTCAGTGATTCTCAACTCGCTCCAACCCGGTCTCTCTTCACCTCAAACTCCTCTCCGAACAAATTTCGCTTTCAAGACGTTGACGTTTCGGCGGAGCCAGGGCTTCGGGTTCCTCTGCTGTTTTTGAAGCTCCTGATTGGCGAATTATTTGAATTTCATGGAAATGAAGTTGTTCTGTTGCGCTTGGAAGTTCCTGAGATCGCATGGTAGCTAAATAGTGAATTAGGGTTTCGTAAAATTGGCTTCTTTGTTCTGCGTGCCGTGTTCAGTTTTAGGGTACAGCTGGAAATTTAGGGTTTTAGGGGTCACGTTGGTGTTGAAGGTAGGGTTATGGTCGTCAATTACATCATAAATTTCTAAATTTGAAGTTTTTTTTTTTATTCTTAGGGGGGGGTGTAATTAATAATTGAAAACTCAGTGCTTTTAGCGGAGAACTTAGAGGGTTGTGTTTGGAATTTGGATTGAAATCAATGAAATTTGTGGGGCTGAAGTATTTAGTTTGCTCTAGAAATTTCACTTGGCAGTAAATAAGATAGTTTTGAAGATTTACGGTACAGGTTGTTGTATGAGAACTGAAGTGGGTGGATATTAATAATTGGCGGGTAAGAAATGTTTTATTCACAGTTTATATTGGCCAAGAAAGGGCCTTTAGGTACAATTTGGATAGCTGCTCATTTGGAGAGGAAGCTTCGGAAGAACCAGGTTGCTGATACCGATATTGGTGTCTCTGTAGGTTAGTTTTTACTCACCTTTGTGCAATGTATCCTTTCAGCATTTTTTAATTATTTTTTGCGAAAGGAAATGACAATATGAGGCTCATTTGATTGATGCATTGGACATAATAATTCCACAGTTTTAAATGTTTTACTATGGGATGCATCTGCTTTTTTTTTTTCACTGAACAGATGGAACATACGATAATATTTCGAGTAAGTTGTGAATAAAATGAAAATGACAAAGGTACTTATTTTCAATCGAGCTAATCACTGCTATTTACCAAAGTTGTCTTCAGTTATTGTAGTTTATCTTATTGGAACTCTAATATTAACATAAGCAGTTGGTAAAGTGTAACTTTGAACAGTTTTAAATATATATACCCATCGTTTTGTTGTAGAAAAGTTATTCAATACAGCTATTATATACATATATAGGATCCTACTTGTGAGATTCACGTCTGTTCTCCACATGAATGTGAGAGAGGAGGGATGTCTACCACGTGGATAATTGAATGGTTGCACTGATTTTGATGAAATGAAACGAAAGGACTTTGATTTCCATCTGTGTTTTCTCTTGTTAATTGATGATTGATGAGTTATGCCCATCTGTCACAATTAAACATTGAAACTCAGAGCAGTTATATGGTCTTTTATACTCTTTTTTTTGTCAGCTGTTGATTGTCTCAAATATGGTATATTGTTGCTTACCTTTTCATTATCTTCAAAGAATCACCATTTTTAGTGCCTCTGGCCTTTAAAATATAAACTTCAAAATTTTCATATTCTTACTGTCCATAATCTTCCATTTCATATTTGTGTTTATCTTCCGGTAGCATCACAGTTAGAGATTCATTTTAATGGATTAATAAACTTCAAATTTGGTTCCTTGCTGCTTCCTGTTTTTGAGTATTGACTCTTTCTTGGCTCATGCATTTTTTTTTTGAGCAGATTCAATTCTTTTTCCTGATGTACCAATTGCGCTGAGATTGTCCAGTCATCTTCTGCTTGGTGTGGTGAGGATATATTCAAGAAAGGTGAATTACCTTTTTGATGATTGCAGTGAAGCTTTGCTGAAGGTAAAGCAGGCTTTCCGCTCCACTGATGTTGATCTACCACCAGAAGAATCAACTGCCCCATATCACTCCATCACCTTGCCAGAGACTTTTGATCTTGATGATTTTGAGCTTCCAGACAATGATATTTTTCAGGGGTTAGTTCCAAAATATCTGCATAATGTTGATAACCGAATCTAATCGCTGTAGGTGGTGCTTTACTTTTGTAGTTCAAAAGAGTTTCAGATACAAGATGAACTTGCAAAATCTAGAGTTGATTATATGTTTCTTGTGTTAATTCTTAAAAGGGTCCAGCTATTATATGTGCCAGTCTTTTATCCAGTAACTGTTCGATGACCTTTGAAGCTTTTGAAGTGACTGCATGGCCTGTTCTGCTAGAATAATTATATAGGATTGATTTTTAGTTTTTTGGTATTTAGATGGCAATGTCTTGCCTCAAACTTCTGATGTCTATAGAAGATTTGGCAATTTTTTTTCTTAAAATTTTCACGTTACTTGTTTTATTGATTGAATATAGGCCCCAGTTTATATTATGTCAAATTCCTTCTAAGAATCTTGACGCTTTCTCTTCTGGATATTAACATACTACTTTCTTGCAGCAACTATGTTGATCATCACATTAGTACAAGGGAGCAGATTACCCTTCAAGACACAATGGATGGTGTCGTGTACTCCACATCACAATTTGGGTTGGATGGTTAGTACATGTCTTCGCAAGTCATTGGAATAATGCATTCAATTTCATAGAGAAGGCAATGCACTTAATGGATTTCTTATATATTTTTGGCTTGGTTCCAGAGCGATTTGGTGATGGTGACACTTCTCATGTTGGTTTGGACCTTGAAGAGGTAATTTTCTTGTGCTTGCATTTAAATGTCCTAGCAAGTTGGGTTGGAATCTACATTGATCTGCAATATGGTCGATGTGGCTCTACAGTTTTACTGATATTTAGTAATAGCACATACATTTGACTATATTTGTCAAATAGGAAACTCATATGTACCACATGCATGGGCGTGCCACTTAGCATCTAAACAAGACCTTTTCTCAGTGTTCTATATCATTCTGTTATCTATGATGTTGGATAAACCTGATTCACAATTCACTAGCTCACTGTACTGTAATTTGTCGTTTATAAAATTTCTTTCTTGTGATGATTATAAACAGGATCTGTTCCTATCCAAGGCTGCAACTCCAAGGCCTGATGAAGTTTTAGAGTATGGTTTTCTATGTCCTCGCTATCTGATTTCTTCCCATACCATTTATGTAATTGTGTGTTCATTTGCTGACAACTCCAACTCCATATTGTTTTATTTATTATTTGGGGGGGGGGGGGGGGGTGCTGCTATCGGAATTAGGTATTTGTGACTTCCTTTTCCATGATATTTATATATGGACTATGTTTTGATATCTTTGGTCAAGTCATTCTGGTGAAAATTAGATATTTGTGACCAATGTTATTGTAGCTGCTGCTGCTGTTGATTCAGTGAGAGCACAGCGTGTATAAAAAAAATATGCTATATATAAATGGAGAGGTTAATAATCTTCTTGGTTGCAGGTAGAACGTATCATTCCCATGTACTTTTGTATGCCCAGGCACTCCTCTAACTGCAAATTCTCACATATGGGATATTGACCTTTTATCTATTTTTCTTCTTCTTTTATTAGTGCATTTTTGAGTTTAGTGTGTGGTCTAGAGTAGAAGCATGATGTTGTGGTTCCAATGAGGCTGTTGTGGTTGCAATTACTCAAGAGGAAAATATATATCTTGCCTGTAATTTATGTCTGGGCTCAACATCTAATCTATAATATAGTCTGTCTCAAAGCTATCATTATTGTCATGGGCAATCATGATGGTTGATTCATGGAATCATTTTCAACTGACAGTTTTTAAGCTATGAATTCATAGAATTTGTGGGGGTAGTTATCCTGGTGGTTGATTCATAAAATCATTCATCTCTTTTCAGGGTGAACCTTCAGACATTTGTTGAACCAGCAGATCTAAAAGTGGAAGAAGATCATGACATGATTGGATGTGCAGAAGCCATGCCAGTGAATGGTATTAGAAACAAGGTTGATATGGATATCCAATAAAATTATATATTTTTTAGCAGTCACTTAATTATCACCCAATATTCATTTTCCTTTTAATCGGGTCCATTGATTTTTGTTTGCCATTTGTTGGATTGATCATTTGTCTTGTAGTGGGAGGATAATTACTGTTAGCTGATGAAAATGGTTTACTGTTGTGAGCAGATGGTAAGTCAAGCTTCAAATTCAGAATCTCTTGACTATGCTCAGGCTCCTTCCACTCCTGGTTTAATAGAAGAGCCAAACTTGTCCAGTGTTCAGGATGGCCTGGCCTGTGATGATCATTTGGAACCTGAAGACCACAATTTAATTGGAGTAGCAGGGATACAGAGCACGAGCAATGCTTCCAGTAAGTCAGATCTTCATCAGAGGAATGACACAACAAATCTGTCTCCAGACAATCATTTAAACTACAACACTACTGTGTGCATGCCTTCTGAGGAGAATGGCTGCCTTTCTGGTGATCTGGAAATCAGTCAAGCAAAGTCACTAGGAGAGTTACAGTCCATTGCTTTGGCAGATGGGACCATTTGTGTGTCGGATGGATCAAACAAGTTAGAAGTGATAAATAATGATGTTTGCAAGTGCAGAGAATCGCCAGGAGTTAGGTTATATGAACCAGATAATGTCGAAATTGCTAATGCTGTGGAAGACTTGAGCTCACCTGGAAAAACTGTAGATGCAAATACTGGCTGTCCATTGGAATTGGCTGGTGCCCCAGAGGATGATGCTCAGGCTTGCCAAGGACCAGCGAATCCTGATGCTTTGAACATAAATGTTGATAATGAAAAGACACACACTTACATGGGTATGCTCCGGGCATGCAATTCCCATTTGAATGAGCCTGATTCATCATCCCATGGGATTAATAATGATGAACTCCCCCCTGAGCCACAAGATGTGCCAAGCAGGGAGGAAGCACTCCATGGTTCTGGAATTTCCACTAAGGTGCAAGGTTTGTTCGGCAAGCTACATGAATGAACTTTGAGTAAATTTGTGTATAAAGTGGTTTGATTAATCTTAATGTTCCCGTATACTTTTTAATGTTTAATGAATGTCTTACCTCTGCAGGTGAAGAATGCTATGAGACTGATGGTACACAATCAGTAGAGAATCAGATATCAGAGCCCAATTTGCATGGAGAAATTCAAGTAGGTGGGAAACAAGATGAACAACCAGACAGTGCATTCTATAGTGATAATCAGCTGGAGAACATGAATAGTTCCTTGATGGCTGAATTGCCTTCACCTGAAAAGTTGCTTTCTGTACCACAAAAACTTCTTAATAAGCCAAATGGTTTGCTGGTCGAGTCAACACCAGACAAAGAAATGGTAGATGGGGGTGACAGAAGCAGTGTTGGAACCATTATTACAGGAAAAGAGCGTTGTTTTACAGAAAGTTCACTAACTGTGCAAAGTTTAAATTCAGTTGATTCTTTTGGAGTCTCCAGATCAAAGAGAACTGCAGATTCCATTCCTGATGATGATGATTTGCTATCTTCTATATTAGGTATATCGTTCTTCTTGATGCCTCTAAGCATGCCATATTGTGACATGACTCAAGAAATGGGTTTGAAAAACTATTAAGATTCTCCATCTATTCCTAAAATGTTCACTAATTATTTGCTTTGAGAAAAGCTGATACTTCTATAAATGTTTTTTTACCTGACTTTTTTGTTTCAGTTGGGAGAAGATCTTCAGTTCTGAAAATGAAGCCTACTCCACCTGCACCTGAAGTGGCATCCATGAAACGTACCCGGTCTGTATCTCGACCCAGTGCCATGAAGAGGAAGGTGCTCATGGATGATTCAATGGTCTTGCTTGGCGAGTATGTCATTTTTTTCATGTTCTACTTTTCATTTCACGGTATCATTGATCACTATTTATAGTACTAAATATCTCTGCTCAATATACGTGTCTGGCAGTAAAGAAAGTCTCTTGGATGTCAAACTTTTGAACTAGTAAAATTGGGAATTTTTGGTTGCTATTATGTCTTTTACAAGCCCTCCCCTCCTCCATCCTCATTGATCCATCACATCTTTTGCATTTCTATACACCAGTTGCTGCTGATTTTTCTTGAAAGAGTCTCTTCTATCTATCTGTTGCATAAGTACATCGCCTTAGCTCTCCAAGGATCCCACTAGCCTGATTGAACAAACCTGACTCCTTTTGATATAGTTGCATGAAGATAGGTTACCCATGAGGCTTTATCTAGCTTTGCCCTTTTGGTGCTGTTTTTGATAGTAGGATATGCTATAGTTTCTTATGAAAAGTGCTTCTTGGTGGGTTTTTTCCCCAAGACCACAGTGTTTTCTGATTCTCACTTGCATAATCAACTAGTTTAAACACACTAAACTGTCAATTATGTACTCAATTTCTCTGTGTCCTAGATTTTTTTTCTCGTCTAAAAAATACTGACAACTTTCCATTCTTTCCTGTCAAGTACTATACGCCATCAGTTAACTAATACTGAAGACATACGTCGCCTACGGAAAAAAGCTCCTTGCACACGCACTGAGATTTTGACTATTCAGAGACAATCCTTAGATGAAGAAATTTTCAGTGAACCAGTATTGACTGGTGAGTGAGTGCATTTCTCTAAAACTTAAGTATGCTTGTTTGCTGTGATTAATTTATTTTTTATCTTATAAACAGTGAGAATTTATTTTCTAATGGATTATGTCCTGGCCTTGGTTATAATTGCTGATCTGACTTTCCTATTGACTTTGGAAACAACTTTTGATGTCTCACAAATCAAAGTAGAATACCTACAATAACCCTCCATGTCTATTATGTATTCATTTTGGTGCCCTAGATGTGATCACCGTTTTTTGTCTTCCAGCTTGTGCCATTTGTCTCTCGTGATTGATTCTCATAGCTTGTGAATATGCAGGCAAAATTACAGTATACATGAGTTTGGCTTATGACATTAGTTTTTCCATCCACCATCTTTCTTTTGATTTTATTGCTATTCTTACAACCACATATCATTTGCTTGATTAAATCTTGGTTTTTCAGGTATGTCAGCAGAGCTGACATGTTTGCTCAGTGAAACGTTTGATTTGAGCAGAATTGATTTGGTTGAAAATGATGATAACAATACTTCTGAAGCGGTGAAGGATTCAAGTAGACCAGCTGTTGCTCAACATGGTGATTTGGAAGCAAGCACCGAACTTGCCAATTGCAGAAATGATGTTGATGGACAACCTGCTGAGAGTCCCATTTGGACTGAGAACCAGCAGGGTGAAGATCATCATTTGAGTTTAGATTTTGTTAATCAAGGGCAGATGAATGCTATTTCTGATGTTGCTGATTATAGATCTTCAGAACATGAAACATTGGGGGAAATAACTGAAATGGACATTGACAAAGAGAATGCAGAGTTTGCAGATGCAGCAAACCACACTGCTGTGCTGCAATTTGAGGGATCTCACACTGAACTGATTTCTGGCGATGCTGGTAACATGCTGGATGGGTTGGCTCTCATGGATAGCACCATGGGCGAAGATGGTTCTCTTCTGATGAATACTTCAATCCTGCCTTCAGATATGATGGATACTCAATTTTTTGAGGAGGTTGCTTTAAGGGATGTGGTTGATGGAAAAAAACTTGATGACGATGAAATTTTAGATAATCATACAAAAAATGTTGTAGCAGTTGTAACTGAATTTAGGGAAGGGGGGGAGATTTTGTTGAAAGAAAACAAAGCTGGTGCACCAGTGGAAGCTGGAGTAGATATCAAGGCTGATGTTTCTGCACAACCTGACGAAGCCGACATGTTGCTTGCAAATATGTCTTTGAAATCTGGTGGATACATTGACCTCTCTTCTGTAAATGTTGACCAAATTCAAGATGATGCTGAAAATGACAAGCTATGCGGTGGTAATGAAGACGGGGGCCTAGCTGTGAGCCCAGGGCATGTTGACAAGTACAAAGAGTTTAATCATCCATGCAATGAAGATAAGATAAATTCTGCATTTCCTGGAGGACTTGACTGTTACTTCAAAAATGCTTCTCTAAATGATGGAGATTATCTTGTCTGTCAAGAAGCTGATCAAGAAAGAACTGTAGATGCTGAAATAACTTCTGCCGATAATCCTGCTGTAAGTTAAAACTCCTGATATCATCTCTGCTTTGATTTTTTTTGCTGTGAAGCTTCTTCATTAGAACTCATTTCTTTGGCATTCAGGCACTTGGAAACTTTTCTTGTTTTTTCTTCTGATTTCTTGTGCTTGCTTTCTGTAAGTGTAACACATTAATTGTTTAGCAGATCTAGATAAATTCACAGTTGTTTCTGCAACCTAGTTAATTTTTGTTGAATAATGTTATGAAACACAATCCCCTATGTTGTTAATGAACTTGGTAAGTTTTGTTTCTCTTTTTTTATAAAAAAATAATTCAATAAGAGATGTGTACAAGTAAGAAATCATGTGCAATAGATAGAAGAGTGATAGGCATGCATTGATTTTTTGCATTCCGTCCCTTGACTGTGTTGCTATTTGCTTCAAAAGGCAGTTTGTATTTGGTGTTACTTTGTCCTAGTACTGAAATTTATTATGCTCTGCTGTCTCAACTTATTATTGGATGAGTAGAAGGAATCTCTTTTAAATAATTCCAGCTTCAGCTAAATAGATTGGGTCATGATGCAGGATCTTCAAGATGTTTCATTTGCAAATGATACTGGTGAGTTTCTCCTTCATATTTCAATGGTGTATTTGCAAACCTAATTAATTATGTTTCTTCCTTACCATGTTTGAATAAAAGTAAGTCATGAACAGTGTTATACATAGCGGAAACTCATACATGCTCTGTGCTGGGCAATCATCTTGTAGCTTGTGATATCTAAAGCTTAATTTTGAAGAAATCTCTGCCTCAAATTTTTATTGTTTGGTAAACTATCGGCGGCCCTCATTTCTGTTGGCATATGAAATGCCTAAATAAGTTGCAAATTGTCATTCCCCTGTTATGACAGTGATGCAAACATGGAGCTCAATCGAAGATGTTCAGAGGTGGTTTAGGTTTTGATATTGAGCTTATTCAGGACATTACAGTGTTTTAGAATCACCTGTTTTTGTTTTTTTTTTAATTTTTATTCAACCCAAATAACTGCTGATTCAGTGTTCCTACAGTGAATCAATTTTCATTGTGTTAGAATTCTCTCCTGCTTGCATATGCTATCCTGTAGAGTTTCTTTTGTTAATTGTTGTTGGTCTATTTTCTTTTCAGAATTTTTGAATGTAGATGATGATGAGATGGGTGAAGATAATGATGATGGGATGCCAGGTCCTGAAAATGCCCACCTTCTTGACAATAGTGGATGGTCTTCCCGCACCAGGTGTGTGCTTCAAGTGGTCTGGGTTCATATGACTTCTTACTGGATGATATGGAAGCAAAGTTTGGTTTGTGTGTGCATGTGTATGTATCTGTTAGTTTGTGTACATTCATGTAGAATCTAGGACAATGATTTCCTTTGGCATGTTGGCTTGCGTGATCTGCTGTACACAGTACTTGAGAGTATGCCTAGCATCATGTGGTCAAAGTGATAGGTATGCATCCGCCTGATTAATGTGTTGAAACTTAGCCCTCCCCTTCCTCTTTTTGGGCAGTTTATCTGTGCTGTAGGGGTTTAAAGCAGTGTACTGTGGCTGAGGCTGCACTCTCTTTTCTAAGTGTTTCTTTTTACCTCAAAGCTTCTTTGGGCTGCTTTACAGATTGGGGTTCTGGTTTTTGGGAAGTGTTCGAGCATGGATAGCATTTACGGGGAAACATGATGACATTAAAGACTTGGATTTTAGTTGAAAGCCCTGAGTTTTTTTGCATTGCAATCTCTGTTAAGGAAATTAATAGTAAACATTTTAATACTATCGACCCATAAAGGGTGAAAAAACTATTTATTTGACTCAGTTTTGATGATGTTACTAGATGTTTCTTGGTTATTATGACCGGGATCATTTGATAATCTTTCTGAGCTTAGACAACGGTTTTCCTGTTTAATCCTTGAAAATGCTGGCTGTTGAGATTCATCGTGTCCTCTTTAACTCGATATTTTCCATGTTTTGTGCATTTCTAATACAAAATTAAGTTGAATGACTCCTGATAAAACTGTTATACTCTCTTTTGTAGAGCTGTTGCCAAGTATCTTCAGACTATATTTGATAATGAAGGTGGAAATGCAAGGAAGGTCATTTCAGTGGACAATCTTCTGGCTGGTAAAACTCGAAAGGAGGCATCAAGAATGTTCTTTGAAACTTTGGTATGTGTTTCACACTTGGATTGCAGTAAACTCCTTGTTGTGTTTTGAAGTTCCGTTGTGTTGTTAAGGGGACAGTTTTTGTTCAAGTTGTTGGAAAACAGGTGCTTAGAGGGTTAACACAGATATTTCAAAATTTCGAGGCAGTAAGGATTTGTTAGTATAAACAGTATCAAGTGGTTTTATATTTTAACAGTGCCAGCATAATATGGAGATTGGAGCTGTGCAAGGACCAAGACATTTTAATAGGGATTTGAATGTGAGATTAATCAAGAAAAAAAAACAGTGATGAAGAATCGCTAAAGTGTCAGAGATGATTTTCTTGCTCTAGTTTTATCCATTTGTTATTCACAGCTTGTGGTTGTGGATCCCCTCTATCCCTTGGATGATTGTTGATGATGTGCATTTACGCCTTTGCAGGTTCTTAAAACAAGGGATTACATCCATGCAGAACAGTTGAAACCCTTTGACAGTATCATTGTAAAGCCACGAGCAAAGCTCATGAAATCAGACTTCTGATCGCGGTAGGAAAGAAACAGTTGATAAGGTCAATGTAGGTCTAGTTCAGCTAATGCTCTGAACGAGCAGGGTTTTCTTTTTTCTTTTTTCTTTTTCTCCTCCCTTTACATCCTATTTATTTCTTCTCTAAATTATTTCCTTCATATTTAGCTGGTGTAACTGATAGTCTAACGATGGCGTAGTTTTGTAGCATGGATCGTGTGTAAATACGTGTAACATATTAACACTGCAATTGAAGATGCTAATTTATTTGTTTGGCTGTACAATTATTGTGCAATTTGTTGTTTTTCAGGCACACTTGAGTGCTAGTTTCTATTAAAAAATAACTTATTTTTTAATTTACTAGCAGCAGTATTGACAAATTAATCTTTTGGTGTGTTGACTGTATTTGTGAGCCGAATGGCATATTTGTGCCTTGGGAAATAGAAGATTGTGTTTCCCTTCATCTATTGGTTTCATGTATCTTCATATAAATTAGTTGAGTTTCAACTACGTTTAATTCAATCATTTTTCATGCAAATGTCTCCCAACTATTGGTCTAACTATCACCAAATCATATGCTATGCCTAGATTAAAATACTAGCGAGGATGAGGGATGTCATGGGAAGCTATTTGCTAAAAGGCAATTTATAATTACATTAAGCAATCCTGAGTTTAGATTGCCGAGCGAGTGTCAAGACCATGTCTGTCAGTAAAGGATGGAAGGTAAATAACGCACAAAATGACAGCATTGAAAATTACAAGTGAGGAAGGATCTCTCCGATCTTCTTTTACATCCTTATCCCCTTTAACATAGAGTTGATAAGCACAATCCCTCCCTTTCATCAACCTTTTCCTCAATCCCTCGAAAAATTGCGTGTAAAATTGAAAATTATATTTGAGTGGAACTAATACGGGTGACAATTGATAGACACAAACCAGGAGGTGCTTATGATCCAAAAAGGTACAATTTGCTAATCCTTGACTCATCACATGAAACGACAAAATTTAAACTAGCACTGTCAATTTCTGATTCGAAGTCGGTACAAAATTTAAACTAACACTGTTAATTTCTGATTCAAGTCGGTAACTAGAATCACAATCACTACACTGCATGATCAAGCCGGTAGCACATGAAGCTACTCTCAAGCAATTGTTGTGACTAGGCACCATCTGCCAGTGTCCTCTTTGAAGTGCTGATGTACAGAACTGCATCAGAGGAATTCCAATACGATCATCAACATGCAATCCTTATAGACAGTTAGGAAATTACATTTGAAAGACACAAATTACTACCATTATTTCCTCGGATGAAAGCATCTCCGTATTTGTTTTTCAGTTGGCCATTTACATATTCCTCTGTTTGTTCCATTGCTATGTTCATGTACCCATCGAGACAAGCTAAAATACCTGAACAAAAGAAAATTGGTGGTAATAATATGCATAACTATGGAAGAAAAACTAGATAAGAGCATGCTCTCTAAGGCGAGGGAGATCCAGCTGAAGATTAAGAAATATCATAACAATTTGATATCTGCTTATTAGAGTCATCATACCATATAAACAAACCCTGAAAATCCTTGGATACAAACTAATCATAACCAAAAAATCTCCTCACGAGCGGCCCTGGGTCAAATTTGATGGCAAAGGAGAAACAAACAAAAAGCTGCAACCTTTAAGAGGTCAATCAGTTAACAAGTCATTATGTTTTCTAAACAGTTATCCTATTTCTGAACAGCCTTGATGAGTAACAAGGAAAGGAAATTCTATTGATCTCAACCATGGACACCATACAGGAAGTAATTGTTTACACAAAAAAGCTCTCCTTGCAATCTTATCCTCTCCTCATCAATACCATGGCATGATATCACAGAAAAAATAGTAGTTCACTAAAAAGTTTTTTAGCTCACAGATATGTTGCAGCGTCTGTTGTAAATATCTATAGTGACATGAAGCATATTAGAATCCATGTGGATATGGTTCAAGTAGTATTCCATGTGAGTTTTATTGGAAGGGTTAAGTTTCACTATTCAAAAACAACACCCATCAATTTCTAGAGCGTGACCCTTCATTAATAATCAATTTCCAGAGCGTGACCCTTCATTAATAATAAGTAAGAAAAAAAAAACCATTTTTGGGGAAAGTAAGAGGATCGGTAACTGTATTTTACATAAAAAAAAAAAAACCACCATTGGACCCATGTTGTATGAGAGAGATAAAACCAGCAGAAGAAGGCATACGAGTAAAAAATAGTAGCAGATGAGGTTATACATCGAGAACACAAATTATAAAGAGAAAACGACAGACCTCTATAATCAACTCCAGAATTGAGCTTAACTACAACAGGGCGGCCGCGTATCGATTTGAGGAAATCAGCAGGTGTTTTCGCGGTGGTCGATCCCTTCTCTCCTCCACTTGACATGTTTTTTTCCAACTGTTCTGCAACGTACACATTAAGGAAGGCCAGAAAGGAAACAATCATACATTTGACAAACAAAAGACCTAAATAAGATTAGCACGTTAACGTTTTTGAATGAACCACAAAAAGAAACTTAAAACAGAAACCCTAGTTTCATACTTGCTAAAGATGATGATTTCTGACCTGAGTTTGTGTGGGCAACTGCGACGATTTCGTGTTTTTGCAAGGGTTTTTAGCCTTTTAGGAAATAATAATAATGCAGTGCCTCTCTCTCACTCCCTGCCTCCTTCCTTCAATTTTATGCTTCGCTCTTTTTTCACGCGGACGACTAGTCGTCTGGTTATTAATGCTTCTTTCCCGATTCAAGGGCAACGAATACAAACCATGGCAGTTGTAGTAATTAAACACAGTTGTTTGGGTCTTTTGTCTCGATAAATCATTGTATATTATACTGCACACCTTTTCCCTTTTGTGAAAACAAATATGCCATATTACACATAAAATAAAACCCGTGTCCGAAACATCTGTAGCGGCTCTCACATTACATTGTGGATTCAAGCAGTGTAAGTGTCATTTTACCGTTCATGAGTCTGTTTTATATTGTCTGCATTACGCGAGGTTTCATTCGTCTCTTCCATCAATGAACAGACGACCCCTCTTCTTCTCCTCTCTGGCCACACAGAGATCGACGGGCTGGGTGGTGAGGGCTGATCGGGTGGTCGAGGGGCGTTTTTCGTCTCTGTCAAAGCACAGCTCACGCAGGTAGGTTCTTTTCGTTTTTTTCGTCTCTTTTAGGTTTTTCCTCTTCATTTTCTTTCATTCCTCTGCGTCCATTTCATCTTTCCTTTTCATTTTCCTCTTCATTTTCCTCTTCATTTTCTTTTCAGTTACATCCAAGAGCCACTTGTGAGGGCTAGGAGAGAGAGGGACGAAAATCGAAGGAGAAGGTGATCTGTGCCCATCCTCTTAATTTTTTTCTTGATTTTGTTGTTTTTACTGGTTCTTGATGGGAGAATTGAAATGGGTCCGGTTCAATTTTGGATTTTGAGAAAGAATTTAATAGGAGTGAAAAATCGGAGGTAATCAATCAATTCATCTACTTTCCGAGCCGCGTCCTGTGGTTTTCTTGGTCGGGTTCGGTGGTTCCATTGGTGGCTCGGTGAGGTATGTTTTTCGACTCTCTTTTAATTCGATTTTGGGTTTGTTCGGTGTGTTTGTTTTGGTTCATGGGTTGGGTTTGTTCGGTGTCGTTGTTTGAGACAGAGAGGGCGATTGTGCTAGCCATAGTGGTGGGTCGATGAGATTTTAGGCGGTTTAAGGCTTCCATGCTCGCTGCCTACTGCGCAATGTGAGCTGATTCTTTTGTGCTGTGGGAGTTAGGGTTTTAGAGGCACTGGTTCGAGCACCAATAAGAGCAAATTCAATCAATAAAATAGATACGACCTTCTTTTTTTCAATGTATGTTTTTCGAGGGGGCTTTGTTGACGGATAGATGGCGCTAGCTTTCTAAAAGAGTGTGGAGGGTAAGGCTTTCACCTTTCACATCCAATTTCTTATCGAACTTTTTTACCTGTCCTTTCTTTGATTTGAGGATAGATGCCATGCTTGCTCTTTCGCTCGCTACCTTACATTAAGTGATTTCACTTGTCGATGTTCATGCAGCAGACAAAGGAAAATCAGATTGTTGGAGAAGCAAAGCAGGGAATGTAGCTATTAACAAGATATTAAGAGGGCAAGGAAAAGGTCAAAGGCGAGGTGGTTTACCACACGAACTATCTGATCAACTTTTCTTTTTCTCGTCACGAGCGACTAGCCGTGTTTGATCGTCGTGTACATGCTCTATTACTGACTTCATTCATACGCCAATCAATTGACGATGAAGCGAGAGAAAAAGAGTTTTGATCATCTGTATGGGTAGTCCCTGTTAGGGTTTCCGTTTCATGTGCACTAAAAGGAAGGAAGACTGGTGCGATCCTCTCGGTTTGATCCGATTGGGTATGGTTTCTTTGCATTCGGGATTAGTTCACTCGTATTTTTAAAAATAATTTTTGTATATAAATATATTAAAATAATATTTTTTAAAATTATTTTTGATATCTAAGGTATGAAAATAATCTATAAAATACCAATAATTATTAATTTTAAATAAAAAATTCATTTTTTCTTCAAAAATATTTTCAAACAACCCAAGCATTTGCCACCATTCAATTTTTTTCACTTATTGACTCAAATGTCCTTCAAAAGTCAAAAGGCAAAGTTAAATGTTAGCTAATACAGTAGTTTATTAGAGGCAGACCTGGCTTTGAAAGGCGGCAGTGTTCTCAAGATTTGTAGTCCAAGAAACACCATCTCTTCGCCACCTTTTTCTTTCCTTTTTTTTATTTCTCAGTTATTTGTTTCGCGCAACATACGGTTGACTGAGCCTTGATCAAATCAAATTACCAGTACAGGAAGAAAAGAAATAAAGAAAACCCACTTCATTCCAATATATCTTTTCTAGAGTCCAAATCCATATCCTATGCTATATATAAACCCAGGTTTTTGGGGAAAACAGATGTCTTCTGACTTCCCGCAGAGGAATCTGATAGCAATGTACATGTAAACCTTCATTGAAAATAAAAAAATAAAGGCAGATTTGTCTTTAAAATTTCGTTAATAAGCACAGACAATGGTATTTTGCAGCGGCATAGTCCATCATGCATAACAACAGCTAGTTTTGTTTTTGTTTTTGCAAACAAGAGATAGCAAAGAAGAGCTAAACATAACCGATTAACCACGACGTCTGATGAAGTCTTTTCAGACATAAAAGAAGCACGTAAGAAGTCTGGATTATACCAGGATTAACCATGAAACTCTGACTAGCCAGGATTATATCAGGCTGGCTAAGTCAATGATCATGTTTTGCAGCTCATTTGATGCTTGCTTAAAAAGAGGAGTTTATTTTTTCCTAGCAGTATAAATACATGTCGTCGTCCATCACTCTTCTTTGCCGCTTTTCCCTTCAACACCTTTTAAGAACCGCAGGAACCAATAAGCAGAAGATTTGGGGTGTCGAGCGAGCCCGTTCTTGTAATCCACATATACCAAACCGAAACGCTTGGTGTAACCTTGAGCCCACTCAAAGTTGTCCAGTAATGACCATGCAAAATATCCCTTCACTTGTACTCCATCCCTGTTGGTGAGGTTTATAAACAAGACTGATTATTCCTTCTTTACAATTACAGACATTATTAACAAATTATTCAACATTAGATTTTATTTAATAAAAAATAATGAAAAATGAAAAAAACTCCCACGTATATGTAGGCCTAGATTACTTCTCCGATCAAAAATATGAAAACACATCAATCAACGCACTCAGGTCTATGGCATAATAGTTATTCAGTGACTCACTTGATTGCCTGAGCAACTGAAGCAAGGTATCCTTTAAAATAACGAACTCTCAGTTTGTCATCTAGAACTTCATGAAGTGGGGCATCTATGTCCTCGTCATCCATACCTGTCATAACACAATTAAGAAAGTGGTATAATATTTTAAGTGCGAAAATAACAAAATATATCATTGACACCACAGAAATCTAATTGACAGACAAATGAAGAAAATACCATTCTCTGTAACATATATTGTGGGATTGTTGTATTTCTGATCCAAGTAATTGAGAACCTTCCGGAGTCCCCAAGGACAAACATAAAGCCACTCTGATGCTGCCTGTCATTAGAATTAAAAAAAAAAAAAAAAAACCGTCATTAGACTAGAAGAAAGGATATTTGACATGTGTGCACATGAGCATACGTGCAAGCAAGCAAGCAAGGTAGTCATACCTTCTCACCAATTGGCTCACCCCCTTCAAATTCAGCTGATGATAGCAAACAGCAGTAAAAAATAAGACTATTAAGCATAAAAAAGTTGGAAATAAGCTGTGCAGGTAATAGTGATTTACCTCTTCTCTCCATCGATTGTGCTTTATAGTAATAGGCTTCTTCAGGGCTCTCCGTTACATGAGTTATGAACCTTGAAGTGTAATGATTTAGACCTACAAAGTCAATTGGATTTCTAAGCAACTCCTTATCTTCCTCTGTGAATTTTGGGAGCCGTTCTCCCAGTATTTCACGCATAACTTCTGGATAGTCTCCGTAATATAATGGATTCAAGTACCTGTTGGAAACAGTAACAGGAAAATATCACTTAAGAGAAGTCGCTAAAGATTCCAAAAGGTACAATATTTTGCATGCGTTTGGGCATGGATGAACCATTCAGGGTAATCATTAAACAAGTGGCTACTATAGTTGGACCCATGTCTAAAGCCTGGGGAGTTAGATACTATAACAGAAAACAACTGTTTGGGGTTTAAATTTAAAATAATAAAGAGCTCGGATAATAATATTTTACAGCTCCTTATCATTTCCCAACCACCCCCCTAAAATAATGCAATCACGCACATGCATAACTCAATAATCATGCATTAGTGTGAGTCTAAAATAGTAAATAGTCCAGTAACTGTTAACATATCTGATTTTCAACCTAAGAAGTAGCAAAGAAATACCATCCAAGCTGAAATTCGAGACGTCGAGATGCAGCAGCTTTATCTTCTGTTTTGTTTGAACTAGCTTCTGACCATTCACAGTCAACAACCAAGCCTATTTGTCCCCCTTGATTGTCCTGAATAAATATATCAGCAGCAGTAACAATATGCCAAGCTTTGAATGATTTTAAAAACAAAAAAGCAATTGACATAAATTTTAAATGATTCTTTCCGCTTAACAAGAACCTTTCCCTACAACATTAATAGAAGTCCAAAAGTGGCCAATGTCCAGCATCTTTATTGTAAGAATTAAGTAGTTTCACCTATTGTTATTTCCTTGGAAGATAAAAACATTCTTGTGGAGAGAGAAAACAATGGATACAGATAATAAAAGTTCATCCTATTACTATGGCAAATGCGCTGTGAAACTTTTAGCGAAAACAAATGACGACAGATTTGATACTCAAATGGTACAGACACTAGCTTCATTTGCATAAACTAACACTCTGTCTAGCATACAACAATCAGTTCGAGAACATTTTGGAAAATACAAAAGAATGCAATAACTAATACAAATAAAAATACAATAACTGGGTAGCATAACTGAAAGTGATTTATCAAGAAGATAAAATGCTTAGTTCAAACAGGAAACAACTTGCATCATACCTTATACTTATTTCGGTATATGGAAACAGCTGCTGCATGGGCCAAGATCTGGTGGTGTGAAGCCAAAAAAGGTTCTGTTGATGGTTGGTCATGCCTTCCAGGTGCAAAAATCCCCAAGTCGTGACCATTGATTGCTGTTTGGAGAGGCTCATTAAGTGTGATCCAATGCTTAACTCTATCACCAAAACTTGCAAAGCAAGTATCTGCATAGATTGCAAAATATTTTCTGGATGTTTGCAAGGAAAAAGGTCACATGGATCAATAGTGAAAAGGCCAAGTAAACGTTGCTACTGAAGTCACATGAATGATGCAAATGTTTTTTAATTTATTATGTTTATTATACAGAAGAACATAATTTACACATAACCACATCTTTTTTCAGCTATCGCACTACATAACTCACAATTAAACAGGAAGCTACTATACACCAGATTTCCTGGTCAATAAGCAACTACAATCACTTAAAGGACACGATCTCGCAAATATATACCATGTAGAAAAGTGAACAGGTTCCAAGTTCAAATCCTAATGAATTAAATGACCTATGTAAGTAATTCAAATCTCAATTCCTCGGAGTGGGGCATCTCACATTTGGATTATAAGTGTATTGGAATAATCTTATCTTTTTGGTAGTTTGGTTACTTTAGGATATTCAAAAGATCTATTTTTTGTTTCATGTTTGGTGATCTAGAGAATTCTGTAAGACACAATGGAAGGATTGAAATTCTTCCTTTCACACTTTTTTGCTTCTTCCCGTGTATCTTTTGTTATCTGGTATTTTTTCTTATTTAATGTTATATTTGTACAGCTTCTTCTCTGATCTTGTTTCTTTCTTCTCCTTCTTTCTCTACCCATTTGCTCAACAAGGAAAGAAAATCCTTGGATCTGAATCTTTTACATGTTTATATCACATGAAGCCTTCTAGACAGCAGTATAGCCTCCTTTCAGCTTCAGCATATGGGATACTTTTGTTCAAAGCAGAAGGAAAGTGTGGAGACCCAAAAACAACACTGCATGAAATCAAGCAACTTCTGAAAAATAATTTTATTATCGATCATCTTGTGACTTGTAGTCTTCTTTGCAAATAAGGGATAAATTAGCACGAGAATCAACCAAGCTTCTATTGCTCAATCATTTTTCTTAAAAATTCTATTTTAACACACAAGTGCAAGAAGTTGCTGCAAAATTAATTACATCACAACACATAACAGCACAGTAGGATAAGTACAGAAGGAAAGAACTACCTTTCCGTTTTCTCATTAATAAGCTAGTCTCAAATAGAGAAGAAAGGGTGAGGCTGAGGTCATCGCAAAATAATCCATGTTAGCAAGTGGATGTGTTCATTGTTGATAAGTGGATGTATTCATTGTTTGCAAATTTGGAAGTCACATAATAATTGTGCGGTTGTCATACGTGAGAAGTATATTCATGAAAATATTCCCACTATTAATTGCTTTTTAGAGGATAGCACTACTTACACAATTTCTTTATTTAACCACCCTTCAATTGAATCCTGAAGATGCAGGGGAAGGTCCCAGTGGTACAAAGTCACATATGGCTGAATACCTGCACAAAGTACTTAATATGAATTAATGATGCAACAAGACAGAAATTAAGAAAAAACTTCACAGTTCATACCCTTTTCAAGAAGAGCATTAATGACGTTATTGTAGAAAGCAATCCCTTCATCGTTGACTTTGGTTCCCAAACCATCTTCCAGTATATAAAATGAAAAATATAAATGAAAAGCGTTATAGCAGCTGTAAATATAACTAGATATGGGAAGACAGGGGGGAATTAGGTCATCGAAAGAAGGGGGTAAACTAAAAAGGCGAAACTGTATCAGCAGGACAATAAGATTTAAATGGGAAAATGAAGGAAAATATTTTAAAAATGTATCTCCTCGAAGACCACAAAGAAAATTAAAATCTAATAGTGCACTCATCATTTATATTTTGAAGTGAATCTAAACAGGCTTATCTATCAACAAAGTATTAAAAGGACTTCAAAAAAATTATAACAGTAGTTATTTCCTCCAGCAACTAACAATGCAGAGATCTAAATGGTTAGAACTGAATTCATCAAGGAAGCACATACCAGGGAAGATTCGAGACCATGATATGGAAAATCGATATGCACCAAATCCCAGTTTGGCTATGATCTCAATATCTTCCTGTATATCATTAATGAGTTTTAAGAACTAAGATCTGTAAAGGTACAAAAGGCATGGCATAAGGAGACATGAATAAGTATCTCCAACAGTTTGTGTATATATGTATAACATGAATAATACTAAGGATACAAAACATCAATAGCACCATCCATGCTTAACTAAAATTTGCTGAGAGGTCATGAAGCATGCCTCCGAGTGGTTACTATCAATGCTAACAGGCTATCGGAGAGAGGCAATAAAGAAACACCGCCCAGCATGCTCCATGCCACATCAATGAAATTCAGAAAGAGAACAAGGAATAAAGGAAAATGCAAATCATTCGTTGCTAGTTTTGTTGATGCTGACCTCATATCGATGATAATGATCCACTGCTATATCACCATTGCTTCCATCAAGTATGTTTCCTGATAAAACAATAGCGAGAATAAAAAATTACACCATGGGATGGCAGTTCACTCTATGTTTGTATTCAATACATAATAAAGTTATTTATGTGTTTATTTAGTTTAATTTTTTACCATTAGACCGTGCAAAAGCATCCCATATACAAGGACCCCTGCCACCTTCAGTGCTGGCTCCTTCAATCTATAAGCAAGTAACAAGGAGCTTAATTCAAAGAGTGCAAGTTCTCCGTAATCAATACACACAGCATGGAACTATAGATACGTCAATTCCAAAGCATCTGGGACATCAGAAACTGAGATCCTCTTGGGACCAGAGAGAATCATGTATCCACATACAAAGCTAGCTGATCCCTTTATGCGGATGCGATGGGGGGACCTCTGATTTCTGAATGCAAACAAAGTAGAAAAACAAAAGCTTATGCGGCACATCTATTATAGAAAAACAAGATTTATTAACCATACCCTTTCAAGGACAAAGTGGCAGCCAATGAGCTCTAGCTCAGTAGACAAAGTAACCTAATAGAATCAGTTTCGAGCCTCCTTGTGAAAGAAAAAAAGATTCCCATATAAATATTGAAAAGGCCCCTAAAATTTCCCCGCTTGATCGCCAAGAACTAGCAAAAAGGTACGCATGATTTCGGAGAAGAATAAGAAGCAACAGTGGAAAAAAAATGCAGTCGTTTTGGAGAGAGCTTAGAAAAAAGTCGTCTTTTATTTTTATATTTATGATGAATAAGAGCACAGAACAATCATCCAGAAAATAAAACCAAACAACAAAAATAAACAGTGGATCAATCAGTCACCATCTTTAACAACATTGATATCATCTACACAATCAAAACTGTCAAACAACCCAGATCAGAATTTTCCACCAATTAACAGAAATACAGACAATGGGGCGACTACCTGATAAGCAGAAGTGGCAACTCCAAAGACAAAATCAGGAGGGAAGTCAGAGCGGGAGACTTCTTTCTCGTTCAAATATTGATGTTCCTTCAAGAACTCCTCTTTCTTGAACATTTTTACTTCGTTTTCTTCTTGCCGTAATGAAGAAGGACCGGGGTAGTGGCTTGCTATGTGCTAGAGGAGAAGACAGAGACATAAGGCTGGCTGTTTATGTAGGGGACCGGGGTAGGCTGTTTGCACGTGATTGGCATAATTTCTGTCGCACCTCCCCTGATAAGAATAATACGTACAATAATCTATAATTTATTTATTAAGTCTTGCAATTAATTGTATTTTTGTATCCCCGTATTAAAACAGAAAAACATTATTTTTTAGCAAAGAAATATACAGAACCGTGGGCTATTCTTCCTCATATTCATCTATAATTAACTGCCGTTTCATATCCTAATTCAATCGCAGAGTTGATTCACTTTGCATGCTCAACACGCAAATAAAAAGGAAGTCTGCCTTGCAGAAGGAGATCATGACCGGAAAGTCAGGTTTCTAAAGGCCGGGACAGAGAACAAGCGAGCACAACGTGAGCGTAGATGCACGCGACTACTGAATTTGCTCACAGACATTGGATCAGGTTTTTTTGGTCTGAAATGGAGAATCTGGGAGTGTACATGTTAATTAAGAGCAGTAGACAACAAACATGGGATTGTTGTTGTTGTTGTTTAGCGCTTATCTATTAAAACATGGGACGTTTTTGTTGTTTAGTGCCCGATTCTGTTGCGTCCCAAATCTCACCTACCGATCAATCTTTACTTATGTATACTCTCTCTCTCTCCCTCTGATTGATCTCACCTACCAACAAACCACCAGGTGCCTTGCATCAGTTCTGCCAAAGCTCTCATCAACATCCAACGAATGTTGGGAAATTCTAGCTTTCCCATGCGCGGACCGGGGTGTACTCGATACTTGCTCATGGAGGCTTAAGCACATCGACACAATATTTAACGTGGTTCGGCAAAACCGCCTACATCCACGGGAGAGAGTCATTGTATTAGAGATAGAGAAAGAGTTACAATAAATACATATAGAGGAGGAGGATTACATCCACTCTACTCAACTCATCACCTCTCTCTAGCTCTCTCTACACAACACATTCACTTGTGTTTCTCCCTCTCTCTCACAACACATTCACTTGTGTTGCTCTCTCTCTCTTATTTTTAGCTTTAAGAAGCTCCTCTATTTATAGCAAGAGTGAGGAGACAATCTTAAATGGTTGGCCACCAAATTTTCTTCATAGTCAAAGGTTGGCCACCAAACTTAGGCAATTTACCATTTTCAACAATGGTGGGTTGATTACCATTTTCAAAAATGGTAGGATATTGCCACAAAATGGCAATATACCTAACAATCACCCCCTTTGCCATTTGTGTGGGCAATTGTCATCTTGCTTGTTCAGCACAAGCTTGCATTCTACAGCTCTTCCAAGCTTACCATTCTGAGAGCGTCTTCAACACAACATTCCCCTTCGAGCGTATCAACCATGCTCGGTCCGGAATGATTTTTCAAGCCTTACACCAAGGCTTACAACACCCCCTCAAACAAATATTTCAAGTGTGACAGTCACTGAGGATTTCAATATGATCACAAGCTCACCACTCTTCCAAGATTCTACGCATCCAGGAGGTGCGCACGCCCTCTGTTCCACCCTAGGAACCACGCCTTACTTCTCCATGAGTCTCTCGCTCTTAGTCGTAAGAGTCCAGGTAACTCTCCATCTTTAACCATGAGGCAGCCCATTAAAGGTTGATCCATATTTATCTTCATACTCGAGTATTACAATGCCATTACCGAGCTCACTACCTTGACAAGAGTCAACTCGTTCCGGAACCTGCGCATGCCCTCTGCTCCTTCTTAGCAGTCGCGTCTTAATGCTCCACAAGTCACCCTCTTATTGTCCAAGGCAAATGTCTTCTAGCTCATTGATGTTTAGCATGGGCAATATCCATGAAAGTCAATCCTGCATTTGTCTCCATACTCATCATAGCCACTTCATTGGCTATACACTTGTCCACTCATATCTAGCCATCACATTGGCTCTGGGGTTGTTCTGAACTGGGCTCATATCGTGGCCCACACACCTTCTCCTTAGGTGTCTGAACTAGGGCTTCTATCATGGCCCTCACACCTTCTCTAAGGTGTCTTCGCCCGTTGTCATGGGGCGGTCTGATCCGGGCTCCTATCATGACCCTCACACACCTTCCATCTAAGGTGTCTTCGCCCGTTGTCATGGGGCGGTCTGATCCGAGCTCCTATCATGGCCCTCACACACCTTCCATCTAAGGTGTCTTCACCTTTCATAGGTGACCGCATCCTCCTTCAGCTGAGATGCTTCAAAGTGGACCAAAAAGTCTCTACCACCATGTGCACTTATGGGAGAGATTACTGCCACTGACTACATAGAAAGAGAAAGTTGCGGTATACTCCTCGCAATCCTCCACCTCGATTTCTATGTTTAGAGCTTTTGTGCCTTTCTGCTCGACAGCTCCACCTACACCAACTCTCTTTGGTGTCTTCGTCTTTCATCATAGGCGGTTGCCTTTTATCACAGGTGTTTGCACCCCCTCAATTAGATGCCTCTGCAACAGCTCTCTTTCCATCCTTACATGCATTGGAAAGGTCTTCGCCTGTTGTCTTCATTAAGAGTATAAGAGACTTCCTGTTGTACAAACTTTAACGATCTCCGCTCTGAGCTTCATCCTGAAACACTTCTTCTCCTTGCACCTACTGTCTCATTACAAGTACCTCGTTGGATCCTACGGTACTCTTGCACAATCTCCGTGTGCCCTCGTGCAATTTCTGTTCTCCAGATTTCTCCTATTCCTTGCTTATGTTTGATAACGAACTCATCCTGTCATAACACTCGTCCAAGTCAAAATAGGGTGCCAATCTTTATCCCCTGCTGTATTTCTCTTCCATTATCGTGGTCTTCATCAATTCTCCTCGAGAAATCACAACCACCGAATCTAACTTCTTTGGAGAAATCACCACTTCATCGGATCCTTGATCATACTGAACTCAATTGTTCCTTGTGCCGCCATCCTGCTAGTCTTCAATCTGTTTCATTACAAACTCGCTATATATACGAAAATAGTACCGTATGGATAATCCTTCCACCGAGCAAGTTCCCGGAAAGATTGGAGGGGTCACACTGGTCCCGCTTAAAACCCAATCTCCTAGACAGTAACTTCTAGGCCATATCTATCCATCGATCTTGTCTTTCCGTATATACAACCATTTGCTAGCTCGGTTTTTCTTTACAAGTGATCCGGAATATACTTGGTTTAATACATGATTTCTCAATATCTGGCGAGACTACCAGTGCTTAGATTCGTCAAGATTGGTCTTCGTCAATTTTCCACTCTTCACCTCGAATTATCCACATGATCGGGTGTCCAGAGTGTCCCAATTTTACCTTCCTCCAAGGCAGTTAAAGTTCTCCCCACTTAGCATTTCAGCACATGTAATTGGGTAAACATGTGCACCTTCTTCTTCTTCTCTTCAACGACCACCATAATGACCTTTAGATGCCTCCTCATCGGGCAATCTCTTTTGGTAATTCGCCACTGCCATTTTTGGTCTCAAATCTCAATGATCGGACCGTACCATTGCATCCGGAACGATCAAATTAGCTGGAAACAAGTCTGAAATCGTCCAAATCGCACTTCAGACAACTAAGATTTGATCAAAACAAGTCTGGCCTGATGAACGGCCCAGATTCAATCTCAGATCCGGTTGCACGTAGACTCTGTTGCACAGAATCTTATCCCACCAGTGACATGGCACTGTTGACTTGACTGATGATGTGGCGCTGACGTGGCACCGATGACGTGGCGTTGACTGGCCGATGACGTGGCGTTGACTTTTCCAGTCAAAACTTTGACCGACAATAACTTCTTCGTTTGAACTCCGAATTAAGTGTGCTATACACCGTTGGAATCGTGGTGACCTCCTCTAGAAGATCAGATACTCAAAAATCATTTTTGAGCACTTTGATTTTTCTGCAAAAAATCAAACACCTACCTACACCAACGGCTCGATACAAGTTGTTGGGGTCAATCGGTATTCGGCTCGGTCAGCCAATCCGGCGAAGAAGACGCATGGGCGCGTCGCGCGTGAGGCGGATGCCTCGCTGAGAGTGATGGAGAGTGCGGCCATGTCCGACATCAGATTTTGACGCCGTTTTCACTAGTGGCTTCGTATCGGCCTCATTTACACAGTGGTATGGTCAAAATACAATTTTGACAATTTTCATTTTTGAGCAAAATCAAACACCGCTTTAAACCATCAGCTCTGATACCAGTTGTTGGGGTATTCGGGCTTTCCCATGCGCGGACCGGGGGTGTACTGATACTTGCTCATAGGAGGCTTAAGCACACTGACACAATATTTAACGTGGTTCGGCAAAACCGCCTACATCCACGGGAGAGAGTCATTGTATTAGAGATAGAGAAAGAGTTACAATAAATACATATAGAGGAGGAGGATTGCATCCACTCTACTCAACTCATCAACTCTCTCTAGCTCTCTCTACACAACACATTCACTTGTGTTTCTCCCTCTCTCTCACAACACATTCACTTGTGTTGCTCTCTCTCTCTTATTTTTAGCTTTAAGAAGCTCCTCTATTTATAGCAAGAGTGAGGAGACAATCTTAAATGGTTGGCCACCAAATTTTCTTCATAGTCAAAGGTTGGCCACCAAACTTAGGCAATTTACCATTTTCAACAATGGTGGGTTGATTACCATTTTCAACAATGGTAGGATATTGCCACAAAATGGCAATATACCTAACAACGAATACAACCAATCAGCGATGATAAGAATTAATTTATCAGAGATAAGCCCTTGAAAAAGCTGAGCTTAAACACGTCATCCATTTTAGAAAACATCGCTATCATTTACAATCCACAAAGCCATGAATTTATAATTTGGTGCTTCTCTGCCCCCTACTTTATCCTAGATATCAACTTAGCATCAGGAACACATGACAGTGAAACTGCAGCATCAAAGTTAATTCAGTCAGCTTCCAGTTCAGCACCAAATTGCTCCAATCTAGCAGCATCCTCATCGTGATCCCGGACCAAAGCATGATTAATTAATCCATCGTCCTCGCTTGCATCTATCTGTCTTCCGCCAAACCTAAATAGCAACAAGAAGAACTGTAACATGATAATAGTAATAGTAATAAATAGAAAATTTAGAAGACGTAAGGAAGACTACTGAGAAATGTCATATCATTAAATCCGTATTGATTCCACTTGACACCACATTCTTGGGTTGATCTAGATCACTATTCTGACAGAATGTCTCGTAGCAAAGCTTCTTTCCGATTCACAATGTGACAGTCACATGTACAGTATGATATTGGAGATGGTGGCAAATTGCACTACCCTACAATATTTCCAAGCAAACAATGAAAACACTGAACTAGTTCTAGCATCCAACATTGTGCAGCTCACTGATTGTAATTTGACGCTTGTGCTTAAGAGGGCAACCATAATTTTACCACCAAATTGTATGCACATATAAAGCTAGAATATCCCCATATACATGTTCAAGTATACTTGCATCTTTCTCAAACCCGCCGTAATATGTAGTTCTATATTCAATCTAGTTCAAGCAGATAAAGTTTCAAAAAAGTTTGATGTTAAAAGTATCACTTCAACTGTGACAAATTGTTCATATTTTGAATTGCATGAATTTTCAATTTCAAAAAACTTGTGTAGATAAGCACTTGGAACTCAAAATCTATGATACATATATATCATATCTGACAGTTTGGTGAAAACCTCATCTCAGTAGATATCTTCCCATGTATACATAAATTTAATTATATACTCCTTTACTGCTGATATTTTAAGGCCTATCGATGTCTTACTATTACTGCTTATCCAAAAGTAAAAATGAGGAGTCATCATGCCAAACTTGTTACCGTGCTGGACAATTTTTATGACAGTAATGTCTTCACTCGTGTCCAACTGAGTCAAATGAGGTAACTACTAATTAACAAATCAGAACATACCATCGCCCATTCATCAATTCTATGCAACTTCGAGCATCCTTTCTGTCTTTAAATTTCACTAAAACAACACCATGTGGATTATTCTCACAGACCTGCAAGCAGAACCACAATAGTGAGGAGGTGGGAAAAAAATAGAATTAGCAGAACATAAATTATAGTCAACAGCAACTTGAAAATGGAACTCAAAAGTGGTAAAGTGGTAAGAAAGCATTGGTAAAGGAATACAACAATGTGAAAATTCTCTAAATTAGTATTTAAAAATTGCATAGAGGCAAGTAGGCAGCCAAACAAAATCAAACAATAGTAACATAACAATTTGCAAAACATTCTTACATATGTTATGTTTTCGGGGGTTGATAAGTTCCCCGGACTTGGCCCAGGTCTAATCAAAAGTAAGAGGTGATGGAAGAAAAGGATTTTCAATTCATATTTGAAATTGCACAAACTGGTCCAGCATGATGAAAAATAAATTTGGATACCCAGGAGTTCATAAAAGGTCAGTAAAAGAGGTGATGGAAGAAAATGATTTTCAATACATATTTCAAATTGCACAAACTGGTCGGCGTGATGAAAAATAAATTTGGATACCCGGGAGTTCATAAAGGTCAGTGAAATCAGTTTTAGAGAATATAGGACTACCAAGAACCAAGTAATAATGCAATAAGACGAAATGAACAAAAGCTGTACCATAACATGTAAAGTGCAGAATTTACCAGCCAGCACTAAACACAAACACAAACTGCAAAGTTTCTACTGCATGACTGGTTTCTTTAGCATATGTAACAGGATATTTAGAAACGCAATGCTTGGCTAAAACATTTCAGTTACCCAGCCAGCACTATACACAAACCAGTGCAAAGTTTCTACTGCATGACTAGTTTCTTTAGCATGATTTGTAACAGGGTATTTAGAAATGCAATGCTTGGCTAAAACATTTCTGTTACCTTGACGGAATCAACTGGACCAAGCTTCTCACATTCCTCTCTAACATCTACCTCAAGTTCTGAACGTAAACTTTCATCAGCCTGTAAAAAGAAATTCAAATACGATTATGGTACAAAAATCAGTGAACTTCATATACAAATACAGAATGCAGCAATCCTACCTAAAGGTAGTATCCATTAAAGATAAAGAAATGAGATGACATTTTTTTTGTTGAAAAGAAAGTAACATGTTTAAATACATTTAATGAAGATAACATTTGGAATAAGAAGCTGCAAAGCAGATGCTGAGAACAAGGGACAATGGTTTTCCTCAGGGTAGATGAAAATTTTGGGATGGGTCATTTTTGGTTAGTTCATTTGAATGCTTCACCCCATGCTAGTACAGTGTCTTTAAACTGTCAACACTTGCACTCTTGCATAGTCATAAGATTGGCGACCTCAAAAAACAAACATTAGATAACCACCGGTGGCAAAATTACATTAAGGGGACAGATAAAAACACCCTTAACAAAATGAACTGTTAAAATAGACACAAGAATTGCAACATTATCACCATAGGTCAATTTTTTTCTCTTCATAACTCTTTGTGCACAAGGAAAATATTAAGCAACAAGTGGATAAGAGAGCAAAAGTTCAACATTAAGTAAATAACAGAAGTATAACTTGTCTTTTGCCTTATTTGCTCAACAAAGGATAGAAGTTTATTTGTCCAAACAAATGTTGGCAGGAGCGGATAAAAGATATCTAAGCAAAAAGTACTTTTGCAGGAGGTCCCATCCAAACCATAGATGGTTCCAAACTCACCCTCATTTCAGAAAGAGTGAACATTTGGCGAAGAACTACAGTAGCTGGAATTGACACCTTGGCATCATCGCGGCCACCTGTACGATATAAGCACATGATGTCAGATGCATGCACGACATCAAATGTAAAAGCCACTCCAAACAAACTCAAGATAAAATCCTCAAGGAAAAACCAGATACTTTCATGGAACAAAATTAAAAGAGCTGCTCCAAAAAGAAAACAAAAGCACAGCATATAATTTTCAAGTCTTCCTCCACATCAGATCCACTCAAACCTGGTTCAAGATTTACCATAGCCTTTCAGTACATTGAAAAAGAACCTACCCCAACCAAGTATCTTATCCTCAACCTTTTTCAGCTTCCTTTTCTTCTTGCTGTCTACTTGTTTGGATATAAATCTGTTCCCTGCATGTATCATGAATACGACTCGCTAAAAGTGCACAGCTTTTATAAATGAATGCAAATAAAATAATTGAAAATCCTTCAAAACATAGAGATATTATTCATGTACTAATCAATATGGCAACAACAGCAACAAAAATCCTCCTTGGTATTGCAATCTGGAAATTTGAAACACAGTGCTTCACGTTTGCTACCTTTCTGCTCAAACTTAGCTTGGGTGACCGACATAGGTATTGTGCCCCCGGGACGCAAAGGTGTCCCATCCAAAATTTGCATAGCCAAATCAACCGAGGGTTCCTACCATACAAAATTTGCATATATTTTGAGATATTAATCTTGTCTGTTATGTGTTCCAAGCACAAAAACACAGCAAAGCAATTACCTTCAAATATGTAACTAGAGCATCTCCCTTTATTCTTCCTGTCTCTTTGTCAATGTAAATCTTCACGCGAGGCTTTTTTGTTTCAGGATCCTACAAATTTCATAACTTAATTTCTTAGATGTGCAATTCCAAATGAAAATTTGTTAGGATTAAACATCACAAGTTTGAGAAGCAAATGCATGCACAAAAGAGAGCACTAAAAAATATATTCAATTCATCTTCTGCTAATGCATAGAGAATTAAAGTGCAAAAATAAATAGTGTGAGGTTGATTAAACATTAAACAGTATTATAGCCTATAAGATTAATTTTGTGATTCTGAAGGTGTCATACTGGAACGCAATTCTCAGCTAGCAAGTGTGATTTTAAGACAGCAAGATGTGGCATCTCAACTATGCCCAGCATAATAAATGGAATAAAAAAGCATCAGCTATTATAAACCTGAAGAGCTGGGTAGCTGTGCAGCAGAAACAGTATTTTTCACTCTCTTAATATGTGGTGCACTTTATAGGTACCATAAGCACAAATTTTATTTAATTTTATCATTGTACAACCACAACAACAAAGCATTGATTGTAATACCACATTGATCTGTAAATACATACATTTTAACCTATCTTTAGTGCATGTATGTAGCATATGATTACTGAATTATTGAATTCGTATCATTTAGGATGATAGTTGAACATGTTCTGCTACAGTAACCAATAAGTTTGCAAGCATTTTTTAATTGAAAGACTAATGGTTATTTTAAAAAGAATATTTTCGTGCACTGCTGAGCCAGGCCTAAGTTACAAAAACTATTACAGGATAAAGATGAGTCAAAACTTCAACCATGGGCAGATTACGAAAATCTGTAAAATACGCTAGCTATGCAAACAATACCTCCTTAATTACCCCACATTTGGAAAATACCTCTACCACCTGCAATGTTTTTCTCAAATTAGTTTCTAGCTAAAATAAAACAAAAAACAAGATTAGACAGCAACTAGCTTACTTCTGCAGCAGTGACATCATCGGGCAACCCAGTTACATAAACATGCGTATTGACTTTCAATTCAAACCAGCTATCAGGGGCCTTATTGGCTTCCTGCAAGATACATAACAAGGAGGTAAGCACAGCCAAAAATGCACTATCCAGACTAAGAGAAACAACAAAATCCCATGAAGTCATCATGTAAGTTGCTGCACCTTCATTCTTATTGTAATTAATTTTGTTGTATATTCATTTTTTACAGTCCAAAAAATCCATGAAAATATTCGATAGTGATGTGAACAGCAGGCTACAGCGGTACTGTCAGTCATGCGTAAAACTAACTTGCATGAACAAGGTAACTAGGAAAGAGACAAATTTATCTCTTCGATAGTTGTATGGAAAAAGAAGATATGAAATAAGATACCTTCTTATCAGCTTGTTTGTCCTTATCAGCTTGCTCGTCTTGTAATTTCCTCTTGTTACTATGTTGTGATTCTACTACTTCACCAGTACCAGTGGCTTCATCCTTCAAAGAGGCATCAGCAGCATTTACATTCAGAAATACCTCCTCTTGTTCATGGAAAGTCATCTGTTCTAACCCATACTGCCCACTCACGATTGATAGATTATCCTAGAAGATCAGTTGATTATGAATAGAAGATTGTGATCACCATTTCAATCATACCAGTAAGAAGATGATATTAGGTCAAATAAAACAATCATAAAAAAATGGAGAAAAGAAATGTGACATAACCTTTTTAATACATCACTAGGAAAAAAAGTTAGGCATTTCGATGTGATAGGGAGGCAAGAAACCAGCAGAAGGTATGCTAACTTTTTTTTTCTTAATGAAAAAAATAAATAGATTTGGAAAGATAGCAATGAAGATTTCAGAAGAGATCTCTGACTTGCCATGATCACAGAGATGATCATTAGCGCTGATCACATGATACAAAATTAACTTTCTAAAGACACCAGAATTTAGGTTGGCAATGAGTGATAATTTTTATGATATTATCTATTGAAAAGATAATCTTGGCTTCTTCATAGAATGGGCCACCAAAGGGGGTGCTTTCTTCCCGAGGAATCCTCCATGTTCAATTGCTCTTACAAACCTATTAATCATATCACTCGAGCCTAAACCCCATTGCTCTTTAGATACAAAAAGCCTAGTTAGTCCGACAATTTCCCTGCACTTGAAACCCGGTACACTTTTAGGCCATTCATCAAGCCCGCAACCTAAGAATTCAGCAATGCTGCATTTGATTGGTAATGATATCAAGAATCAGAATATAAATCATCTCACAAGGCTACATATAAACAAGTTGTAACTCCCTCCTTAACAACTAATGATGAAAAATAATCAACAGATTGCAAATGACACAGCCCAAACCTATTCCTAGCCACTTCATATCTCTCAGTGTATATGCAAATATACAGGTGCATGCATATATGTTTACATATGCATGCATGTGAACTTTTAAGAAAATAATAAGGTTGATATATGAATGTCAGAAAAACAATGCCACCACTGAATTTGAAAATAAAGTTTTAACAGTTCTTGAACTAATATCAGAATGAAAATGAACCCACAAAAAGGTACAAAATGGAAACCAACCTGAGGAACCCAGGCTCTAAGGCTTCTATCCCACTTGTATGTAGTCCCATCATCATCTGTGAATTCATCCTCACCATCTGGTGGTGATAGAATCCTATCAGAATCATCTATCCCAAAATCATCTGCAGTGTTGCCAGAAAGAGATCCATTTTTTAACCTTTCTGCCTCAGCTTCTGCCTCTTTTACCTCCCTTTGCCATTTCTCAAACTCATCTTCATCATCATTGGAAGACACTGCAAACAGAACAAAATGTAAGACAGTCTGTTCTAGGTGCAAGAGGATAAAAGATGGGGGGAAAGGATCTTCACCTAAAGTAGAATAATTGATTTTCTGTTCATTGCTAGAATGCGGTCCATCTCTCAATCCAACAGATTCCAAAGTGGCCCCTCCGACCTCCTGCAACTTCTCCCTCTTGTTATCATTGTAAGCGAGTGCTGCATGAAACATCCAAGGTTAACAGCCCTCATTCAGAAGATGGAAATGATAAATATGCTTGTGAAAATACAAAATTGCATCAAATAGGCATAAAGATATACACAGTATAAATGTAAAGAAAAGTAGATTCATCACCTGCTCTGGAATAATCAGATTTCTGTTGAAAGATTCCTGACATCAACTCAGGGATTGAAGACAATGGCTGCCATTCACTTCTTCCTTCGGACCATACAAGTGTACTTTCTAAGAGATACCCATTCAAGAAATGCTCTGTCCAGGCGAAGTAAATAAGCAAAGGAGATGGTTCAATTCATTAGACCAATTGAACATGTTACAGATGAAACAATTGTCCTGAAACCTTGCTATTGGTTACTGGTAGAACTGAAATTCCAGAAAGCAGAGAAGAAAAAAAACTCCTGTAAATTATAAGCTCCCACAAATGAAACGTCAGCACATAATAAATCAAAAAAAGAAGTTACAGGCACCCTTTTTATTCAGTCTTGTTTCTACACCAAAACAATTCAAGCATGCTTCTTTCTTTCTTTTTTTAACAGAATGGCACAAGGTTTCAAGACAATTATTCCATACTTTGATACCTAAATAACTTAAAACAGCATTCAATTAAATAAAGAACTAAACTCACCACATAGCTCCGAAAACACATAAGGCCCAACCTGTTGTTGATCTTCACCTAGTATATACCATCCAACTTCCGCGACTGTGTTGTAATTGCCAACACTGCCATTTCCTTCACCTGTACAGTAAAAAGAACAGCATCCGAATTCACCTCCTTTTAGTTTCATGCAAGAAAACATAAATAGAAGCATGAACATGATTACAAGAACACTATTTTAAATCACAATATTTCTCCTATCTATATTCCTCACGGCATTTCACATAGCATTACAGAACCCATCAATGTCAACACAATTTTAAACCACAAAACCATAGCCTAAAAATTAAAGCCCATTATTTATACACGTGATCACACACAGAAATAAATAAGGTCACAAACTTTTTTGTGTCCAAGCTATCCTAAAAAAAAAACGACCATGACATATCCGCAGTAACTAGTAAAACCCAGATAAGAACAGAACCCAAATTGACAACATTCAACCAAATTAAACCAATTACGCATGTAGAAACGATACATGTAAACTAAAAAATATCGGTTCTCTGAAGAAATATTATAGCATAAAAAAAAGTTGTGCGGGAAGTTATTATATTTACATAGCAAGAGTCGGTGCTAACCGGAGTATGGTTGCTGCTGCTGCTGGGTTTGGTGATCCACGGAGGAATCTTTCAGAGACGACATCGTTTTTCTTTTTAATACAGTGCGCTGCTGTTATTATTGGAGACGATGAAAAGAGGGCAAAGAGAGAGGAGGGGGCCTAGGTGGAAAGAGTTGTAATGTAAGATGACAGTTGTTTTGTCCGACTTCGGAACTGTTTAGGAGTGTTGGAATTTATTTCTAAAAAATAATATATTGAAATAATATTTAAAAAAAATAAATTAATTAATTTCAACTATTGAATTAATCTAATAATAATAATAAAATAATTTAATAAATAAATAAATATATATATTTTGATAAACAGTATAAGGAAATAGCATGAATAAAAGAGTGATGGAGTTTATTTTTTTAATTTATATTTATATCAATATAAAATATTTATTTAAAAAAAATGATGTTAGAAAATAATATTTAAAAAAAGTAAAAAAAATTGACAAATGAGGTTTGGCATAGCTTTTATTTTTGCTTTGTAAAGAGAAAAAAAAATATTTAGCAAGTGAAATAATTTATTTTTTTACGTTGGATTTTATATATAATTGCTTTGTATGTTTTCAAGATGGGAGTTGCATAGCCATAGAGTGTTTTTTTATCTTTCATGTGAAGCTCAGCTTACTTGGGTGTAAAATGTTTTTTATAGGTCATTTTTTGTTTATTTCTAATGTAGCTGAAAAAAAACAATTTAATTAAAACTCCGACATAAAAAAATAAAGAAAATGATTTTCTGGAAAAAAAAATCCCCATGCCTAATATAAAAAATAAAAAGTCAACCAACCCTTCGATTGTAGAATTCCCGGAAACCACCTAGGATCCCACAATACACAGCGATTAAAAAAGCAAACGGGTCGTTTTTGTGGTGAGGTGGAATCATTTGTTCTCCTCTAACGGTCACATTTCTAAATATGACCGTTGCACACAGAAAACCCCTCCCTATATTAACTCTCTCTTTTCAATCCCAAACACAAATCATCTTAAACCAGTCTCTTCTTCCCTTCTCTTTCTCTGCTAGAATCAACAGATCTTTCGGAATCACTTGCTTCAAGTTTCAGTAAAACTCGTCAAGCTTCAAAGGGTTTCACCAATTTGCAGGGAAAAAATCAACAAATGGGTGCCAGTATCACTCTAGGCGGCACCAATTCTTCAGTGTCCCAATCCCATGACCACACTCACAAGGTTTTCTTGTTTTGCAACTACATTCTACTCGGAGCAGCCTCTAGTTGCATCTTCTTGACCCTTTCGCTTCGCTTGGTCCCTTCAATATGTGGCTTCTTTCTCATCCTCCTTCATGTCTTCACCATTGTTGGGGCAGTTTCAGGCTGTGCCGCAGCGTCATCCGGGACTAATAGGTGGTATGCTGCACATATGGTGGCCACAGTGTTGTCAGCCATATTTCAAGGGTCGGTGTCGGTTTTGATTTTTACTAGAACTGGGGATTTCCTAGGGAATTTGAAGTCATATGTGAGGGAAGAGGATGGTGAGGTCATATTGAAGCTTGCTGGTGGGTTGTGTGTGGTGATCTTTTGCTTGGAGTGGGTTGTGCTTACTCTTGCATTTTTCTTGAAGTACTATGCTTATGTGGAAGGTGATGCTAATAATGGTGGTGATATTGCTATGAGGAGGAGTGCTAAGGTGCAGCAAGACGAGGACTTGAAGGACTGGCCATGGCCTTTCCAAGTTTAATTGATCTGGGTTTGGTTTTGTTGGAGGGTTTCTTCAAGTACTATATGTTCGTGGTGCTGCTGCCACAAAATTCTTTATGTGTTCATTCAATTATACAAGTATCAACTTTTTTGGTATTGTTTGAATTGGTTTTATATATATTGGCTTGTGCCTTAGCTCATTTGTTTTGTGCAAGTGGTTAATTGAACGATGTTTAGCTGCGAATCTGAATTTTCACTCTTTTACTAATAAAAATTGAACTCTTTTATTAGCTGTTCTTATTCTTCCAAGCGTTTCCGGTAGGCATTTACAGAAATAATTTACCCAAGTTTGAAATTCTCAGATAATCGGATCGTTGTTTTGGGGGGCATAACATGAGCAGGCAATCTTTTGATCACGAGCAAGAATGACCCAGAGATCCCATCCTGAAATAAAAACAAAAATCACGCTACAAGCTTGCACTCAAGATTCTATAGATAAAATGAGGTGTTCAATACATACATATTTTAAACCAAAGATTTTGCCAATAGTGTTTCTATAGCTTACAGGGGAACTACAGTTAACCACTGCAAGAAAACATGGACTACAATGCTTCATCGTTCTGTATATTACTTGTCTTATGAGATGAGACTGGTGGTAGCAAAGAGTGTAGTCCTATGAGCTCAGAGCTTCAATTCTCTGCCAAAAACCCAGCTGAATGGAGCAGTGGATGCTTGCTTGACCCTACCCTGAGCTCTCTCCTCCAGCCTCCTAATTCTTGGAGGCAATCCACATACAAAATCCTGTGCTTTACATCCCTCACCAGAAAGGCCAGCCAGCTTCTCTACTTTCCATCGTCCTACTAGAAATTCCAGAATATCAGCGTAGTCCTTGGCAGTGTAGACCCCAATCCGCTGGGCAACAGCTGAGTAATTGTCAAAAAGGTGATCATCCTGACCATCAAACATCAAGTGAGCTGGCATTGAGATGTTTTTCCTCATCATGTCAGCTAACGCCAAGATGGTGGCATCTGGATCAATCTCAAAGAGCTTCTCCACAATCTTGGTGTAAGCAGTTTCATGTCGTTTCTCATCTGCGGCAATGATGCCACATATCTGTGCCAGTTTCATGTCCCCATGCCCCTTCGCTAGTCTAGCTGTGTTCCCATGTGAGATGAATGTAGCACGCTCTTGAAATGAAGTGTATATAAAACCAAGGTAGGGGTTGTTTTCTGTTTTGGGATCCTGAAAAGCAAAATAATAAGTTTTCTTAAAGTAAGGTGTTAAAAGACAAAATGAAATTGATCTGAAGGTACACCTTAGATCAAGGTAATAGCAATGCAGATCATCATATCCTTTAAGAAACTAGTATTGACAAATGCATGGGAAGCCTGGCAAGAGAGATCTAATCAATCTAATCACTGTCATTCCACAAAAATAGCCACTGCTCATCCATAATGGACAGGCGCATATGACTACCTATCCAAGCCGAGACATGTATGCAAAGGCAAACAGTGATTATTTTCATCAAAATGTTGTAAGATCTGACCTAAATGCCATTTAATTTGACATCCATACCAGCTAAAAAATATAAATCCAGATAAATAGTTAAGGGATCTCACCATTCCTGACCCAATAAGATACTGAATTGTTTTCTCAACATGCCTCATGTCTACTCTTCCAGAGAGGTAAAGATACTTGTTGAGAAGATCTCCATGTCTATTTTCTTCAGCGGTCCATGCCCTTGTCCAAATTGCCCAAGGAGTAAGGCTTGCACCAGTCTCATCCCTAATACCACCATCAAGGGTGTTAAGCATTGTCTGGTAAGTTGGGAGGGCTTCTTCAGTAATCATGTCTCCAACCAGCACGACAAAAAAGTCATCAGGGAGTTCCCTTGCTCTTTCCCTCAATTCCTTGACTTGCTCATAAAATCCATCCGACTCGGGTTCTGGAAGAAAATCTTGTGGCTGCCAACAACTCTCTACAGGTTTTAGGAGCGCTAAGAGGTTCTCCTCTGCCCAGTTTTCCATGGATTTGAAAATCTCCAGCTTTTCCGGGGGCATAGAATGGGTCACTTGAACATGTACCTCTTGTGGAGGACAATTAGGATTCTTCTTTAGATTCTGAACCTCTCTACAACCAGTAAAAATATAAAGTTAACAAACTTGAATAACGAAAAAAACTAAAATTATGGATAAGAATAACTATCCTCTGTAATACTAAACAGATATCATGAGATCACTCCAGCCATTTCTAATCTGTAGATAGCATGAAAAAATTGGCTTGGTAACAAGGATCCAATTTTGGTGTCCTGATGATCATCCAACACTTAATTGAATAAGAATTGGGTAGAGTGTAAATTTTGACATGGTGCATGTACACCCTTTTGGCGGCAAATATTTCCATTTACCATGTTTTCCTGGGTGAACCAAACAAGGAAAAATGTGAAAAACGTTTACCAACGCATATTTTACATGAAACAAACATAGCCTTTGTTGCACATTGCAGTAAAGGGCATGCTTTACAACTAATGAAGACCAATGCACCACCTTTAAAATATAGGTATACAAGCAATTGCTCTAAAACATTGGTAAGTGACAGATATTCTCTTTACGAGAAGTCAAGATTATTAAATACTTTTAAGAGAAACATTTCCCAGAAAATAAAACCTATAAGCATTCATGGGTTTAACACAAACAAATCTGTGGAAGTATAACACAAACAACCACCCAAACACAAAATGCATCCACCATATTCATTCAAAGAAACAAGGTAAACGAGAAAAAGGTACAAATCCCATGTCAAGAGCATTAACAATCTTTAGAAATAAAATCTAATGCAGAAAACAAAGGATTTAAAAAAGCATTTTTGCAAATTGTATGCAGAATATGGTGGAAACTGAAAAATAAAATCCAATAGAACCATTTATTCACTTATTTCAACAATTTTTCCACAGAACCTGATAAACAAAAAAAAAACTGTATTGTCTTTTAAATATTTTCTTATAGTACAGACTATAAAATTACAAGATAAATTAAAAACCAAAGCATTGTATTTTTGTTTGCCTTTCATGGTAGTTCCATCTATATTTTAATTCGACATGGTGAGTTCAATTTTTATGATTAAAGTATTGCAATTTTGGTTTGGATTAGACATTAAACAACCAATAACCAAATGGGAAAACTGAATGCTCACCCCCTAGATATTACACAAGATAAGCTACCCTGAATTCCGATCTCTGAATCATGTTGTATGACAATACATGGAATTTGCTTACTAACAAGCAAGAACTATCTGTTCATAATATACTTAATCCAACCAAATTAAAGCATCCACTATAAAAGATGCAGCGTAATATCTGACCCAGCTTCAATGGTTTCTATATGGATAACTAATATTCAATAGCATGAAACAGCTTAAGCCAAGGATAGAGTTACTCATTCCCATCAAAGAAGGCAAATCAAATCATGAAAAATCAGAATAGCATAATTCACCATGAACAGCAATTAACATCGATCTCAGTAGATATGAACTATTTATAAATCAAAATTACAAAACACAGCTGTTGTATTAAGGGGGAAAGAACAGCAAGCTATTACAGCCAAATAGGAAGAAAACAAGGACATATAAAAAACTATACAGGCACTGAAACCAGTCAACCAACCGGCCTAGTTCAAAGGAATAAGTTACCTCACAAAATCAGACCTAACTCTCGATAAAGGGGCGCAATAAAATAAAATAAAATAAAATGTATGCCTGTAATCAAAACTAAAAGGACATATAGAAAGCCCCACATGCAGCTCACACGGCACAAAAAAAAAACCTTTAGAATATTACCATATGCTGTATTATATAATTGTGAAAATGATATCAACCGTACATAATGTTAGATTTTTATTTTATTTTTTTGAAGTCCCGGAAATAAACCAATATTTTTCTTCTTACAAGTCTAACTCACCTTGAACAAACAATTCCGTGCCTCTAGCTTCAAAAAAGGTTTTATAAATTATGAGAATCACTGCAAGCATTTTTTTTAAAAACAAAAAAAGGAAAGAAAAAGGAGTACAACGAAATCAACTTAGATTCATACCCACCTCGTAAAAGCATCCTATAATAAAATTAAATCTCCACGCTGATGCATGCATTCAAGATATGGAAAAGACTGTTAACAACATAATCCACCAATCTAATAAACCAACTTTATAAAATGAAAAGCAAAAATCAGCTAGAAAAATGCTTGGAGAAACTCGGGAAATAAATTCCAAGAACCATGTTCTGATCAAACAGAAATGCATAAGATTGATCTATAGCTACATGATTGATTAAATAATTAAATTATTTATAAAAATAATGAGCGAATCCACCGACTTGAATAAATCAAAAGGAGGCATACATAAATTAACTGCGAACACAAAATCAAACAACTTTACATATAGCACCCATTTTACAAGATACAATAATGTATAGGATCCAAAAACATTAATGAAATCACAGGGATTTAAATTGAGATTTTAATAATGTCAAGCCCATTTGTAATAATCATAAATCAAAATCAACCATTGATCAATTAACTCACGAGACCTATCCAGTTCAAATTAAAAACGAAGAAGTGACAGGGAAATGACAAATGAAGCTCGTTTAGCACAAAATAAAGACAGCCCAGATCAAAAGAAAAAAAAAAAGTTCATTTCCATTCATACCCATTCACATCGGAAAAAAAACAAAATTAAGAAGAAAAGAAACATGATTCGTTTAATAAAAGAAAATGAGAGAGATGGGGGGGGGGGGGCTCACTTGGTGGAGATGGAATTCAAAGTAGAGGCCATGAGAACTCTATGAGGAGATCTCATGGAGCGAGATTGAGAAGGAAGGTGGTGAAATGACGGGAAGGTTATTTGGTTCAGCTTCAAAGCCATTTTCTCTCTTTCGCCTCCGATACACACAAGAGAAATGAAAAGAAGAGAGAGATTTGTGAAGGTTTCGGTTTCTTTGCTCTTTAGTTGTGGTTGATGCAAGCTTTTTTAAAACGTAAATATCGATAAAGAATTCTGCAAATTAGAGAGAGCCAGAGGAAAGCGAGCACCGGAAGAGGAAGACACGAGTCGAGGGGGGAAGTGAGAATGGTGGGAGAGACACGCGGCATAAAAGGAAAACTAATTTTAAAAGGACCACTTTCTTTCACTATTTTACCTGTTTGCCATTCCCTTTTTCTTCTTGGGGATTACAAATTGTTAGTTAGCCCGACAGGAGACAAAACCCTGAAGATACCCGGGTGTTATGAAATTATCAAGGATGCTTGCTTACACGTCACAAATATCATTTTAATTCATATTTTATTGTTTCGACTAAGAATAAATAAATATTTTCCTAGTTATAAATTTTTAATCTTCTACAAGTTGACCGAAATGTGACCCTGTTTTCGCAACTTGAAAAGCAAATTATAAATAAATTCGAACTGCATTTGTAATTATAGAAGTGAAAAAATCGATCGAAAATAAATTTTATTCTAGCACAAGTGAAAATAATTTTAATTAATTATTAAAATAGACGTGTTCAGCATAAAGTTGTTACAAACGATGAATGGGATAGACGTAGAGTAAAGGATGGTGTTTTAATATTATAAATTATTAAAAATATTACAAATTTATTTTTTATACATAATTTTTTCTATTATTGTACTGTCTTGATATAAAAAATAAATAAATAACATTTTTTTCATACCTTTTAATTAAAAAAATATATTTAAAAAGCAATTATAACACTGTACTAGACACGCGGGCCAGCAAAGCAGTGAAGGGGGCCACAGAAGAAGGTGTATACGATCGACTATACGTGTACATGGATCCTTTAGAAGCTTGCTCTGGGTCCTCCCCCGCCGTCGACTCCTCCCACAACTCGTATATCGCTGACGACCTTCAATGTTTGTTTCGTTTATCGATCTGTTTGGGAGAGAGTTCGTGCTTGAGTTGCCATAGCAGGACCCGCCGGGAAAATGCCGATATGAGCTGAAGAACTCTTCTCGCCTTCATTTCTTTTCTCAAGGCTACAAGAACTTCTAATCTTATATCTAGTATCTTTAATTCATATATATATATATATATATATATATATATGATGCAGAACCATATATGGAAACAAATGAAGAATGCATCACTGGATGAGTCACCAATAACGGGATCCTACATGGAAACCAAAGATCACGCAGATTCACCACGCATGAAGGATCCCTCAGACGTTCCTTTTTTTCATTTATGTCCTAATTGACTTAGGATTGCTTTTATTGCTTTTATTTCCATTATTATTTTGATTTGCATTGTAAAGGACGTAAAGTCCTAGTTTATGGGGATTTTCCTATTACCCCTATTTTTCCTTTTTCGTTATTAAGACTAGGGTCTGGTAGCTTATAAAATGTAAGTGGCCAACCACGTAGACAGCACTTTTGAATTCTGATTTTGAATAAGAATTATACACCGCGACACTCGTCCCGTTGTTTCAACTCGTGGACTCGAGTATTTCTCGAATAGGAACTGTGCTTCTTGTTCTTTCTTTTCTCACGAAGACTTCACACGTCGGCTGGTATCGAGCCCATCCGATTATTGATTAGATGGCTGAATCCACCAAATGCACAGAAATCCTTGAGGAGGGGTGCGTGAAAACAATGTAATCACTCAGCCGAATTCGTAACTTTTCAACAGGAGACTCAACAAACATTACGGGCAATCCAAGCCACTCTTGCCAGAGTTGACGATCGGGAATATTCAGCAGCATGAAGAGGAGAGGGGACGTGAGAATTACAGGGGAAGAGCGAACCTTGTCCATGATCACCGTCCAGTTCCACGTGGGCAGCTAGCCTACGAGGAAGAATTGAGTGATGAGGAAGAATATGCTGAGCGCATATTAAGGCCTAATCGACAGGGATATCATAATATGGGGGAACACGGACATCAATCGTTTCGTATGAAGATGGATCTCCCAACATTTAATGGGCAACTTCAGATCGAGGGATTTCTCGACTGGTTAGCTGTAGTGGAGAGGTTTTTCGACTACATGGAGATTCCCGAAGACAAGAAGGTGAAACTGGTGGCATATTGGTTAATGGGAGGAGCCTCAGCATGGTGGGAGCAATTGCAGCTCACACGAATAAGGCAAAGAAAGGGGATGGTACAGTCCTGGTCCAAGATGAGGCGTCTATTGAGGTATAGATACTTACCACCAGATTATGAACAGATTTTGTTTCAACAATACCAGGATTGCAAGCAAGGAAACCGACCAGTTCAAACTTACGTGGAAGAGTTCCACCGATTATCTTCTCGAAATAATCTGTCAGAAACAGATGCTCAACAGGTGGCTAGATTCGTGGGAGGCCTGCGTATTAATGTGCAAGACCGAGTGTCAATGCACACGGTATTCTCATTGACAGAAGCCATTAATTTGGCTACAAAGGCAGAAACACAGTTGGAAAGAGCAAGACCAACAAACATGAATCGATCACCAATCGAACCAATGCCAGTGTCAACTTACAGGGGAAAGTTTCCCATGACCCCACAAAACAGCACACCTAACACCACAAGAGGACCCAGCAGCAGCAAAGCCCCGATGACAAACACCCGAACCGTCCCTCCTGAAGTGTCCAGAAACCCCTATTCTAGGCCAACTTCTGATAAATGTTACAGGTGTGGGCAGCCGGGACATCGATCCAACCAATGTCCTAAGCGAGGGGTTGTTAATCTAGTTGAGCCAGGAGAGGACTCAAACTCAGAAACGGAAGTGGAAGGGGATGAAATTGATAATCCCTATGAGTATGGAGAGATTACTAGAGGAGATGAGGGAGAATTACTCTCGCAAGCCTTAGTGATCAGAAGACTTCTTCTAACACCCAAGCAGAATGAACCGTCCCAGCGTCACAATATCTTCAGGACCCGATGTACTGTGAACCGCAAGGTTTGTGACCTTATTATTGATAATGGCAGTAGTGAAAACATCATCTCCAAAACTATGGTGTCCAAGTTGGGGTTGAGAACAGAGAAGCATCCAACACCCTATAAAATCGGGTGGATCAAACAGGGTGCCGAGACAAGGGTAGTTGAGACTTGCCGCATTCAGTTTTCAATTGGGAAGAATTACATGGATGAGATTACTCGCGACGTGGTTGAAATGGATGCTCGCCACATGATTTTTGGCGGACCTTGGCGATATGAGCGTGGACGCCACCTATAAAGGAAGGGACAATATGTATGTGTTCATGCATGGGGGGCGAAGGGTAGTGTTGGCTCCGTTAACAGGAGAATTCGCTGCCTTGGAACCGAAGGCACAAGGGAAACCCATATTACTGGTTGATGGGGATTCCTTCATGGCAGAAGCCACTAAAGCACGTGACGTCTTTGCCAGTAGTGATGGGTAAAGGCGTTGAAACCGAAGTCTTGCAGGTGTGCCAAAACCCATACTGATCTCTCTTAACCGAAGTTTCAGGACATAGTACCGAAGAACTACCGAAGGGCTACCACCTATGCGAGATATTCAAGCATCAAATAGACTTCATTCAGGAACTGACCTTCCAAATAGGCCACATTACCGTATGAGTCCGAAAGAAGGTCTTGTCCTACAAGAGCAGGTAGAGGAGCTGATCAGGAAGGGATTAGTACAAGAGAGTATGAGTCCTTGCGCGGTGCCGGCTTTATTGGTACCAAAGAAAGATGGTAGCTGGCGTATGTGTATCGACAGCCGAGCTATCAACAAGATCACCATTAAATATCGCTTCCCCATCCCACGACTAGAAGACATGCTAGACATGTTAGCGGGTTCCCAGATTTTTTCCAAGATTGATCTAAGGAGTGGGTACCATCAAATAAGAATCAGGCCCGGGGACGAGTGGAAAACAGCGTTCAAAACCAAGGAAGGACTATACGAGTGGTTGGTAATGCCATTCGGGCTATCTAATGCCCCAAGCACTTTCATGCGATTAATGAATCAAGTGCTCAAACCTTTCACTGGAGATTTCGTCGTGGTATACTTCGACGACATCTTGATTTATAGCCGGAGTGAAGTCGACCACCTGGAGCACCTACGGAAGGTATTTTCCGTTTTACAACAAAATAAACTATATGTCAATTTAACGAAGTGCAGATTCTTGACTAGCAGCCTATTATTCTTGGGGTTTATTGTGGGTGCCGACGGTATCAAAGTTGATAATGAAAAGATTCGCGCCATTAAAGATTGGCCTACTCCGACTAATGTTGGGGAAGTTCGTAGCTTCCATGGACTAGCAACTTTCTATCGACGATTTGTCAGGGATTTTAGTCGTATCATGACACCCATCACCGAGTGCATGAAGAAAGGAAAATTCCATTGGGGTGAAGAAGCCGAAAATAGTTTTGCTCTAATTAAAGAGAAGCTGTCATCCGCTCCAGTGTTAGCCTTACCTGACTTTGATAAATTATTTGAGGTAGATTGTGACGCCTCTATCATTGGTATTGGGGCAGTCTTGTCTCAAGAAGGGAGACCTATTGCCTTCTATAGTGAGAAACTCAGCGAAGCTCGCAGAAAGTGGTCCACCTATGAACTTGAGCTATATGCAGTATTTCGAGCCCTCAAAGTGTGGGAACATTACTTGGTACAAAGGGAATTTATCTTGTTTAGTGACCATCAAGCACTAAAATTCATCAACAGCCAAAGCAATGTTAATCGTATGCATGCTCGTTGGGTCACCTTCATCCAAAGGTTCACCTTCACCTTGAAACACAAGTCGGGCCAGTTGAACAAAGTGGCTGATGCACTCAGCCGCAAGGTAGCACTGCTCGTCACCATGAAAGCTGAAGTCATCGGCTTTGATTGTCTCAAAGAATTGTATGGGGCAGATGAAGATTTTGGTGACGTCTGGGGCAAGTGTCAACAGGGGTTGTGTCACGACGGGATGCATATCCATGACGGGTTCTTATTTCGTGGCAACAGATTATGCATCCCAAGGAGCTCTCTACGTGAGCAAATTGTGCATGAACTGCATGGAGGAGGCTTAGGGGGGCATCTAGGACGGGACAAAACAGTGGCACTAGCGGAAGAACGTTATTACTGGCCACAACTAAAGCGAGATATTGGCAGCCATGTTAGAAGATGCTCAACCTGCCAAGCTGCCAAGGGACAAACACAAAATACAGGCCTTTACATGCCACTACCTATACCCGCAGGGCCTTGGGAAGATCTTTCAATGGATTTCATACTTGGTCTTCCCCGAACACAGCGGGGTGTCGACTCAGTGTTTGTAGTTGTGGACAGATATTCTAAGATGGCGCACTTCATCGCCTGCAAAAAGACATCAGATGCCGTACATGTTGCCAATCTATTCTTTAAAGAGGTTGTTCGCCTTCATGGGGTCCCTCACCAATCACCTCAGATCGAGACACAAAATTTTTAAGTCATTTTTGGAGGACTTTATGGAGGAGATTTGACACTACACTTAATTTCAAGAAGACCAACCACCCCTGCACGGATGGACGCATGTAGTGGTGAATCGCACTTTAAGCAACCTAATACGCTGCCTATCGGAGAAAAGCCAAAACAAGTGGGACCTCACATTGGCCCAAGCCGAGTTTGCATACAATAGCATGCTCAACGTGTCCACCGGCAAGACACCGCTTCAAGTAGTCTCATCGCCAACCACCGAAACATGCATTAGACTTGGTTCCATTACCAAAGTTACCAGGAATGAGTATTGCGGCTGAGCATATGGCTGACAGGATTCAAGCAATTCAAGAAGAGGTGCGCAAGAACTTAGAGGCAGCAAACGCCAAGTATAAAGCAGCTGCGGATCGGAAAAGACGCCCCAAATTGTTCCAAGAAGGGGACCTAGTGATGGTTTATTTACGAAAGGGGCGACTACCAGTGGGCACCTCCAACAAGTTAAGCGACAAGAAGTACGGTCCTTATCAGATTCTGCACAAAATTAACGACAATGCATATCGAGTAAAACTCCCAGCAGACATGGCTATATCACCTACGTTCAACGTTGCTGACTTGTTCGAATATCATCCACCTGACGGGTCAATTTCTAGCATACACAACTCGAGGACGAGTTCTTTTGAAGAAGGGGAGACTGATGCAGAACCATATATGGAAACAAATGAAGAATGCATCACGGGATGAGTCACCAATAACGGGATCCTACATGGAAACCAGCATCACGCAGATTCACCACGCATGAAGGATCCCTGCACGTTCCTTTTTTTTCATTTATGTCCTAATTGACTTAGGATTGCTTTTATTGCTTTTATTTCCATTATTATTTTGATTTGCATTGTAAAGGACGTAAAGTCCTAGTTTATGGGGATTTTCCTATTACCCCTATTTTTCCTTTTTCGTTATTAAGACTAGGGTCTGGTAGCTTATAAAATGTAAGTGGCCAACCACGTAGACAAAGCACTTTTGAATTCTGATTTTGAATAAGAATTATACACTGCGACACTCGTCTCCGTTGTTTCAACTCGTGGACTCGAGTATTTCTCGAATAGGAACGGTGCTTCTTGTTCTTTCTTTTCTCACTGAAGACTTCCGCTACGCCAATATATATATGTGTGTGTGTATATATATATATATATATATATATAATCAAATACAATATCTTTTAATGATCTACAACAACTAGAATTTAAATAAATTATCCGACTCCTAAAAACTTAAGTTCGTAGGTGAGGTCTCATAATATGATTTATATTATTCTGTAACACACACCCTCAAATGAAAGTTTTTTGGGCTTGAAATTTACACAAGCTCACATTATCTCGTGTTTGGTTTTTATCAAATAGAATGAGGGTGGTGAGATTCGAACTTGTGATCGCTGGGTCAACAAGGATCTGATATCAAAGAATCATATCACCTAAAAATTTTAACTTGTAAATAAGGTGACATAATATAATTTATATTATTACGTAACAAATAGGAATCAAGTAAACGAATTACCGCAAGTGTAGAGCTTAAACATGGAGAGATATTGGATTCAATTTCTTATTAGTTTCTCGATATTTCAAGTATATATATACACTCGATCCACGAGATGCGAGTAATTACATTCATGATTGAAAATCACAGGGCCAGCAATAAACAAAAATGCAATGCCATTCCTCCCAAGATTTATTATTATTATTTTATTTCATTTCTTCTGAAGACACGGGCTCAATGTAAATCTTCTTGCGTTTATTTTTAGTTTAATACTTTTATTGGGGTTGATTTTAAAAATATTTTTTATTTATAAATATATTAAAATAATATATATTTATATATATAAATGACCTCATCTTTTTTTTGGAAAAAAACTAAAATTAATTTAATATTAATACTCTGAGTACTTTTAATATAATAGCATTAAGAATAAATCTTATAAAATAAAAAATAACTTATTTTTTTCTAAAAATAATAATGGCGGCGGTGATAGGATGACAATGATAATTAAAATATTAATTATGCACAATAATGGTTATAATGATATCTATAATAATTGTGATAATTTAACAATCATGACAATAACAATGAGAATAGTAATCAAAATAATTCATCATTTCATGTTATTTTTATTAAAACTTGATTTTTACAATTTCTTTTATGTATGATAGTTCAAATTTAATATCACATAAAAAAAATATATGAAGTCACACGTAGACAAAACGAGTGTAAAAATTGAACCAAATTATCTACAATGATTTTTTTCGCCCCGCTACAGTGCTTTTTTTATTCATTTTTTCCCTGATTATGATCTTTATTTTATCAGTTTTTCCTGCCTTTCTCGTGTTTATTCTCTTTTTTTTCTTGTTTTTTTCCTCTCCAACTACAATGTTTATTTTTTCGTGTTCCTCCCACCAACCCCAACCCCCCCAAAAATAATAATAATAATAATAATTCCTCCGATTATATTTCTTTTTGTTATTTCCTTCTCCACTTATATTTTTTTGTCTTGTTTTTTATAATCGAGATGTCCGGGTCACCTTAATTGCATCACAACTAATCTTCATGTCCTTTTTTAAAATATTTTTTTTCATGTCCCCCCCCTCGAAAAAAATAAAATTCCTGGTTATACTTTTTATTTTTATTGTTTCACTTATACTTTTTTTATAATTAGGATATCCGGGCTAGTTCAAGCGCACCATAACTAATTTCTAAATTTATATATATATATATAATCGGGATATCTATACCAAATTAAATGCACTACTACTAATTTTTGGATCTATTTTTTTTCCAGTTTTATTTTGGTTGTGGGTCTTTTAGTTTATAAATTAATTTTTAATATTTTTGGGAACAAAATTCGGATTCGACAAAAACATCGACAGCTCATCATGTATTGCTGATTTTTTTTTTTTATCTTCGTAGCTGAGAATTCAATGTATGTCTGACTCTGTGAACCATCTTATGCTTGCTATTAAATTACAAGCTACTTTTTCCAGCAAACCTGCATGGCTCTTGATGACGAGGCGGGTACAGCTGTTTTTAATGGCATGAGCCCGGCCATAGTTTTCAGGAAACACAATCTTAAAGATTGACGACGGTGGTGGGAAAAGCAAGTGGAAAAAAACTAAGATTTAGGTTTCTTTTCTTCAATGCACATTAATCATTAATCGAATGTGAGTACACTTTCAATAACTTACATCCCACGTTCTCGTTATAATGAGAGTGTGGTCAGGATATCAGAACCTCTGGTGAGATGTTAAAGTTGTTTTTTTAAAAAAATTGTTTAAAAAATATCAAAATTATATATTTTTTTATTTTTAAAAAATTATTTCTGATATCAGTAAATCAAAATAATCTAAAAATATTATTTTTTAATTTAAAATTAAAAACAAAATAATTTTTTTAAAACACTTTTAAAACAGAGTATCAAACAAATAGTAGTTATTTTATCTGCAAAACTTCTTTCGAGAGTTTCATCACTTGGGTGGCATGCAGCCCTACATTTCTTTTCCCTTAAGTGCCATTTTTCTTTCTTATCATCTCTCTGGATATTACACAATCTGAGCTTCCCCGGCTCTCGGAAGTTAAGATTATTTTTTAAAATATTTTTTATTTAAAAATAAGTTAAAATTTTATTTATTAAAAATTAATTTTGATATTATTATATCAAAATAATTTAAAATAATGAAATAAAAACTAAAAATTTAATTTTTTAAAAAAACACTTTCGATAGATAGTTTCCTCTATGTCATTGCTGTCTGCACATCATTTCAAAAATAGTCTCATGTATGAGTTTAGCATTTTTATTATATGTGGCATGTCATGATCAAGAGAATCCAATATATAAAAAGAACAACACGCGCCTCCCCCGGCTCGATCGCCATGATGATGTCACGGTTAAGAAGATCAACGCGCGCGCGCCAACCACAGCTCGCCTCAACTAACTTAACTGCGACTTAAATTCATAATAAATTGATTAAAAAAATATATTCAGCAAGGCCTGTTCATGAGCAGCAAAGTGAACTCCAATTGTTTTAGTATTGTCGGTAATTAAATATTTTTTTCATGGCCAGTTGTTTGAAGCTGCAGTGGTGCTTTTATAGCTGATGCCGGAGATGACGCGTATTTGTTTCTTACAGTTTCCGTGCACTGAAACTGGACTGTTTGGACTGATTGGTATTTTGTTTGCGGTAGTTTTTTAAAGTATTTATCGTGTTGAAATATATTAAAATAATATATTTTTTTATTTTTTAAAATCATCACATCAAAATGATCTAAAATACATAAAAATATATTATTTTAAGATGAAAAAAAAATCAAATTTCGTTAAAAAACCGGCAGAATCGCAATGCCAAATAGGTACAAATAAATACATATTCTTCAAAGACGATCCATGCTGAAACTAAATGAGTTACTCTCTTTATAAAACTAAAACTATGATAATCTTTAATAAAGCATATCAAATTTTATTATTAAGTTCAATTTTTAATGCTGAAACTAAATGAGTTACTCTCTTTATAAAACTAAAACTATGATAATCTTTAATAAAGCATATCAAATTTTATTATTAAGTTCAATTTTTAATAAAATTGTTAAATAATGAAAATAAAAAAAATAATCTAGAAAACAACACGATAAAATAATTTTTCTAAACAAAATTATAAACTTTTAAATAGCGTAAACATGCCATCTATTCTTTTTTATGGATCGAGTTCAAGTCCATAGTTGTCAGTGGGCTTTAATACAATCAAATAGTTGAGTCCAAATTGGGCTGGGCTGCCTTCCTATTTCTCATGTCCCGTCGAGTTTTCCTATCCACGGCCTCATTTCTCGCAGTTGACTTTCATATTATTTCTACGAGGTTTGGAGTCCATATACTTGACCAAACACAGATATTTGCAAATTATATGTTGAACATGATTGATGGCAGCAGGTACGTAGGACACTACTTGCTAGGTAAATTAAGTAAATATACTACATAATAAAAATTTATATTATAAACGCTTAGAAATAAAAAAGCGACATTAATGTGAAATAGGTATTTTATTTATTTATTGACGTAGGGAGGAGAACACCAACAGCAGCACTGAACTCAAACCATATTGACTTTTCAATAACGAATCCAGCTAAAACGAATGGGCGGTGCTTTTTTGTTTGCCTTCTCTTGAGCTCTCTCTTCTAACCTTCTAATCCTCGCCGGCAACCTACACACAAAATCCTGAGCCCTCCGTCCTTCACCAGACAAACCTGTCAATCCCTCTACGTTCCATCTTCCCACAAAAAATTCTATATTTTCGGCGTAGTCCTTGGCGGTATAGACTCCGAGATTCTGAGCAACAGCTGAAAAGTTGTCGAACAGGTTATCATCCTGACCATCGTAAATCAAGAGTGCTGGCATGGCGATTTTTTTCCTCATCATGTCAGCTAAAGCCAGAATAGTAGTATCAGGGTCGATCTCGAACAGCTTCTCCACAATCATGGTGTACGCAATTTCATGGCGCTTTTCATCTGCAGCAATGGTGCAACATATATGCGCTAGCTTATTGTCTCCATATCTCCTGGCTAGTTTGGCCGTGTTATCATGAGAGATGAATGTTGCCCTCTCCTGGAATGATGTGTAAATGAAACAGTTGTAGGGGTTGTTCTCAAATTTGAAATCCTGTAAGAAACAGAGACAAAATGAAAAGACTCCATTTTTGAATACTAATCGTGCTCATGCATATCCAGTGTCCTTGATTACAGCTAGGTTAGAAAAAAAAAGACAGAGAGAGACAAAAACTAACGTACAACCTTACCATTCCACACCCTATCAAATACTGAGTTGTCTTCTCAATTTGTCTCATGTCTACTCGTCCACACAAGTAAAGATACTTGTTGAGAAGATCACCGTGCCTGTTCTCCTCGGCAGTCCATCCTCGATTCCAAACAGCCCAGGGAGAGAGTGAGGCGCCGGTCTTGTCCCTGACTCCATCCAGTGTGTTAAGAGCTGTCTGGTATGTTGGAAGAGCTTCTTCTGTGATCATATCTCCCGCCAAAACAACAAAGTAGTCGTCAGGAAGTTCTTTTGCTCTTTCTCTCAGTTCCTCCACTTGTTCATAGAATCCTTCGGAATCAGCTCGTGGCAGGAAATCTTGTGGCTGCCACGATTTCTCAACAGGTTTTAGATGCTTCAAGAGGTTCTTCTCAGCCCAGCTCTCCATGGACTTGAATATCTCAATCTTTTCTGGTGGCATGGAATGTGTCGCTTGAAAATGGATTTCTTTGGCAGGCCAATAGGAGTCCCTCTTTGTATTCTGCAGCCCTCTAAAACCAGAGAATAAAATAGACCTAGAAAGTGTCATTTTTGCCTTTGCTTTCCTTCGCTAGAATGCTAGTATTCACATCACATGGTCATAAAAAACTAAACTGAGCAGTGTTTTGCTGCTGGAGACAGATTATAGATGAACAGCTGCCACACAGACAGCCATGGTTGAACGGTTGAGGCTTAAACAGATAGATTGCTTTGACTCATTAAAGAAAATAAAAATATCATTTTCATTTAAAATATTTTTTGTTTTGTTTCGTTTTTACTTGTTTATATTTCTCATTAGAGTTTTAATGAAGATTTTTCATTTTTTCAAGTATTTGTAATTATATAAAAAGAGGTTTTTAATACTACTCAATATATATTTTGTTTTTGAGAAGTTTTAAGAATAAATTTTAATTTCCTCGCTAAAAATATCATAAATAATTCTTTTTACAGAAAATGTTCTTTTTAGGAATAAATTAAATCCGATTGATATAACGTGAAGATATTTCAGTGTCTTTAACTCTATATTTAATACTCTACGATGCTGAGGAATTCGTGGGTGTCACAAAGTGAGGGACAGTTTATGGTGACAGGACTCATGTGAATGAAAAACATGCGATAAATATTTTTCCACGACATCAATTTTTTTTTTATAATCTGAGTGACTGGACGTTTATACTTATTATAACTAATTTTTGGATTCACTAAATATCCTGCAAGATCAGTGAACATATAAGACACCGCAGAAGTGATAAACATGTATGATGGGACTTGAATCCTGTTGTAGAGTAAAAAAAACAAGTTACTTCAACTCCTAAGTCAAGACACACTTGGTCAAATGTATTATTTTATTCAACGAGAACGAGTCCTATAGTAAAATATTAATTTCTAACTAGCCATAAAGATTTGCTAAAATAGCCAACCTATATATTCTCTTATATAAGGCATAAAAATTAAAACTAATAATGTCCTGTCTACTCGACCGGTCGACTTCCGTGGACTTCCTTCCCGAAACAGAAAAGTAAGCCCTAGCGTTCCTTTCCGGCAACTTGCAAAGTTCTTATACAATATTCAATATCAGAAACCTGAAATAAGAGCATCGATGCAGAAAAGGATCTTGTTTCTTTAAAGAGGAAACTGTGGCGTCATTAATTATACGTATCTTGTAGCTAGGAAATTAAATACAGAGACCTCGGTACTGGACTGTGATATTTATGGACGCTGCCCCCCTGTCAGTCTATCGATAATAATGATCATATCAGTGAACTCCGGTATACTCCCGCCCGGGAGTCCATTGCATGCGAGCTGAAACTATGGATGAAAAAAAGCAGTAGCATTCCCAGCAACTTCACCGACATTATAAACTAAAAGTTTATGGTGCAAGGTCCAGTGCTGCATTAAAAATCCAGAAACACAGCTTGCAGCTGGGATTTTGAGGTGTCCCATCTCCCAGGCATGCACTTGATCAGCTGAGCCAGTCTCTCTTTTTTTTTAAAACAAAACTTAAAAATTAATGTTCCCACAATTAATAAAGAAAGAGTAACCGTGAGAGCCCTGCGAGACACGAGTTATAAGACGTTGGTCGAGTAGCGATTATTCCCTAAGGACCAGGGTCGATCTCGAGCCTCGACTTCAATAGTTAATCTTCTCTGATGTTAAGGGTTATGTGAATATTGATCATGTTCTTAGCTAGCTAGATATAACTTCGAAAGAAAAAAGTAATTAAAAAAATGAAAACAATCTAACCAAAACAAAGGTTGAACCGTTTAATTTGTAAGGCCGTTTCAATAATATTTGTAGTCCTGGTCGATAAATATAGTATAGTAGGAGTGGATCAGCATGGTTTATCCAAATAACAAGGACATTTAGCCGTAATTAAACAACACCCTAAATATATAGATGAACTTTCGTTTTTGTTGAGAAAACAGAAGTTTAGTATCGGGGAGGTAAAGGAATTAAGAAAAATAAAGGAAAAGAGAAAGAAAATAAGTAGATAGAAAGAAAAGAGTAGATAGGAACTCACCTGGCAGTGGAGTGGTGCTGCATGGTGGAGGCTGCAAATACTTTGGCAGACTTGAGATTGTGGGATGGCAAGGCTACGAGGTCCAGCTTCAGAAACATTTTTTTTGTCTTGAGCTTTGCTTGCGCCGCGCGTCTGAGAAGGAGCAGGAGGAAACGTTGAGGATGAGAGATTTTGAGAGAGGGGTTGACTGTGCATGTAAAAATTAATAATAAATTTGTTAATTTTAATAATAATAAAAAAAGATGGGGTTGAGTAGGTGAGATAAAAAAATAATATTTATGTTAGTTTGGAATAGAAACTCTCAGGTTTTAATTGACTTGAGTTAATAAAAATAAAATTTGTTTTGTTTAATTAAATATTAGGTCAACGTTAAAGTTTATTTCTCACATAGCAAGAGTGACGAATAAAAAAAACAAATCTAATTATAAATCTAATGTCAGATCTATTTAATAAAAAAAATAAAAAAACAGGTGACAAGAAAAACTAAAGAGAAAAAAAAGAAAACAAATTTGGGTAGCTATTACAACCCATAATTATTATTTTCCTATGTTGCCCCTGTATTGTTTTTCTCCAATTCCAGACAAAGGAATTAAGAAGAGAAAAATCAATTTAAAAGAGAGAAAAACAACAACTAGTAAGGGTGTATTTGAGAGTGTGGTTGTGGTAGTTTTTTAAAGTATTTATCGTGTAAAAATATATATTAAAATGATGTTTTTCATTTTAAAAAAAAATAATTTTGAAACCAGCATATCAAAATGATCTAAAATACATAAAAATATATTTATTAAAAATAATAATAATAAAATTTTAAATTTTAATTAAAAACTAGTAATATCACAATACCAAGATACAATCAAAGTATGCGATCCATATCATATCATGCAGAGTGCTATAATTAACCCAGTAAAAGTCAAGCTGAAAAGCATTACGAGGTTGAATTCTAGAACAATTGCTTGAAGGATAGAACACGACAAATATTGGATAATGATAATGATAAAAAAGAACTAGAAAGAATCAAGACTATTTCAAGCTAATGCATCAGTCAAAGTAAAAAAAACAAAATAAACGAATAGGGAGGATATTTAAGAAAATTACAAGGGTCAACACCAAAAAAGTCAAACCTTCGAGGAGGAGATTAAAAAAAAACATTTTTAAAAAAATCAAGCGAGTTGGACAAATCTTCTAAATCATCTCGTTTAATAACTTCAATTATTAGATGAGGTTCAGTGAATAATCTATATTATTTTTTAATATCTTTTTAAAGTGATTTTTTATTTAAAATTTATAATTTTATATATCAGATTATCATAATCAAAAGATCAACAAGTAATTCGATATATAAACCCTCTCACTGCCTTAACTATTTGGATCTATTAGGATGTTATAAAATATATTTTTGTTAAAAAAACATAGTCATTGCTATTTTTGTTTTTCTAACCATGAAGCACAAATTCTAACTAATCACATGAAAATCAAAGTGAAAAGATAGAAGCAAAAAATGACAATCAGTCCCAAACTATAGGTTATAACATCACATATGCCATCGTGAGAGTGGAAAGGATATCAAGACTAATCCAACTACGCTAAATTCTTACTTGTTAGTATGGTTGAGATTGTTTTTGAAAATATTTTTTGTTTAGAAATATATTTAAATTATATTTTTTAAAATATTTTTGATACCGACACATTAAAATGATCTAAGAACATGTTTTTTAATTTAAAATAAAATTTTCATGTTTTTAAATACAATGACATTCTCACTTATGTATAATATGATATTTTAATGGAGAACAAATTGATAAAACTAGATTTTATGAAACTGCGAAATGAACAAACATTCTCACCTTATAATATGATATTTCGATAAAAAAACTTATTAATAAAAATCATTTAAGTAGTTTATGAAACTATAGGATTAACAAACCTTTTCACACAATCAGAGCTTCCTCAGCTCTATCGTGCTCTTACATTGTCTGCTGGTTGTATGAGAATGTGGTTGAAGTTGTTTTTGAAAGTGTTTTCTTGTTGAGAAATGAATCAAAATGATATATTTTTTAAAAATTATTTTTGACATCAACACATCAAAATATCTAAAATTATCAAAAATAATAAAAAAAATTCAATTTTTTTTTAAAAACCTTTTCTAAAATAATTCTCCAAAATCACTCCCGAAAAGCTCGTGGACTAGACTATACTCTATGTCATTGGTGGCTCCACATCATTTAAAGAATAGTTTCATTCATGTATGCGTGTTTACTTTTTTTTACTATACGTGGCATGCAATATGTTTTACGAGTTAGGGTGTAATAATCAAGAGAATCAAATATATAAAAAAAGAACAACACCCGCCTCCCCCGGCTCGATCGCCATGATGATGTGACGGTTAAGAAGATCGGCGCGCGCGCGCCAACCACAGCTCGCCTCAACCAACTTAACTGCGACTTAAATTCATAATAAATTGATTAAAGTATCACAATGAACTCCAGTTGTTTTAGTATTGTCGGTGATTAAATATTTTTTTCATGGCCAGTTGTTTGAAGCTGCGGTGGTGCTTTTTTAGCTGATGACGGAGACGACGCGTGTTTGTTTCTTGCAGTTTCCGTGCATTGAAACTATATAAATACATATTCCTCAGAGATGATCCATGCTGAAGCTAAATGAGTAATAAAGTATATTAAATTTATTATAAAATTCAATTTTTAATAAAATTATTTTTGAATAATAATAATAATAAAAATTAATCTAACAAATAACACGATAAAATAATTTTAATGAACAAAATTATAATCACCAGTTGTGACAGCGGCTTGAACATGCCATCTGTTCTTCCGATGGATCGAGTTCGAAGTCCATAGTTGTCAGTGGGCCTTAATACAATCAAATTAGCTCAGTCCATATTGGGCTGGGCTGCCTTGCTACTTCTCATGTCCCGTCGAGTTTTCCTATCCACGGCCTTATTTCTGGCAGTTGACCTCAATATTATTTCAACGAGATTTTATTTGGAGTCCATATACCTGACCAGATATATTGCAAATCATATGTTGAACATGATTGATGGCAGCAGGTACGTAGGACACTACTTGCTAGGTAAATTAGTTTTTTTATATACATAATTAAAAACATCAACATGCAAGAACACAACCGATAAAGAGAGTGTAGGAGAAGGTTGCCAGGCAAGGAAGAACAGAACAGATCGAAGCCTGTCAAACAGCAGATTATCCGATGCACGAAGAAATGGTGACTGGCTCGACCTGGACCGTAGGGTTCTAGAAGCATTTTGTCGTTTCACTCTCCTATTAAAAGTAATGGAGACATTAAGGATATAATAAAGTGCGATTACTAGCTAGACAAAAAGTATATTGAGCGTTCATACACTTGAAAGAGATTTTACCTTAAAAACCTCATTGATTTGTGATGTTAAGTATATTCATATTCTTTAGAGAAAGAAAAAAAAGAGTAGAAGAATAAAGGGGTGACGAAATTCCACACAAGAACAGATTTTCATTATCTGGGCAAGTTCCTCATAAAACAAGAGATGCAGATCATGTACTTAGGTTAAAGTTAGGATCTCAAATTACAAGTAAGCAAAAGCTAGGATAAGATGGGAAAACTGTGTTTTTATTGTCCGGTCGAGATATGCAATGAATAGTTTGTTATTCTTCGAAAAGGCAAGTGTCCTGTCCCCATCTTGATTGGTTCTAAGTCTCAGTGAAAAGTGGAAAAGAAAAGAAAAAAGTGGAAAAGAAAAGTGGTCTCTTGATTATCCGCCGTGGCAAGTGGTTCTGTTGGGGGTAATAATAAAGGCGGCAATAACTCGGTGGTGTAAGTAAAGTTCTTCAGTGATGACGTGAGTGGCGTGGTGCTCGCAGCACTGTCTCGCAGGTGAGATAGCACCCGGCCAGGAGGTATCTGCTGACAGATGTAGAGGTGATGGTAAACGAGGAGCATCAGGCACTTGGGTGCTAACACCTGTCGAGCATTTGAGAAATTATTATACAAATTTAATAAAATTACGGGCACTTGTAGGAAAAATAGATTTATAAAAAAACCAAGAAAATATTCCGTAGATCAAGTTGATCTGCCAGATGCATGGTCTGTGTTCTCTTTTCCTTTCTCCTCTCGCCATCAGCACAAAGCATGGAGTAGTAGATGAAAAAACGAAATCCAGACAATAATCAATGAAGAAAGGGCCTTGTTTTTTTATTTTTATTTTTATTTTATTATTATTTTACCTTTTCCCATGCTACGAGGTGCGGAGAGAGAGGGATTGAGAGGATATTCATAGGGTTTTTTTTTTTTTTTTACCACTTTTTACTTTTTAAAGGGCGAGTTCGAAAAAACATGTAACAAGAATTGTCGTATGTTTTTAAGAGCTGGCGAGAGAGAGAGAGAAAAGCATGATAATTGTTTGCGAAAAATATTTATTTATTTATTTATTTTTAAATTTAAATTAATAAAATTTGATAGTTTTAGATTAATTTGAAGTATTGGTGTAAAAAATAATCTTTAAAAAAAAATAAAATAATTTATACATATATTTGAAAAAAAACTTTCAGTTAAAATTCGATAATAAAATGGTCTAATTACAGTCATTCACTGTCCATTTCCACTATTTTGACGGGGATCTTGTCATTTATCATCCACTCCAAAAAACGTGAACATAATTGTGACACGTAGTGTAAAAAGGGAGGAGAGATGTGGCGTTGATACTTGCAATCATCATAGTTTCCCTTGTTTTATTGATATCTTGATGTAGGTAGACATTTTCATCGGGGATGATAGCAGAAGCTAGGTAATATTGTATAAGAAGCCATACTAAATATATATATAAATATATATATAGATGGAATTGTCGTCCGTCTCTCCAGCATCGGAATAGAAGGGAATCTTTCCTTTATCGTCTCCTCCCACCAGAGCCACTCTCCCTCTGGCAGTTGAAATAAACAGCTGCCACTGGCGACCCTAGATTGTAGAGCTCAGCAAAGTCTCTGGTCTTGAAATTCTGGCGCCACCCAGGGGCATACACCGTCTGCCTGCCTAGCTGCCGGAACAACACGAAAACAAACCGATGAATTCCGGCCGTCGGCCTTGGGCTCTCATAGCAGACAACCTCTTGCCCTGTGCAAATCACCAAATATACATGTTTAGTTCATAGAATATAGGAAGATATATCGCAACGAATTAAGATCAACTCCTGCACTTCAGATTGAGTTTATTTTCCTATTTAATTAACAACGACAGTTCATCTATCGCAACCAGGAAATTCATGGTAATTAAAGCTTGAATATGGCTACGTACGGACCCAGTAACCCTTTCACAATCTCTGCCACGCCACAATTCTCATTCGCACTTTCTTTTGCTTTTTATAAAATTGCATTGACCGTGACCATAAGCGAAATTGACTATGATGGCAACTTGCCTCGAGAACTTTTAATGTTTCATCGTAGCCTCCAGCATCAAATTCTCATAAATAGGATATAACTATTACAGCGGCGCAGGTTGTAAATAAATAGCTGAACGTAGCATGGATTCTATTCAACCTAGACCCGGTCTAATCTATCCAGACATTGCCATGCAAGATTAATTTACATGCGCGCTGCACGCGCGCTGAAACGTGATAATATATATATATTATAAATACATTATAGTTAAAACAACGTTTTTTTTATTTTAAAAAAAGGATAGCTTGTAAATATATTAAATATATTTTAAAAATTTTGTTTTTGACACGAGCCCATCAAAACAATATAAAAAAAATGTCTTTGCAGATCTTTATCTGGATCACACATCCAGTCCAGACGAGTTTCTAGGACCATATCTAAAGAGCTTGGTGGAAAGGGACTGCTGGGCATGCAGTTAAAATCTGGACCAACCATTCTCCAGAAAAATATTCACAGAAATATATAGGATCATGAGGAATCATATTTCGAAGAATAATGCTGTCCTCCTGGCTACCAAGATGCTCAACAACAAAACCAGAATATGTTCTGTGCAGTCAATGTCCCTCTCCACCAATCCTCCCTCCACAAATAGAAAATATTGAAAGGGCCCTCGTGGAATTTTCTAGTCTCTTAATAATAATAATACTAAAGTAAGTCTACTCACCAAAGCTTGCCCCAGTAGTTGCTGGAATATCAGTCACCAACCTGCAAGTTCATGTGACATGGCAGTGATTTATTTAATTTCAGCTCAAGTTCAGATGAACATTAAAATCATGCTCTTCGAGCAGAATCACCAGACACACACACACAGTTATTTTGACCACGATTCGCTGCATATCACTTACATATACATATAATAAAATAAGCTGGGAAACATATGCAACTATATAACTAACTAACTAACTAAATAAATAAATAAAAAGTTACTGGCAACAAATAAAATAAAATTAAAAAGTTAAAAGTCAGATATAAATTGAGACTTTTTTAACATCAATATTTATAATCTGTAAAGTTTTGGGATTACATTAAATATTTTATCTAAACTTTATTGAAACCATACTCTCTCTCTCTCTCTCTTTTTATTATTGTCCCAATCTCACTGTTCAAATAATGGCTAAATATTTATTTTTATTTATAAAAAAGAACTGTTGACATTAAAGGATTTTTCACGGTAAATTACACACTTGTTTTGAGTCTATAGTTTATATACATACATACATACATACATAGACACGCACGCACTATGCACGGGTTGATTTGATATTTCCGTACCTGACAATCAAATAATTCAACCTGACATTGTTTTTATAATGTTATTTTGTTCGTTTCCAGAACGACAAAATTGCTAGAGAAATAAACCTTGTTCTTCATATCAGGGCACGGTGGCATCATTTGATGGACGTAGAAAAGCTCTAACATGAAGGTGACCTAGCCATCAGGTTATTCAGTTAAAGGGCATGCAAACCAAATTTGTCTCTTGATCGTATTCAAATAAAATATAACTGGTTAAAAGGAAAAAAAGAAAATTCCGAGGACCCCCCAGAAGGTTGCTCGATATAGCCAACCCGCTATCATCGTACATGTAGGACCTACCATCCTAAAAAAATTCTAGTCAATCCGAGGAATACCATATTTACAGTTTTGCTCCACTTATAGGCCGTGTTAAAAAGGCTGTGCTAAATAGAAAGTAAGACATAAATTAGAAATTTAAGTTTTTTTTATATTTTTAATATAAATGTTAAATAAAATATTTCAATGTTTTTTAAATACTATTCCTCTATGTGTTTTAAAAAATTAAAACCCAAAAATCAGTTAAATTCAGCCACGTGGAAAAACAATAAATCAAACTGCTTGATAAAAAAATAAAGTAATTAGTTTTTCCATTTCAGTGAAAAAGATTATAATAAAACAGTATTTAAATGCTGTTTGATCAATATAAGTCTTTAAAAAGCTAAAAGCCTTTGAGAATTGAGACGTTATCACTGACAATACAAACAAAAAAACGAAACGAAAAGAAAAAAGAAAAGGAAAAGGAAAAGAAAACAACGGAAAGGAACAGGCATGTGGATCAAACAAGAAAGAAAATCACAAGCAGGGGGAAGTACAGAGGTCACGGTCTTCGAATTTACAGCATGCTTTCGGCTTCTTGTAACCTTATGCATATAAATGAAGGGCAATGCATGGCATGTATAGCTTTTCCACAGCTCTTGCTTCCATGCATATAATTAAGAGTATTACGAGTTTAAATAAAAAAACAGATAGTAGATAATGCGTTGAGCCTTGATGATCGACGTACAGATATTGAAGATCGCGTTAATTAATTCAAGACTGATTCAAGGAATGAATCGACGCTAATGAATAACTAGCAGGGTTGAGTGGTTTGTGAGACAACCATCCGAAGATTTACCATCGATCACCTTAAATGCAGTGTTTATATCTAAGATGTTGAGGTTTAATTTAATCTGGAAAAAAAGAGAGAGGGGGTAGTATAATTCCAAATTCGGATCATCTTACAACAAAATCTTTGGTATCATGTCAGAGAATCTCTTCATTAATCCGAATAGTCTAAGCTTATGCACCTCTGACTCGCACTTTTGTGCTGGATCTGCAGAATTGCAAGATTGAAATACAGTGTAGTGTTTGTGGGTGGGTGGGTGGGCGGGCGTGAGGGAGAGGCCAGTTACCAAACCATGTATTCTCTTAGGTTTGGGTCGCTTGAGCTGGGTGCATCAGCGTCCACCATAACTTACGATGAAAGTGAATCTCGCTGCTCAGATGTGTGTGTGTGTGTGTGTGTGTGTGTTTGGGAGAGAGAAAGGCCAGTTACCAGTGCAAGTATTCTCTTAGGTTCGGGTTGCTTGGGCTGGGTGCATCAGGGTCCACCATAACCTGAGACGGAAGTGAATTTCACCGCTCAGGTTTCAAAGAATCCAGAGAATAAATTAATTATACTTGATCACGAGAGTTGAGAAAACAAAAACATTACGGCGGAATTAATATGGATATTGGGACTCACCAGAGTGTAGAAGGTCCTTAGATCTTCCCCGCCGATATCAACCCTGGGCTGGCTTACAACATGAGAGGGTTTGAGCTCGCAGCCATTGTTAACCTCTCTGGAGTTGTAATTGACCCTGAGGGAGATAGATCTTGTGAAGGGGTCCAGCACGTCCCCTATAACTCGGCCAACACTGAGAGGTTCTCTATCCCTAGGCATTCTTACACAGCTAGCTTGCGCTGAGATTGTGTGAAAATACAGTCTGAGCTGTTGATCAGTGAATGCTACCTGATTTTTTGCTGCCATTCAAGGAGATAGAGCAGCTATTTATATACTCTTTGCGGTATATATTTTGATTTTCTTACTGCTATGCTGGCAATAGAATCTACCTTGCTTTATTATTTTTCTTTTCTTTTGGGGACTGGCTTGGGGTGATGCCTCGACGGCTCAAGTTCTTATGCATTCGGAGCCCAATTAAGTAGAATAAAAACTAGATTGGTGTAGATGGAACCAAAAAACAATTTAACTAAAAAAAATGCTGAGACAATTGAGTCTTACAAAAAGTAAAAAAAGAAAAATTAATAACCGAGTTAAATATTATTAATTTGATCGTATAATAAAAGATATGACGCAACAAAAAGGAATGTTGAGCGATTATACTATGAAAAATAACAAAAAAAAACAATTATTTTATGTTAATATCTCGAAATGTTAGCCAGACTGGAAAAATCATCAAAAGATTTTGACTTTGAGGGTTAAAATCACACAAAAAACCACACGGACAAAATCAAAAAAAAAAAAAAAGTTAATCAAGAGTTAGAGTTGAGATTGTAAAAATAAAAAAGACAAGGTTTAATTTAATATACTCATGGATGGAGCTCTACGAAACTAGTAATGGGATCAAAGCGATCAAAAAAATATAGTACAAGGACTAATGGGGGGGATTTCCTGTTCAAGAAGGAGGTGCACTCGGGGCAAAAGTTAAAGGGACTCGCTAAAAAAATACTGGTTTGGAAATAAATAAATAATAATTGTAGGAAAATGGTTCACTTGACGCGATTTACTAATTGCCATGTAAAAGTAAAAAGAAACACAGTTATGATGTGATAACTAATGTTTCAATCACATCGGCGTCGTCTCTACAACATGTAAATCAATAAAGAGTTTAGGATTCGAGAAGTAGATTTTTAGATGTGATTGCTGGAAATATAAATCATTTTTTATATTTGATTGAAAAGAAAAAATAAATCTAATTTATTATTTTATTCTCAAGACCTGAACATCCAAAATCCAGCCAGAGCTTGGGCTTTCATAAGCTATATATACAAGTGAAATAATAAGTTTACAAGCAAATTACATAGCATGCATGCGCTCATACATGATGACTGCTCAAGTGGGTTACTATTAACAAAAACAAAAACAAAAACATGCAAGTGAATTTAAAAAAGAAAAGAGAAACTAAGGCTCTCTTTAGAATAGAATCAAATTCTTCCGATTTTGAGCGAATATGATGTCTCGAAAAGGATTAAATTCATCAGCATTATTTCAACATGAGTATAATTGTCGTTTGAAATTATTGATTTGGTACGGGCAATAATCTAAGAAATCCCCGGCCAGAACGTCCCCTGATCTTCTTTGTTTTCTCCAAGGATATGCTTCATGCTCAGGCAGGACGACAGCACGAGCTGCAGACACCACAGTCTCCACCCAGCAGCTTGCATCGATGCCCAGGCTGGCGTCACTCGTCTCTAAAATTACATCACGGGCCATGCCTGCAGCTAGTAGCTCCCATGGTCCCCTGTCATTCCAAACAATTTGAAATCCTTTTTTCTCAGTTTCACCAATAGAAAGGACGGAAAAAATAGCGAGACAGAGACTTCCCGTTGGCAAGAAAGGTCTGGGATTGGTATATTTGTTCTGTCAAGTTCAAACCACAGGAAAAGTGAAACGGGATCTCCAGTTAGAAGGAAGTCACCTGCAAGTCTACAGTCTGAAAACTCGCCATAAAGACCGAAGATTAAAAGGAATAAAGCGAGAAAAGGGATAGACAGCGTCCTTTTCTTTTCTATCCTGTTGGGCGGTTAAGATGACTCCTGTCAATCATAGACGACAGTGCTGCTAAGCAAAGCTCTCGCGGTCCTTCTACCACTGATTTTCCTCACTAATTAATCACTTCTTTTTTAACTTCCAGTCGAAGACGTGTTTTATACTGCTGGTGTGCGTCTCTGTGATGAAAATGTTGAGTATCTACTGGTGTTGTTTATTTAAAACCTGATATTAAAACATAGAAATAACATTATTCTCAGGTAAAAAATATTTTGTAAAACAACAGTGAATCCATCCTCCCATGCTCGGCTTCTGAAAAGCCAGCCCAGCATGAAACAACCACCGTGTAATTCAGGGGCAGCGGCTCGCCCCCCCGCCCTGCGTGATCTGTCCGCGTCAGAAGCCATAATTACCTGAAAGACGGAAAGACGGAAAGCAGTACTCCACGGGATGCCGGTGCTTCGAAGTACAAATATATTTACAGCAAAAGGTATGAGAGGTAACTCGAGATGAGAAGAATACACGTAACTCGAATATGAAAACAGATAAGGACAGCTGAGTGAGCCTCCCTACTCCTGGAAGGATCTTTAAGGCCGGGGCCCAATCATAAAGCAAGCATGGACCCAATTCACATAATGTGGGTTGGGGATATATTTGGCTATAATATTCGAAAATCCATGCGAGAATTTCATTGGTTGCTTTTCCCTCGCCTTTCACTTTTTCCCCCTCATGTCTTGATAGCATCATTATTCCGAGCGACGAGAACTATCCTAAAATAGAAATGAATTGCATGGCTGCCAAGCTATGGCTGGTCTCCGTCCCAGCACACCCGAAATCAATAGATGCCCTATTAAACCAATCAGGGCGAGCTAAAATATTTTATATATCTTTATTATTCATGTTAGATTTACACAATCAATATCTTGCTGAGTGTATTTTGTAGTATTAAATACATATGCATACATCCTCTATACAGAAAAGGATCACATTAAAATAGAATGGTGTAGAGAGATTTTATGCTACATTATAGGCTAATATTTAGCTAAACAATTACTAATTGATTTACATTAACAATTTAAGTTGGGTCTGAGTGAAGTTTAAGTAAAATCTCAAAGAGCAAAGTCGAGTTTTTAGACAAATAATGAATACTGCTATCCCTCTACAGGGGTGACAAGGACGAGTTTTGATACAGGTATTCAATGTTATTCTACTCACCCCAAAACTTTATATATATGCGCCCTGAAATTTATTTATATGCTACACACACGCGTGCCCATAAAATTAGTGAAAATCATTTATTTTTATTGATTCTAGAGTGAGAGAGTTTGGAGAAATTAGGGTTGCTCTTATTTTTAATGCTTCTCTTTATTTCAGGAATATGTTACACGTCCAAGTTGACTTTGGCTAATTTGGCAGTTGGTCAATATTAAAGTAGTTTCTTTCACTTGTCTTTGTGTTTTTTTTTTAAGTGTGTTAATTAATTAATTAGTTGTGGAGTATATTAATTAAGTCAATGCATGGGACATACTTCGAATTATTGAGATATGAGGTTTAACAATTTTGCCTGCCTTTTCATTTAAATGTAAAAATGTGTGTATTTCACTGTCATTGTTGAATAAATATGGATTTGGTTTGGTGATTATAGAGGTTAGCCTCCCTTAATGTTGGCGGGGGAAATGGACCAATACAAAGATTGAAACTTTACAATATAAAGACCTTTGGTGATCACATTAGCTACTTGCTTATCAATTAAGATGTGAACATATATGATTAGATAATGGCAAGAAAAGTAGTGAATATGTCATCACAAATTACCTCAATTAGATGTTTTGGAAAAACAAGAAATTCATAGATAAAAGATTGAAACTAATAGATTTTTGATACAATTGCAACAACATACTTATATTCAAGCCCAAAACTCCTATTCAAAACGTTATGTTACTTCCTTGCATCTTAGCTAATAAGGTTTTGCTATAAGAAAATCTATAGTAATATGTCAAGTATCCAAACACCATAATGAAAACAATAGGATAGGACCAGTACAATTGCAACTCATAGTGTTATGTACCTTTTATAAAACATAACTAGTTGCCAATGAACTTTAGTTAAGAACATCCATGAATTGATAAACAAAATTCATTGCAAATGCAATATCTCGACAAGTAAAGTTGAGTAGCAAAAACCCTGTGATAAGTAACGAGGTCTAAAAATGGACAACTATGATGCACAAATAATAACTTCTGAAAATCTATAGGTGGTGCTACAAACCTAGAATTTGACATAAATGCAAAAATTAACAAATCAACAATATAATTTTGTTGAGATATGAATAGACGATGATACTTAGAAATTGCTTAAATACCAAAAAATAATAATTAAATGTCCCAAACTTCTTCATGGAAAATTCAAGCTTCAATTTCCTAATGAATTCATAAAAACACTAGGTGTAAATTCTATCAGCATAATATCATTTACATAGAGCAATAAAATGATTATGCCTTACTGAGATGAGTAAACTAACACATGAATCAACTTCACCATATATAAAATCATTTTGAGTTGTTAAGAATGGAAAACATTAATATCAAACACAAAGAACTTGTTTAGATTATATAAAGCTCAATTCAGTTTATAAATATGAGAGGGTTGATCCAGATGGACAAAACCTCGAGGTTGTCATATATATATAAGAAAATCTAACTTTTCACACAATAAGGTAGGCTGAACATGCCAACCAAAGGATAAACAAGAAAGAGCAAAATACAAATAATAGTTGACTCAAGTATTAGATTGAAAGTTTTACCAAAATCAATCTCAGGTTGATTATGGTAACCCTATGCAACCAATTAAACTTTATGATGCTCAATACTTCTATAAAATCTATGTTTGATATGATACACTTGTTCAAAGTCAATAATATTAGTATAAAAATATAGTAAAAGTTCCAAAACCCATGTATCATTGGCCATAATCGCATCATATTTTGGATCCATCGAATCTCGTTAAGATTCATGTTATATGACCTAGAATATTGTAGAACGAGTTTGGTGGTCCATCATGAATAAAACATCAGGGTCAAAATGAAGATGGCAAGAAGTATCTTTGACAGATTGATGTGCCAGGATAAGGTTTCTAGTCAAGGAAACATTAGAATATTGTTATGTTTAAAAGTAGAACGAGTAAAAGGAATATTTTTTTTTATGGCGTGTTAGTTTTAATTGTACACGATATAGTACTTATATAGAACAAATACCATCATATGATTTATAGGTTTAAAAGTACTCATTGTGTTGTTCACATGATGAGAGGCAACAATATAAGAGTGTTGACAATCAATGTGCTCTCATCCTTGTCTTACAGGAGTAAAAGCTCTATAGTTTTTTTTTTTTATGGCATGTAACTATAATTATAAATGGTTGGACCAATGTTAAACTTTTTTTTTTCACACAATGATATTCATTGATTTGAACATTATAGGAGAACATACAAAAATAATGGTTATGAGAAGGTTATCACTACTAGTATTTGGATGAAAGATACAGTTCATAACTATGTGGGTGGTCTACATTATGCAGTGATCTAACCTATTTTTCAAAGATGATTATATGCTAAAGATGAATATTTATCAGTGTTATGGAAATATATCTTTGCAATACTTCTAAAATATCTCAATGATTTTATTTGTTGGCAAAGTAAAAATTATATGAGAAAGATATGATCTCATATAAAGAGATATAAAATAAAACTTAAATCTCAATTCCCAGTAAATAAAATGATTAGTGGTGAAAAAACATTGGAGTGAGCTACACATTGGTGGTTTCTTAAAAATGCATCATCCAAAAGAGCTATAAATGATAATTTCATAATACCTTCATCTTAATTAATTCAAAACAAAGTAAGTTTTATTATGACGAGCATCGAGTCGTTACTCTATACAGAAAATTAAAAGCCTGGAAACCTTTTCACAAAAACAATTGCATTGTCCAATAAAGATGCAATAAGAATAATTAATCTCGTTCTTTCTTGTAAGGTCTACTAAATCTTATAAAAAAACATATTATTATCTTAAGATCAAGTTCCATGAGTGTGCCCTCCAAGAGAAAAATAATAATTTCACGGTGTGAATCCATAATAAAATATAAGTGTACGTGCAATGAAATGCTTAACCTTTGAAGTTTTTTTTTTTTTTTTGAATAGCTTAATGAACTATTGGGTGTATCTAAAAAAACATTTTCAAAAAATATTTAAGATTTTTATTCTACCCAAATATTCCCATTTAAAATAAATCATCACTGATATTTTAAAATTTTGCCATATAAAACAACAGTTATATTTAATAAATATAATTTATTTTATAGTCCTTTTTTTTAAATAAAAAAACAACAATCAACGTAGTGCACTCCGGTAATTTAAGCTGGCATTTTCTAAAATCACTAAACCGGTATCTCCCTTTATCCGATAATAGCCAAGTCACCTTTTTTCTCTCCCATAAAACCCCACAAAATCATATTTATCCGGAAAGAATCCGAGGCTCAGAATTTTCTCACAGTACAAAAAAAACTCAATTTGGCACCGGTGTTTTAGAGTTTGGATGAGGTCTCTTATTCTGTCCATCTCTCATGCAGCTGTGAAGAAACCGAAAAAAACATTTAAAAACGACATCGATTGAGTCACTAAACGGCAACAAATTGAGAATAAATAACCCAGTAAAACGATGTAAATTACGTTCTTGACTGAAAATAGGATATATTCAACAGCACCAACAATATATAGCAACAGTGACAATGGAATACAGAATCTAGAAAAAGAAAAGAAAAACACTACAGAAAAGACACCACTAACAACATGATCAGATAAACAGTGCTACAGCTAGATCACCCGTGCAAACTTGAGAAGAAAAAAAAGAGTAGCTATATATGTTTTACAGTTTGCAAACCCGACACTAGCAACTTACACATCAGCAACATAATTTGCTTCTCTATATATGTTCAGACAGCGTCCACATCTCTTGCTTTATTTTTATTTTTTCCAGCAAAACATGATCTCAATTCAAGAATTCTCCAGCATGTATGAAGCTAAAGCGTCCCACCAAAATAAATGGTTGCTTTACGACAACCCTGTCCTCCTAAGTTTACCAGCCGAGGGACATCGACGGAGAATAAGGTGGAGCTGCCACTGGGACAGGGATAGTTGATGAAACGCGTGGTGTTTAGCAAGTGCTAGCCAAAACCTGGGAATAAAGTAAAATTTGCTTAGATGGATCGAGATAGCAGTAGTGAGCACAAGTCAGCCACACTCTGTTGGTGTTTAATAATGTGTTTGAAAAGCATTTTAAATATATATATATATATATATATATATTTTAAATTTGAAATTTGTAGTGTTTTTAATTTTTTTATACTGATGTATAAAAAAATAATATTTTTTTTATCATTTTTAAATTTTAACGACACTCAATGACAACATCCAATCTTGTCAAGAATCTGATACCAAAAGGAGAGAGGCCATCTATCTCGGAGATTCTTTCGAGAGGAAATAAACGAGTGAATGTCTTAAGACTGTCCAAAGGGTCTAAAAGTCACGACGGGAGAATTCAAATTCGGAAAACATTTTTATTTTTTAGAAAATCATCTCCATGGATGAGGAGAAGGAGGTTTTTATGATCAAACAATAGCTCTATCTCCCCAATCAAGGGTTCAGGGGACACCGTCTTGATAACAAGAACCAGCAAGCGTCGAGAAGAAAAGTACCGGGAAGATAGTTTCAAAAATACACACAGGTTGCTGGATCATTGGAGCACAATACGAAACTTCATCTCACTGGAATTTTACTTTTTCCATCTTTTCCGATTATATCACGATAACACACTACCAGTACTACCTTGACTCTCCTTCTTTTCTAGATATTCGAGAGTACATAATTGTCTTTTCAGGAGGCCTGATGGATCTTTATCTGCCAGAGAAGGTCCCCCTGCCCTCATCTCATCCCGCGTTTCTCACGAAGTTCATTCCAGGCCTCCAAAAAGCAAAATACATACTGGAAACCCAAATCTGCCCTTGTGGCATTTCGGTAAATTCGTCCCAGAGCATGGTGGTTTTTTGATAAAAAAAAGAGAGGGTAAATAAAATACATACTGGAAACCCAAGAGGGCTCGGACACCGTTTCGGTCTACTGCAGTGGACTTCGATTGGACTCAGACAAGCCGGGCCGGTTTCAAACCTATCAATTCAAGCTCAACATCCAGTACGCCCACCATGTATTTCAGCGACAATCCGGGGTTGGGAAGGGCCTACTACCTGTTGATGGGCTTCTAGGGAGGTTTTTTTGGCGTTCTATGGATAGCCCAATACCCTAGAGGTCGGGCCCTAATATTTTAACCTTGTGGGTCGCTTTACAGTGGGCTATGGATGAAAGCTGCCCCTTGCCACTTCCCCTTAAGATTATCACACACTCCATATATTCATTCATTTATGTATTTTCTTTCTGAAAGTTCATGATGGTATCACAGAGCAAATCACCAAATTATTTTCCTGCAACTAGCTTTTGGTTTTACATGAACTGGACATCTGCCTTATCTTAATTCAGAGCTTATCCTGAAAAAACATGGACCAATCAAATCAATCAAATCACGACACCCACTTCTCTTAAACATTACGGGAGGACTTTGGCAGTATTTAATCCATGCGTGGATGAATCATTACATTACTGAATTGCGGAAGTTGATGTATAACAAGCAAACTCAGATGTCGGAAAGGTATCTTCCAGTACTCATATGCTGTCACTCCGATCTGATAGCCCTGTCTAATATCAATCTTCAACCCCTGCTTAATGCATATCATGATTACCAGTGCCAAACGTTTCGATCATGTAGCTGGCGAAACATTTCTTTTGATGATATTCACTTTCCATTCAGAAGGCGATAAGAAAAACATATCACAACACACTTAATTTTTTTTTAAATACCAGGTCTCTCTTTCTATACACACACACACATGCATATATTCGTCGTCGGAAGTAATTCTTCCTTCTTCTTCCTTCATCCCTGGTGCCGCAAACTAGCAGGAAGCAAACTGGAGGTACATATCATCGTATTATTCAACTTATTAATATGAACTTCAACTTTAATGTGGGAAATTCAAGCCGATAAGAATTTGTGGAAGAGGATTTCAAACTTTTCCATTTCCTTGCTGGGCAGGGCAACCAAAACATTGACGCTATTCTTGTCATCAATATCCGGGAAAAGCAAGAGAATATCCTTTCTGTGGTACACCACAGGACAACTGTACTTGGGGCACCCCCATGGATAGCCCACTTCATCAAATCCTAATTTCCACCAAGATGATACCAGGAAATCTCCATGTGGAATTCCTTTGTGAATCTCGCCCCAATCTATAGCAGACCGCGCGTACTCGTCAGTCATTCGCCTCGAACCCTCGGCCACCCTCTCTACCAGTTTAGAGATCGGCCCCTCCTGCAACTCCTTGCCCGTAGCATTTGCATAAGCAGTTAACACTGCATTTCCAGTGTATGATTCTGGTAAAGGAGGGATCAATCTTGGCCTAATGTTGACAGCGTAAAGAATTGTTGATACCCTGTCGGGATCCTGGGAATGTGACAATGCCTTGCATCTCCAAATATGAGCAGTTACCGCATTAAACCCAGAAATGCGGGAACTTGGATTTGTCTTGGCCTTCTCTTTAATATCGGAGACGTTGCTGGAAGATAGCCGGAAAATCTTGAAGTCTAGGGCTTCTTGGGTGGCATCAAAGACTGGAACACTCAATTCCTGGCCTAGGGGAGTCTGAAGTTTGACCAGTTCAGGGTGAGGGAAGGTGACACGTGGTGGGGATCGAGCAGCTAAGAGTTCACGGTCGTTGCAGGGAGTGACAGCCAGGGGTTTGCCACCAGCTAGGCCAGCCAAGTTATCTAAGAAGGTCTTGAAGCTTATCCCATCAAATGTTGCATGGCTGGTTGATATGCCCATTGCAAAGCCACCACACTTGAATGATGTTACCTGTAAATTAGCAAGGGAGATGCATTAATTAACCTCGCGAAGAAATTGTAATCAGTTTAGGAGATTCATTCGTATCACGGATTTTATTCTCAGCTTAAAATATTCATTGAAAAGTCGGCTGAAAATTGAGGGGAAAAAAACATATATATATTTAGAGACCATATAAATTTTCACACTCAAATTCATTAATAAATGTGTTTCAAGTTCTCTAATTCTCGAGAGAAAAAACACCTTCGGTATTTGATAGCATTGTGGAAGCCGAAAGGTTATAACCCAGACCCTAATATGCCTCCTATAGAATCAATGCATGTATGCAAGAGTTATGAAGTCAGGATGTCCATGATCTGGCTGTTGAAACGTGAGCATGGTATAAATGTTTGAAGATAAATAACATAAAACAATAGCTTTCTAACTTTCTGAATGCCACGGACGTTTGATCATACACGGCTTCGAAGTAGCTTCGTTAAGAAGATGCGGCGGGGCAATGGTTATTTCGGTTCGTGGGGGTAGTAACTACGTACGGCACTCCAAAGAGAAGCGAGGGCCTCTCAAATTCTCTATGAAATTGGGCATGCAGCAATTTAAATTTTAATATATAGGCGATTGATCGCATTATATAGCAGGAGAGACTGATTGAAAGAAGCTAGCAGTTAAATAAGGTAGTTTATAATTACTTTACAGTACCCTTACCTGGATAATGCACAGCAGTTTACCATCTTTTTCCAAGCTATCCAAACTGTTAACAACTAGCTTAGCAAAAGCTGCGTTGGGATAAACCAAGTCACCGATCTCATCCAGCGTGCACTCGCTAGAGGCCACCACAAAGCCAGCTCCAGCCCCATTACAATCAATCTCTAAACGACCTGTTTTGGCGTTCAACTTCAATCTTCCAGCCAAAAAATCATACGATACCAGTATCTTCCCGAGTGCATCTTTTATCTTCTCGGCTACAGTTTGAGGAGGGAAATCTGCATGGGATGCAAAAAAATGGACCGTCTCTACATTGAAATTGAGCACTTGGTCAATGTTTGACAAGAACATGGAATCCCTTCGAGCTGCTGTTTCTTGGTTTGGAAAAACCAAACAAGAGTTTTGGATTGTGACCTTGAGGTCTTGAAGGGGAGGAAGGGTTTCTCGGCATTGGGTTCCCATGATCAGCTTGGTTTGGTTTTGTTTCCGGGATGGTTTATGCCACGTATATATACATACATACCATGCAGGAGTGTCGACAAATGTCTGTTCCTTAAGTTCCCATATTCAACAGGTGAATGCTGTCCCACATGAACCAATAATGGGCATCACCGACCCACTATATATATAGACACGCACGCACACTTGAAGGCTGTTGCTGCATGCTGCCCTTAGATTTTAAGGGTATTGAAAGATATATGCACGATACATTAACTGTTTCAAAAAGGACTATAAATGAGCTTGTTGATAAACAATATGGTAGCTAGCTATTCAATAAGTAGTTGATGGGCAGGTTTAAGAGATAAATGTGGGTCTGCATTGGATAAAGACTGTAACATCTCTGCTCAAAAAGTATCTGGAATCCGTATGTATCAGGCAATAAAACAAGTTATGTTATTTTAACAGGCTGCAATCTCTCTCTCTCTAAAAACAAGGAAAACCAGAAGGCAGCACAACTCCAACCACACACTAAATGAACCCAGCGCGCAGCACCAAGGGAGCCACGAAATTCTCAACTGGTGTAATTTTATAAATTAGTCACATTGTCGGTGTGGGCGAGTTACAGCGATCGACGTCGTCGGCTTTTAAATTGATGGCCACTAGTGTTTGTAAGACCCGACAAAATTTTTACTATCAGCACGTTTAAATTATGAAAACCATAAAAAAGAATATTTAAAACGAAACATGTTTTTAAAATATGGTTTTAAATGCCAAAATAAATAGTGAATTAGGGAACCAGATGCGACACGAACACCACAAGCAGCAAATTAACATATTTCCGGTGGATTATGGGAGAATAAACCTCCGATAAACTTGTATTAGGTTAATTAGGTGACATGTCCAGTCAACCAATCAATCTAAGTGCTCACTGCGTGTCTGGCCTTGTGGTTCAAGTTAATTAATCCAAAAGAAAAGGGGAATGTCGGTTTCCAACTTGGACGTTCGAACCAGGCTAGCTGTTTTTAACACTTCTTTCATTATTTTTAACTCTTTCTAGCTAGCTCACTATAAAATTAAAGATAATAATAAAAAAATCCTCGTGAAATAACATAATAACCAAATTATCCCAGAAAAACTTATTTAAAATCAACTGAAAATAATTATCCGAGATATTAAATCAAGAAAACCAGTTGTAAAATAAATAAATAAATAAAACTAGTTTTACTTATTAAATATTCTAATAGGTTTAATTTAGTCGTTCGACTATTTTCTATTCATTTATTTTAATTATATATATATATATATATATTATTTTTTAATTCAATTTGAAGTGGACAAAACGATACCGCCAGTAATCCAGATCACTAATGAAGGGAAAAAACACAATCATGTGGTCTTCCCCTCCACATACCTTATCCTACTGAAAACATTTGTGTTTAATTCTTGGGTTGCTTCTTGTTAGCTGTGGAGTTTTAAACAACGGTTGATCGGGAAGGTTAATTCAGCTGACAGGAAGATGAAACTCATTAATCAGTACTCGTTTTTTTCTTGGTGTAGAATAAAAGAAGAAGATATTTAGGTACGAGTACGAGTTTAATACATTGGATAATTGATTAATTTTATTTATTTTTGGGATATTCTATTTATTTAAACTGTGAAGATCAGTTTTAATCTAATATATTGCATTCCTTGGTTTTTAAAAATATTTTGATTAGTTTTGCGGAACATACTTTTAATTTAAAATTGTTTTGACATGTCCTGTTTTAATTTATTTAAATAATAGTTTTTTAGGATTATGATTTAAATTTTAAAAAATCACAATGCAAGTCATGTCGTTTTTTAAAACTCGAAAAGTTTATTATTGGTTTTTTATATAGTAAATCATCATTGTTTTGTCTTGTCTACTTATTTTTTTTATTAGTAAGAACTATACTATATAATGTTTTGACTACGCATCACTTCATCAAAATACTATTAAAAATATTTTTAATTTTGTTTTTATCTTCGACATTTAGTGTATTAAAAAATGAATTTTATAACTTAATTTGAATTTTTATATATAGTCATTTCAACTTCATAAAACACTATTAAAAATATTTTTAAATTTGTTTTAATCTTCAACATTTAGTTAATTAAAAAAATGAATTTTATAACTTAATTTGAATTTTTATATATAGTCATTTCAATTTCATTATCATGATTTTGGATCTGACGAGTCACCATTGTTGACAATGACTTTTTATTTAATTCTATTTATTAATATTAAATTGACTATGGTCTAACTTTCAATTTTATTTTATTTTATTTTATTAATAGTGCTTCATTACCTACCAAAATCACTGTAGCATGTACGATATTCCTCGCAGTGGGGCTCGCATTAATTTAGCCAGAGAGGGACGGGACTCATCAAAGCGGGCACTTCATCACAAGTTGGCTGATAGCACCACCAAGCCCGGTCACAGGCCCGCCGTCCAATCCTTCCGTGCAGAGCATTGATCCATCGACGCAGCGAGCTTGCATGCTATCACAGACTATGCACGGTGGCTTCATGCCTTTCGCTAGGGTTTGCCAGCTACAAATTCGGCATTAATGCAAACAGTTAACCTAACCTATCAGTTTCCTTAAACTTGATTGGTTGGCATGTATTTTGTAAGAGAGTTATAGCATCTGGGTTTCTATTGCTCACTCCAGGGACCGTTAATTAAAAATCTCTTTTTTATTACTATTATTATGAATTGAAATAATAAAGAGCAGCTAAAGCAGGACCAGTCAGTGTTTGCCACCAAGCTATGACAATTGCGAATGTTTCCTTACTATTTGAGTTTTTGGGCGACAGGCTGCGACTAGCTATTCATTCTATATCAACAAACATTTCAAACGCTACGCGTGATTATTTTTAACGATCAAATAAAATCTCCAATAACTTGACTTTGAATTGGTGATCTCTAGGGTTTCGACCAGTGTTAAAAATCTCATGATCCCATGAACTTTTAAATTAGCAATCATTTAAAACCTTAGTGTCCATTAATGATGTTCATGATCCCTGTATCGCCCATTGCTTTGGATTGTAGCATGCCATTCAGTTCCAGTAATCTGTCAACGTAAGGCGATTATGTTTAGTTTTTGACTAAGTAAAAACTACCGTCAATCATTTCCTTTGCTTGGCAATTTCCAGTTGTTCATGGTAGTTTCTACTTTGATAAAAACTAAACATAAACGCCTTACCTTTACAGATCACTGGATCTAGTTGCGTGCAGTTCAAAACTCCTGTTTCATGTCTTTGACAAGTACAAGGTATCTTCTGTCTCTCCAGGCTTCACGAGGGAATACGTTTCAAAGGCCATCTCCAAGTAGTCAGGGGGTTCCTGAAACCTATCTTCATCCCTGCCAGGTAATTAGTTGAATGAAAGCTACTTGAGAAGAAGGTTCAGGAGCCAGCCCATGTGCAATAATATCCTGGCAGTATAATTTAAATTGACCCTATGATATAAATGCCATGCTCTCTGGACTGTAACATTCCCTATGATAGAGTGCATGATAGCATGCTGCGCGTTGGGATTTCTGACAAGAAGCCGGAACCATTTTCAACCTCTTTAATCATCCGGAAATTTGATGATCAACCATGTAATTTACAAGTGAATGCGCGGACAAGCACTGTGGGTCCATCCTTGTTCCTCTCCATGTTTGATCGTCTTCCTTGAATTAAACCGTCTTGTTCATAAAAAATGGGAATGATTTTAGCAACTGCTGAAAATATCAGGTTCTCCCTGCCCAAAACACAAGAATCCCAGTCCATTTATAGTTAAAGGCAGCTCCAATTACAAAAACGCAAAACATTAATAAATAAAAAATAAAAAAGCAAGCCTGGCCCCTGCAAATAATACTGGCAAAATAACAAGGAAAGAAATGAGGACACCGCAGTATAGAATGATAGTCGCGCGAGGCAACTAGAAGAGGATATCCATTCTCAGCAGCCAAGCTCAAACGAAACCCATTCCTTATCAAAGATGGTATCGATCAATTTAAGCATCAGGTCTAGGGCTCTCTAGTTATACACTCCTGGGCAGAAGAGTTTAACTTACATCTGGTGTTCATTCGCCCCATCTATCATCGACGCCCCATAACCTCACCCACCGAAGATTTTATGGCTCTCATATCATCAGGAATCAGGAGAGAACATCAAGCTGAACAATGAATTTAAGTTCCGCAATCTATTCAAATCCATAACCTCACCCACCGAAGATTTTATGGCTCTCATATCATCAGGAATCAGGAGAGAACATCAAGCTGAACAATGAATTTAAGTTCCGCAATCTATTCAAATCCACGCATTATTGGTGTGATATCATAAAACATCAACAGTTCGCATGAGAGGAAATACAAATTGCCACTTCCCAGAATTTCCTCAAATGTCAATCAAATATACTATAACCACTATAACACTTATTACTAATTGCATGGAATATACATCTCCGATTACATCACCAGCTGTCCTCAATTTTGATGCATCGAACAGAATTAATCATCTCTGATGCGTATGTATTATGTACATCCGAAACACCTACAGCCAAAAAAAATAAAGATGTCAACTAAGGAAAAGAAACCAAGAATCATTGCCTATGACAAAATCCATTCACAGCTTCAAATTTTGGGGAGTTGGGACTGGTTTCAACTGGGTCTCATCTCTCAACAAGTTGTTGCGAGCAAATGACAGACAGCCGGCAGCTCAGTGTTGAAAAATGGAGGACAAGAAGTTGACCACCATGTCTATCACTTGATTGACAAGAAGTTGGCTTGTTTGAAAACCAAAGGCATTACACCATTTCAACTGGGTGTCAATTGATGTAAACTGCCATTTGGTCCACAAAAAGTTTGTTAACACTGTTCATTGATAAAAAAAAGGTCGGTTGACACAGTCCTGCAAATGAAAGATTTTAACCAAATGCATCGTAGCTTTGCAAATGAACTTTAAGGACTCCTGAACCTTGCGATAGATAAGCCATGGTGATCCTGTACAAACACCAACTTCTCAGTTTTATTTAAGTAACTTGGATTGATGTGTAGCAATTACCTATTTCAGCAATGTTGCACAGTTTCTCCTGTTTAGTTCTGAAGATTTACCAAAGCTGGTTCAAAGTACTGACTGTACTATTATCTATAAACACAATAGCACTTGAAAGTAATGTGCTGGGACATGCTTTTTAAATGCGAAGTAAATGAGCAGAGATTGCCAAATAGCACATTGCAAATCTTAAACCTTTCATAAGGTCAAAAGCTACAAGGTAATGAGAACGGGAGAGAGTTCCAGGATTCAGAGGGGCTTACAAGTATAGTGACATGTAGCTTCGGACATTTTTGAGGCTTTCCATAACCAAATTTCACAAGAAAATCAATGAGTACATAAATGAATTATATAGCAGCTAGAGCCATCACTCAAAGCAGTTTCCTCAATAGGTGGGATATGTGTAAGAGTTTCTATGATTCTTGAACCAAGATATTGATTCTTGTTAAAAACAAACACAAATTAAACAGCGATATTTAAAGAAGTGCAAAGAACTCAAATGGAAATGAGTACCTCTAATATCCACAAAGTATTTTGTTCCAAGGCATATGATCAATGTCCTGAGCTCCCTCCCAATCATCGATATTACCAGATTTTTGTGAATTAACATCAAAATCAAGAGCCTTGGGAAATTTTCTCCTCCTTAATGTGATCTTCAGATTTATTTTCCTTTAGTGCCGCCCTTCTTTTGGTTTGAATTTGGCGTACAAACTCCGTGACTATCACATGCAATTTAGGGGCAAGCTTACTAGGTGAAGAGACACCGAGACCTGCCTTTTTCAAGGCTCTTGCTAGATGTCTTTCAGCCTTTTGAAAATGCATTGGGCAGAGGGAGGGGACAGTTGATATCAGAGCTGGTTTCCCACAAAGGACAGGCCTTCCCTGTGCACTGAATATCCAGGAATACAGTAAGGATACAAATATCCAATCATGCTAAAGAAAACACAAATATTCGCATTGAAGAAAAAGTAGCAGTAAGCCAACAGCACAACTCCTCTTGTAGCAATGTATTCTGAATGACAGAAATGGTGCCAATATGAACATCATAATCGCTTAACTTTAAATTATACATACAGCTAAATCAGCTCGCGTTTTTACTGTGCATTCGGCACTGTTCACGTAGACTCAGATCACTGTGGACTTGAATAGTGAGATTACATAATTGTATTGTTATTAATTGTAGACTAAGACTGAACGAAAAGGTTCACTTGGCTTACTGGCAAAGGCAAGTGCCTGGCGGTGTGCCCTGCGAGAGTTCGATTCTCTCTAGGCACGTTATTGATTTTGATTATATTTTATTACTAAATGATTTTGATTATTATTATATTATATGATATGATATTATTATATTATATTATATTTTAAAAGCTTAAAGATATTGTAAATTAAAGTCATATTATCTAAAAACTAAAAAAAGTCACGGTTTTGAACAGTGTTTTGGCACTGTTCATCTAGACTCAATCACTGAGGACGGGAACAGTCAAGTTACTTTATAAAAGTTAAAGCACAATATTAGTGTGCAGCTCAACATCAATGTCCTATGCAGAAACTTGATGACATATTGGTGCAATTAAACTGTTTAATGTCAAAGCATCTCTCCTACAAGTGCACACTCGGTTGACAAACATATTCATAACCGTTTAGCACAATGCTTTCCCAGTCCCTTTTTGGCCCGCAATTTCCACCTCACTCTAAGCCACAACTTGTGTTGAGGTGCTCTAAATCAATATCCTTCCAAGCAATCGCAGCAGCAAAATCTATTAACATGCTTGTGATATATTAAAATGCATGCATAGGAGAAGCTGGTGGTTCATGGCTGGGAAAGGTGCATGAAATTTTTTTTAAGGAAATTTCAAAAGCAGGATAGCAAATTTTTTGAAGAGCAGAGTCACCACCATTGCTTTCTCTAAGCATGATTAAACACTTAATCAAATCCATTTTTTAAAGCAATTTTAGCTCAACTTTGTTCCCATGAGAAGTACAAATACTCAAAAGCACATGTTCCAAGAATAATTGATAATAAAAGCAGCCCTAAACTGCCATGTTCATTAATTTCTGGTTTATATTTTGCATTCTAGACTCAACGAAAATGAACCAGACCCTTAGAAATTCTTAAATAAACAGGTCTTGTACTTTATTTAAATCACAAATAAGCCTTTAGATCACAGCAAAAGCTAATTATGGTTTCCACTTGCTTTTAGAGAAGCATATGACTTGTGGGACAATAAGTTAACTGGAGTTCACACAAAAGGGTCATATATGACAAAAAATCCAATTTCCAAGAGCTTAAAGCTAATGGGGAAAGGGCCAAATATGTTTCCCATGGCTTAATCAATGGCACATATATTCTATAGAACTAACAAAATATGTTGTCAGTGACCTCCTTTTAATAAGAAAAAAAATCCATAAATATATCCTAGCACAAACAAACATTCACATGGAAGTGAATGAAACGGTGCATAAATTTTCAAATAGAGTAAATGAATAATACTACTACGAGGCAACAAAATACAAGACACCCCCTTTTTATTCTTCAGTCTATAAAGCAAGATACTATTGCTATCTAGCATGGAAGATCCCAAATTAAACAAAAAAAAATCAACAATTTGAAAAACTTCTTTAATCAAGCCTGAGTTGACCAGCAGAATAAATTTAGTGTGTGTTCATTTACGAGGTGTATACATGCCTCTTAAGAGGTGTGCTACCAAACAAACCCTTAGTTCAAATAACCAACAGTAACACCGATCAATTCTTTTCTAACTACATTTCCACTTGAACAATGAAAACAAGTAAAAATATAAAGGCCACTGGATCAGAAATCATGTTTAAAAGAACACTCTCCCCTTCTGCATCGGTCGCTGAATGAGGGCAACACAGAAGAAAAAAAAGGCATAGTGAAGCAAAACATGTAGGTCGTGCAGATAGTATCTTGGTTAAGATGGGCTTTGAACTTTTTTATATTCCAAGATAACATGCATGCACAAATGTAGAGTTCGTTTTCTCCTCATTCTCGTTTCTCAATAATTATTATGTCATTCTTATTTCTCAGCAATGTTTGCATTTGTTTCTCATCCTTAACATTCCAGGCAACCAGGCAAAGACTCAAAACCATCATCATGTGAGGCCAATTAGACATGTAGTGAAACTGAAACTGATCAGACGCTCAAGTCCTAATCTTCGTATCATTATTTCGTAGTTAACATTCTCTGAAGCCAAGATCCTATTCAAACTAATACGTTATCAGATCATACAGATTCCGCAATATTTACCTCTCACTATCTAGACATCTTAAGTCTTAACACACGATCTGGTAAACAACTTAAACTAGCCCAAACACAACAAAACCGTAAGAAATCCAAGCAAGCAAAAGGAGAAATAAATAAATAATAATACCTTTTAACAACATAGGCGCAGCCTTTATAAAGCTTTTGTTTGGAATCCAATAATATATGTGTATAACAGAACGACGTTAGAGGCATCGGTTTCGCTTTGCACCCACTAGCCGAGCATTTCCTTGCCCCTTCCTCTTCTCTCTCCTCCGCCTCCACTTCACCGCCTCCGCCATTAATCCCAGATTTCGCATTCCATTCAAAATTCTCTTTATCGTCGTTAAAATCTCTCTTTCTTTTCTTGTTTTTCTCATCTTCTTTGTATGGGCTTTTCCCATATATCCAGTAGTACTCTTTGTGCTTGAGTTTGAGCTCCTCCATTAAGGTCCAGTAATGGGCTCGGAAGATCTGGGCGAGTTGCTTGAATCGGCGAGATCGACGAGTTAAGAGTTCTTGGTGAGTTAGGTACGCGGAAGACGAGAGAGCCTCGTCTTCGTCTGCGCCGTCAATTCTAATGGGATCGGACGGTTGTGGCGGTGGCGGCCGCGATGAAGGAGGGTTGGCCATGGGTGAGGTGGGGGTTTGTGCTTCGTTTGTAAGCAATGACAACTAGCAGTGAGCTCACACGGCCGGGTTACGGTTTCTTTTATTTTAATTGCTGATTTTTTCAAAGTGTTTTTTTCGTATAAATATATATTAAAATTATATTTTATAAAAAAAAATTTAACATGAAGATTAAAATAATATAAAAATATATAATAAATAAATACATAAAAAATAATTGTTTCAGTCAGAGCCTCCATTTATGGTTTTGCAGAGTTCTTTCATCTTTGTAAAAAAAAAATAAGAAAATATTTTATTATTATTTTGATATACTGATAAAGAAAATTTTGTTTATGGATAAAATAAATTTTTTAAAAAAAATATTTTTTTAAAAAAAAATTATTATTATTATTATTGTTACATCTTAAAAACCTGTGAATTTACGAGTATTCTACTTTAAAGTTGATGGTTTCAGAATTTCAATATCACTCTATAAATTTTAAAAAGCTGCCACGTAGCTCATTAGCTCATACTCTTTAAAAAACGTACATGAGTTGACGAAAAGTAATTTTTTAAAATAGTTTTTTCACTCTCTTTTTTAAATGTATAACTACATGATGCGTTTGGGAGTCTAGCAGCTGTACTTTTTCAAAATTCTTTTCGTGCCGAAATATATTAAGATAATATTTTTTTATTTTTTAAAAATTATTTTTGAAATCAGCACATCAAAATGATCTAAACGCACTAAAAAAATTTCATTTGAAGTGTAAAAACAAAATTGAAATTTGGCCAAACAACGTTGCAGCCGCTTGGCCAAACAAGTGCGATGTCGTGATGTACGTACGAATGTATGTATAACAGATGACGTTCAATAAAAATATTATTTTAAAAAATACAACTTCATGATAATGATTGAGCCAGATAAAATTAAATTGTTAAGTTTATGGTTTAAATCATTAAACCATGGCACCTTGAAAAAAAAAATCACAAAACCTTGCTTTAAAAAAAAAATAGTATCAGGTGATGAAATTTAAAAGAAAGATGAGTGAAAAAATAATTTCAATCCATGCTAATTTTTGCAAGCTCATAACCTAAGTAATTGGACCAAAACATGTTAAAAAATAATGAAGCCTAGTTCTTTACCAAACAAGTAATTGGTTGGTAAATTTTGGGCTAACTACAGACTTATTGATTAGGGAGACGGATACTATATCCGATCCTCCGTCTGAGATCTATCCCTTATTATACTATGATCTCATTGGATCTATTATTTCTTATTTAATTTAGAAGAGATTTCGTCCAGATATTTTACAAAAAAAAAAGGTACTAAGAGGTGAATTGAAAAAAAAAAATCAACCAAACAAGAAGATAAAAAACTAGGAGGAAAAAAATACATTTTTTTTAAAATCTTTTCTTAAGTGATTCCAAGCTGTCACTGAAAAGAAAATTATCCGCTTTTTTTTTTAATATATAGAAATTACTCATCTTCACGGCGCTCTGCAATATACACCATGCCACGAATAATCATTTCCATCTCATGATACTCGTAGACAAGTTTCATTTGAATTAACGGTGGTGATTTTTTCATCCCGTAAAATTATTTTCATGAATAAATTGAATTTTAAATAAGAAAAAAAATTCTTTTTTTTGTTAATTTTACAAGATTGAAATAGGTAGATTGATGAATATTTTTTCCGTCAAAGTTAAGGATGTAAATTGACAGAAACAACAGACTTGACAGGGCAAACCGAAATTTAAGTTTTAAAAAACTCACTTCTCTTGTAATAAATGGTGTTTTTGTTTTGTTGCAAAAAAGTATTTTTCTTCAACGGAAAAAAATGACTGGGAGGTCTAGAGTTTGGTCTGGAGAATAGAAAAGCTGAAATGGGAAGGACACGAAGATCGGGAAGGACGAAAAGACGTCCTGGTGGTGCAGTTGTTACAATAGATCTCGAGTCTGGTAAACTCATTTTTACCCATCTAAAGTGTCTCTCGTTTTTGCTCTACAAAGTCATGTTAATTAATTTTTATTTCTCATCCCTGTTGTTGATGTCTGTTGTTTTTCGTGAATTATATGTAAAGTTAGTGTTTTGCTGTCCGGATTATCATGGGTTCGCAATTTGTGCTCTTCTCAGCCATCCACAACAGTAAAACACAAGTAAAAGTTTGAAGCTTTAACTGGGACTAGAACTTCAGGACTTGAAAAAAAGAAAAATTAATTGAAGTTGCACGTGGATCATTAGTTGTAGTTGCACCATAGATTTTTCACTGTGGGATTGCTTGTGACCATCAGAACTAGAAGAAATCCACAAAGGATTTGTTGATGCCACTGGATATGAACTATAATGTTCTTTGCTCATGGCTAGCCTTTGGATATTCTCATGCTCACGATAGTGTGGTTCTGTCTTAAACCATTGAGGTATTTGTTTATCTTTCTTAACAAAATCTTTTTTTCTCGATAAATAATTTTTCTATTTCGAGAACACTGGAAGGCTGACCATAACCATGTCAAAAGATTGAAAGAATTCTAACAGACTAGTCTTAGTGCTTTCCTAATTAACATGATAGTTTGTATGCAGGATTTAGAAATTCTAGATTTTTCTGCGCCATTTGTGCAAGTTTTGTGTGAGTGATGTATCGTAAAATTTGATCTGCTGTACTTTTACAGAGGGTTGCACAGATCAACCTTCAAAACATCGCACATGTTGGAAGCATATCCAAGCTCTTATGCTTGCTCGAAGAACGAGGATAAGCAAACAACAAGCTGAAGAGATTGAAAGCTTTAAATTAACATCACCTTGCTTTTTACAGACAATTCCTTGCCGTGAACGATCAAAGAAAAGATTCAAGCGCAATAATGCAGTCTCTAAACTAAAAAAAGAGCTAGATAGCGTTTCTTTCAACTGCTACATAGAGTAAGTTGGTCCTGACTGTCCCAGTAAGGTAGACTGATATACAAATTCATTGACTGCGCCATCTTGGAATGTGTAGAAATATGTGGAAGAGCTTCTCAGAAGATAAGAAGATGTCCTTCGCATACCTTGACAGCTTATGGTTTACCATGTATACAGAAGCATCCACTGGAGCGAAGGTGCTGGAATGGATCAAGAAGAAACACATCTTTTCAAAGAAATATGTTCTTGTTCCTATTGTTCGCTGGTATGTATTTCCGTTTGCTGGTCAACTTGATATCTTGCATCATGTTAGTGCATAAGATTTTACTGCTTGAAATCCTTTTCTGGAGGTTTCACTGGAGCCTCTTGATCTTCTGCCACATTGGGGAGAGTTTGCTATCAGAAAACAATTCACCATGTATGCTGTTACTGGATTCACTTGAGATGACAAATCCAAAGCGGCTTGAACCAGACATAAGAAAGTATGTGTTACTCTTTTGTGCAGTCAATTTTTTTTTTTCATTCCAGATTATCGTAGTCAAATAGCTGTTAGCGCACCATTTCCAGGTTTGTATGGGACATCTACGAATCAGAGGGCAGGCATGAACACAAGCATATGATTTCTCAGATTCCCTTATTGGTGCCTAAGGTGAACTCGACATCAGTCCTTGAAATTGAAAACTTCCTTTTATAGCTGCTTGGATATTCACTCACGCGTGATTTTGGAATTTTCCAGGTGCCACAGCAGAGAAATGGTGTAGAATGTGGCAGCTACGTCCTCTACTTTATAAATTTGTTTGTGCAAGATGCTCCTGAGAACTTTCGCATGGAGGGTTACCCTTATTTTGTAGGTTTTTCCCGTTTCTGGCATGTTTATTGAATGAAGCAAGTATTGTGTGTTTTCGTGATTGAGTGTTATTTGCTTTAAACTGCAGATGAAAGTCAACTGGTTCAGTCCTGAAGGATTGGAGCACTTCTGCGAGAAACTTGAATCCCTTGAAAGTGATACCCTTTAGTTCTACAAGATCCAATTATCATTTGTGTCGCTTACAACACTGACTGTATTATTCTTGGTTACATGATGAGATCAAGGGCAGACACTGATTGGTCAGTGACGCAATTCAACTTTAGGTTCGTAACTATTAGTATTTTCTTGATGTCTTGCATTTATTGTATAAAAAACTATTGTGAAGATGAAGACTTGTCTGACATTGTGTTTTGTAAGTGTTTTTTTTTTAAATGATTTTTTTAGTTTTTATTTTAAATTATTATTTTTTAGATTATTTTCATGTATTTATGAACAGAAATTATTTCAAAAACAATTTCAATTACATTTCTACAGAATCTAGAAATTTTAAGAACAGAGTGCAGCTGCAGCAGTTCAGATTAGCAGCGCTAATTAGAATTTTGAGAACCAAGCCACTGGATGAGTGATGGTTCGATCTCAAACCTTGTCCAGCATTCAATTTCTCTGTTATGATCCATCTCTGGAAACAGCCCAGGCTTTGAGAAATCCAAGAGACCAGCTTTTCCAATCCCGTATTTATGTGAACAGTAACCCCCGCGTAAATTCTTTGTTTCGAATAAAATATTAAATAATTGTCGAGTGAATTAAATTAGCAAACCTCTCAATGAACCATTAAGAATTTCAGGAAGTTCCACATCCCTGGAGCACTGTAATTTACTAATCCCTCCGGATCCGCGCAGGTTTTTTCTGCTCACGCCTTGCTTCGATTGAAGTCCGGTCTCGGATATGAAAGTGTGCCGTCTTTAAGATAGATTCGAAGAGTTAGATTATAAGATAGATTCGAAGAGTTAGATTATTAATCATAATCATAGTGTGTTGTTGTGAGTGTGGTTGGTGTTATTTAAAAAAAATATATTTTTTTTAAAAAAATTATTTTTGACATAAACATATTAAAATAATCTAAAAATTTTAACTGTATTAATTTAAATTTAAATTTAAAATAATTTTTGTTTAATTTTTTTCAAAAATATTTTTTTTGAAAAGAATTCTCACACATCTTTTAAGATGCTATATAACATGTGGTAGATGAGACCATGAAATATGTATGCGATTGTTTTTTTAAAGTGTTTATTGTTTAGAACTGCATCAAAATGATTTTTTTAAAAAAAATATTTTTAACATCAGCACATCAAAATAATCTAAAAACACTATTTTTTTAAATTTAAAATAAAAGATAAAAATAAAAATAAAAAAATTCAAATTTTTTTATAAACACTTATCTATCACAATGACAAACAGTTCCTTAGACGAGCAAATAAAAAAATGTTCTTAAGTTGTTTCTTGGGGTAAATTTGGAGCCCAGATTTGCGTCTATCTTACATAGTTTTCAAGTTCAAAATGTCATATTTTTACAAATAAATAATACTTTTGATTAAAAACCTTGCATTAATAAAAGTAGATATAAATGAAAAATATATAAGTAAAAAAATATATTTTTAAATTTAATAATAATAGCAAAGAAAAAATATTTTCTTCCATCAGATTTTTTTTTATCCCCGCATCATAGACCGTACATACCAGTATTCATGATAACCTAAAAAAACAGAGACAGAGACCATTGACCACAAATTGGATGATGAACGAAGTTCAACCACCCAAATCCCCCGACGCCTAAAAGCACACACTGACCCACACAACTCTCCAAAACCATAACGGCCACAAACTAACCACCCTTTCAAAAAGCTGAAGCTCGAACGATTTATTTCCCTATGCAAAAGAAAATAAAATCACAAAAGTAACACAATACAGAGACAGAGATGCTCAGCAGGACAGTTGTTTCAGTGTCTGCTGTTTCCTCCTCCTCCTCAACATCTTCATCCCGATTTTTGTGCAAAGTAAACCCAACAACCCCTAAATTCCTGGGTATTAAAGGACTCTCTCATAACTTCACAAACCGTACCACATGGGACAGAAACTTGAACTTGAATAGAAGGTGCAATACAAGAATGGAGAATTTCACGACCAAAGTTTCAGCATCAGCTCAGCCTTTAAAAAACGCAGATGAGCTCATTAACTCTGTTGAGACTTTCATCTTTGATTGTGACGGTCAGTGTCTCTCGCTCTCTTAAGTTTCTTTTCAATTCATTTCTTGAACGATTTTTTTTCCATGTATTAATGAAGGGGAATGATTTGCAGGAGTTATATGGAAGGGAGATAAATTGATCGATGGAGTCCCTCAAACTCTCGACATGCTCCGTTCAAGGGTGTGTATTTAGTTTATGTGACAGTGCATTTCCCCCCCTCTTTTCTTGTGCTGTTAGTGTTTATTTTCTCTTGTAAAATTGTGGGTTTTCTTTGTTGGTGTCAGGGGAAGAGACTTGTTTTTGTCACCAACAACTCAACAAAGTCTAGGAAACAATATGGAAAAAAGTTCGAGACACTTGGTCTTGATGTCAGTGAGGTTAGTAAGTCACGATCCTTTTTTTTCTCATCTCTTTTGTTTTGTTTCAGCAACTTCTTTATATCTATCCCATTGTTTCAGGAAGAAATTTTCGCATCATCTTTTGCAGCTGCGGCCTATTTGAAGTCAATTGATTTCCCAAAAGATAAGAAGGTTTTTTTTTACGAATTTCTTAGAATGAGGTTTTGTTATAATTGTGTGGTTACAGCTGTGAAGATTACGAGATGTAATGGTTGGTAGTGGACTAATAACCGGGAATGATTTTAGGTTTATGTGGTTGGCGAGGATGGCATCTTGAAGGAACTTGAGCTTGCTGGATTTCAGTATCTTGGTGGGCCAGTATGTACGAGTGTTCCAATTTGCATTATATTTCACTTCATCTTCTATACATGGCTTGAAATATTCAGTTTTTAGATGACATTATGATACCAGAAATTGCCACGAGTGATTCGATATTGTGCAACGCTCAATGGCTTTTACTCGCAATAATTTGTGTTTCTGCTAATGCCATTTTTGTAGCTTACTGGCTGGCTAGCCTTTTGGATTAATATGCTGTTTCTATTTTGTATTGTTCACTTATACAGGATGATGGTGGAAAAAAGATAGAGCTGAAGCCTGGGTTTCTAATGGAGCACGATAAGGATGTAAATTTCTATTCTTTTTTTCTTTTCCTTTCAATAGAGCATTCCTTGAAAGCCAACTTGAACAGCACGTCCCTCGGTTGTGCTTTCTTACACTTGCAATTGAGGAGCCAATGTCGTGTTTATTCCCAAAATTCAGGCTTGCTAAAGATGTTTCTTCATTGCTACTAGGTTGGGGCAGTTGTTGTTGGATTTGATCGCTACCTCAACTACTACAAGGTCCAGTATGGAACACTCTGTATAAGGGAAAATCCTGGATGTCTCTTCATTGCTACAAATCGCGATGCAGTCACCCATCTTACAGATGCTCAGGAGTGGGCAGGTTCTCATCTCCCCTTCCTCAAAATTTATGTGTCATTATACTGTTTTCTAATCGTGTTAAGGTAATATAGGCTGTGATGCATTATGTATAGAAAATGAAATATGCAATGATCTCCAATATTCAGCTTGGTGCCAATTTCAAACGAAAACTGTGGCACCAGAAGACTTGTACACCCTTGGCCTTTTGAAGAGCTACATATCAGCAATGAGTAAACTAATAGAGTTGTCTGTCATCCTCCCAAACAGTAAATTGTGTGTTCTGATGACATGAAGTTCAAATCTGTTCCATCTATGCGATTTGCAGCATCAATAAGATATGATAACATGATTATCGAGGACTATGAGTTCATGGACTAAAAAATAGGCGAAAGCTGTCCTTTTGTATTGACATCTTGAAGGTGCAATTGTATGCAACTGTGGTTAATAAGTGAGTGTTATGTGATAACAGCTCTATTTAAACACATATAGAAATATGAGCTAGTATATGAATAGCGAGAAACAGTTGGGATTAGATTTCCAGATACCAGTTCCCACTTTGGGATTATGGTTTAGATTACATATGCAAGGCACTGGTCCAGGCAAAAACTATTGCACCGATCTATTTTGGAGGTTTACACTTGCATCCTCCTTTGGGGTGAGACTAACTTGCTCAGATCAAACCTGTCACCATGTTATGTTTATTTATGTTGCTCGCATGTTTTTCCAGAATCCATTATAACGTGTGCATAATATATAATTTCAGGTGGTGGTTCTATGGTCGGTGCTTTCATTGGTTCAACTCAGCGCGAGCCACTAGTTGTGGGAAAACCCTCAACTTTTATGATGGATTACTTAGCAAACGAGTATGGCTTACAATACTTTAATTTTTCTTTCATTCTCCACTCTCTTTGGATTAAGCAAATTCAGGATGGGAAATGCATGATTTGCGGACAGCTCAAACACTGCCTCAGCATTCTCTATATCAAATTTTCAAATTATAGAATTCCATGTCTACCAACCACCATGTATTTGAATTCATTTTATTCATGGTTAAGCAAGTGTTGTTTGGTCAGTAAGTTTGTAATCTAGGATTCACCTTAAACCACCCCATCATTTTACCAAATGAGCTTCAAGTACCGACCATACATATATGGAGCACCTTCTAGTGCATGCTAAATAACAGGTATGGCAGCTTTGATGTAAGGAAAATTACTGTTGTGCTGCTATTAGGGCTGGCCTTGCAAAGTATGGGAAATTCCATGCTAAAAAGCTGTTGCTTTTCCGTACCTTCCATTTAAACACACCATTGTGGCAAAGTTTTCCTTACCTTTGCGTGTTATTTTCATGTATTTGATAAAAAAACAGATTCGGGATTCTCAAGTCACAGATATGCATGGTTGGGGACAGATTGGATACTGATATTCTGTTTGGACAAAATGGTGGTTGCAAAACTCTTTTGGTTCTCTCTGGTAACTAATTTATGCAGGTTTTCCTTTCCTAATTTTTGCGTGTATATTATATTATATTCACTCTAATTGAGGGTTTTCTTCCAAAAAGGTGTGACCTCACTGTCAATGCTTCAAAGTCCAAGCAACTCCATCCAACCAGATTTCTACACCAACAAAATTTCTGATTTTCTTTCCCTCAAAGCTGCAGCTGTATGAGCATGTAAGGACATTGTGTGCTACGTTTAGGCCCATCTCTTATTTTTTCAATTATAATTGCAGATATACATTCCTGTATTTGTGCCTTCAAAATCTAGAAGAAAAGATGTTGCATTTTATAGAAATCAGCAAGATGGAGATTTCTTTCACTTTTATTTATATTTTTCTAAAGTTGCTCTTGAAATTTATTTCCTACAAGTTCCATTCTTGTTTTGTGTCTTCGGGGGGAGATAAAGGGAAGGGTGAGGCATCATTAACAGCTGTAGTTGTTCAAATCGGCGGTTGTATTAACCAAATAGATTTGACAATAGTCGTTAAACTTAGATATGTATTGTCCTAGAGAGCAGATAATGAAGGGTATGCATACCATTTTTCTTACAGTGTATACATAAATTTGTTACTGACAAAATGGGTATTTTTCCCTCACGAGACATGTTCTGTTTTAACCTTTGGGTCTGCTCTGCGGTTTCTGTGCATCTTGTGTTGTTCTTTGTTTTCATTGTTTCAACCAGGTGTCACTGTGTTTTTAAAATGATTTTTTATATATTTTTAAATTATTTTTTAATATATTGGTATCAAAAATATTTTTAAAAATATATATAATTTTAATATATTTTTAAATAAAAATTAGTTTAAAAATTATCTTATGAAACATCAATAAGTCATATCACAAGCTTTGAAAATTTAATGCTGGTAAATTCTTTAGCCCCACCTATCGTTTGTTGAAGTGTCTTGTCAAAAGTGTGCAGATCTCCTCTTTTTTTTTTTAATTGTCAAACCACTGTGTTAGACAAACCCAGAAAAGCTTTTTATAATTGTCCCGGACAAGCTTGGATTAGGACAACTTGATTGTGTCGTTCTTTTTCTTCTTCTTTTGAGCTCTGATTAATGGCATACACTAGTAATATTATGTGCTACATAACATCACCATCTATATGTGGGTATAATCAAGGAGTGTGACGTGATGACAAATGACTTGAGATCTGCATGAGAGGTATTGAGTTCGAGTCAAAGCGTGCATCTCTTGTAAAAGTCTGAAACAACCAGAGTTTTACTCGCAATGCTTTTCAAGAGGTGGGGATTCGCGAATCCAAAAAAAATCTATATGAGAGCTACTTGGTTTGGAAAAATACTTAGTTTTCTGAATAATATAGACCATACATGTGATCAGCTCAACCATTGGATCTCATTCGAGATCAGAAAATATTCACTAAAAGCCAATATGGGATGAATGTTTGAAGGAATAACATTATTTTTAGCAATAAGATGAAATTGCAAATCTAATTTCGAGGTAGGAGATATCATGAAATGGTGGGAGGGGGGTAACCCATTTCCTATTTAGTTGTTCAATATTCAACAGGTCCAAGCGAACAAACATTTCAATATTTAATCGTACAATAGACAATGAATTTCCCAGGCGTCTGAAAATGCCCCACACCAAGAGTCCAAGAACATATAATCACAACTTCTCGTGAATTCAGGGATTCCTGTATTTCATTGATTATCAATACGGGACCCGTTAGCATTTACATGCCCTCATGCCGACACAACTGCCTAGTAGAGTTTGCTAATCAATTGATATCTGATGCCAGAGATTAGTCAAATATGACCAGTTAGACCAACGAGTCAGGCATTTGTTCAAATTAACAAGTAAGCTAGAACTGCCAGTGTTTGAACTCCTCGTAAGTCAACCTTTTATTCCGTAATGAAGGTTGATTAATATGGATTTGGAGGCAACTAGATTCTTTGTCAGCGTCTGCCAAGCATGCATGCAGCCACCAATAGGATTCGAGTTGATAACTTTTAATGTTAGTATCAAACTCTTATAAGAGTATATCCTCGATTTAAACTTGAAATCTATGAGCAAATCATAAGTTTTATGTTGTTTCGTTATCTACTTTAGAGACCTGTACATGGATAATGATATAATTTCAAGTATTTTTTGATGAATGCAATTTAAGATTATCTGTTTCCAGCTTATTGATGATGCTTCGAATCCAAAATGGACGCCATGACATAAAATGAAATTATTTTGACCGAGTATAAAAGATGATGATTAATTAACTCACCGAGTCTGTTTTATAATGATTATTAACTCACCGATAGTGAATTATCAAATAGAATGTGTGTTTGCATATCTCATGTTTCTAGATAAGTTTTAAGTATTTGCCTTAAACTTTATTTATTCTTTTGGGATAATTTTTTTTATATTTTTTGAAAATTTAAAATTTCCTGAACAAGTGGATAATGACAATTTTCTCCTAATATCCACTTTTTTTATTAAATAAAAGCTAAAACACTAATAGTTGCCATCGCACCCCTTTCCAAATCATTATTAATAGCAAAAAAAACAAGAAGCTTTTCTCATGAAAAGAAAACAACCTTTAGTAAATAAAATAATACTAATTAAAGGAGGAGGAGGAAGAGGGAACCGGAAGCCGTAGAGAGTCCTGAGAACTGGCAGAGAAGCAGCGAGTGACGTTACATTTCACCGTTATCTTCTTTTCACTATTTTATATAATTGAGTAACATAAATAAATACAAATCAATAATAATAATAATATTAATAATTCCACTTCCGTCGCTCCCTCTTTCAGCTTTCTTCAAACCAAACAGAGAGACAGAACCGCACTCTTTATTTTGCTTTTCATGATAAATTTATAATTTCTGGTTTCTGAGCTCTGATCTTCCCGAAGGCAGGTTTCTCTTTCACTCCCCCCCCCCCCCCCCCTCTCCTTCAAATTCTCCGTTATCACTTCTGCAAGATCCAGCTCACTCAAGGTATGCTTCAGTTATTTATTTATTTTTTTGAAGGAGTTTTTTTTCAATATCTTGAGTGAAAATGTAATTCTTGATTATCTTATCATGACAGGAGAAGACATGATAGAATGCAGTGAATGCCGTTCGAAGATTTCAGCAAATAACAATAACAGCAAAGCAGTAGCGAGAGCATACGATAGACGTAGAAGCCATGTGTCGACTAAAGCACGTGCTCTTAATATTCTTTTGGTCGTTGGTGATTGCATCTTTGTCGGTCTCCAGGTGGTTTTCTTTTCTTTTCTTCTCTTTTTTTAAAATCAACTTATTGATCTGATGCTTAGTTTTTTTTTGTTATTGCTATGTTGCAGCCTATATTGGTGTATATTTCAAAGAATAATGGGAATTTCGATTATAGTCCAATAAGTGTTAATTTCTTCACCGAGACTGCAAAAGTTTTTCTTGCAATCTTTATGCTCTTTATCCAGGTATTATCTTTTTCTTCATTCGTTCTTTCAATGCCACTGTATTCTACTTCTTTTTTTTGGGTGCGTGTGTGTGTGTGTGTGTTTGGCACCTCCCTCCCATCCCTTCTCTTTTTAAATAAATTTTACAGCATAACAGATATTGTTGCCATAAATTGTTATATCGGATGTATGGGGTCGAACAGGAAAGAGTGATTAAAAGACATCGAAGCTCTGCTCACAAAAAAAAGGGAAGAGAGTTTTTGTAATGATATTGAGGAGAAAGACTGCTTAGAAGTTATTTGCAAATGATGGTGAAAATGAATATAGTGGTGAGATTTACTGTTTTTGATATATCCTAGATTGGGGAGGAATAATTTACATCTTGCTCAAATGTTAGCTTTACTCGCTATAACATAGTTCGATCTAGCTTTTCTTTTAATTCACTGTGAAGTACGCTGAGCAATGGAGCAAGATGCAGGTAACCATTATCCTCGCGGTCTCTGGGTGTATGAGGGGATTGATCTTAGGTCTCTTTAGCATGATACTGAATGAGTTTACTAGCTAAGCTAGCTTGTTGCTACTAAGGTAATTCAATGTAGTGGAAATGATTTTTGTATATTGAAGGTATCTCAAGTAGGTCACAGTTACTTGAAATAAAGTACTCAACCCTGTATATTGCATGATTCCATATTTACCAAGGCCAGAAAGTGCATAACAAGTTGAATTCAGCACAGGAGTGAATCTCGGAGCTCTTCTCCTGCAAATCACCTTGCATTCAAGATAAAATGATGTCCCTTGTAGTTTATACATGTTTATACCAATGCCCAATCTAGTTGGGAATCTAATCTTTAAATATAAAGTATTTGGAACAAGTGTATTTGCATGGGTATCATGCAGTTGAGTGGAGGGGAAATAGGACCTTTACTCCACGAGTACAGATTTTTGGGAGTTAGTAAAATTTCCCTGAAGCATTGGAAAGAGCAAGAATGACAATCTTTTTTTATTTAAAAAATAGAGTATCGGTCATGGAAGTTCCATAATTCCGCCAACTTCATATATTTGTTGTGATAAGGGGAGACTGTATTGAAAAAGGTGTCAAAAGAGGGACACCACGGTTAAGAATGAAGTGTATACTAAAGGAAGTTAATGCCTTGCTACTTGCATTTTAGCTCATCTGCTAACTGTCTATCAATCAACCATTTTTGTGAGAGTTTTCTTTTTACATCTACGAATGGAACATGTCAATGGATATGTCCAGACGTCTTGTGAATTGTGGTTGCAGATTTGTCTTTTATGTTATTTTCTTTTTGTAAATGTTTATTAGGCTTCTCTTTATTTTTATTTTTCTTGATTTTTGTTTCCTCAGGATCGACGTAAAAAGGTTGGGGAGAAATCTCTTCTTTCTTTCTCTACCTTTGTCCAGGTAAGTAACGTACTTTATTTGGTATTTATCAGGATTGCAGTCTGGATTGATTTATATTTCGAGTGATATTGATAGCTTTTCTCGGTCTAGTTTACTTTCTGACATGGAATTACCTTGACTTTATCATTATTATCATTCTTCTACATATAAAATAATCACTACTAGTTCCTGGAAACTTTTTCAAGCTGTTGCATTTTTTTTTCAACATCCCAAGATTCCTTTGGCCTTATGGATGTTCTGGATCGCACATCAGATTCAAAAGTGGTGCGTTGCATGTTGCCTCTTCTATTGATTTTTAGTCGTTCACAAATAGTGTACTGTATAGACTTGCTGAATGGTAAAAAGATTATGCCTTTTGTGATAAATATGTTCTATTCTGATTTCTAAAGCACATCATTTTTGCTAATAAGTAGTATTAATTTGACCCTTTTTTCTATTACTTCGAGGGAAAAGAAAAGTGTCAACTTTCATGATCCATATAAAAATCTCTGTCCATGGAGCTTAAGGAATTGAGACAAAACTGAATGTAATCGTGCATGTTCTGGTTGAGAACCTTGTATGCTCTGGGGGTATATGTGGCTTTTCCTAAAACAAAACTCTGGATCATTTGTGAGTTCACAGAGAGGGTTTTTTTTAGTTGCATTTCTCCATACCTTTATGAAGAGTTTAAGATTCTTCAACATGTTGAATCTGAATGCAATATGGTTCAAAGATTATTTTCTTGGTTTTGCGGTTACCTTGTGCCCTTAAGTGATCCATCTCTTATAATAGAATGTTGAGGCTATTCTTTGCCATTTGTATCTCATTCCCTTTTCCTTTTCTGGTCATTGTCTGCCATTTTGTCAAAACCATATTTATTTTTTGACTTAAAGCCCTTGAAGTTTACTAGTTTCAACTCTTTTGTGTGCGCATTTTTATATTTATATCTTCCATTCATGACTTTCTGAGTGCTATATTGCTTGGGCAGGATTAGACTTTATGAACTTTAAGATGCTGTATTTCTTTTCTTCTCCCTGCAGGCTGCTCGAAACAACATGCTTCTTGCTGTTCCAGCTTTCCTATATGCTATTAACAATTATTTGAAGTTTACTATGCAGGTATTATTTTTCTTGCTGAACCAATCTACAAAATGTTCTTTACATAATATATCATGATTATCTTCCTATTGACTCTGGGAAGAGACGAGTGCTTTATTTTTTCTTTCAGTAGAAGTGCAACTTTTTGAAGCTATAATCTGTTGCTGATATTTTTTTGGGATTACATTGTTGTGGAAGTTCTAATTTCTAATTTCCCTATTTATTGATGTGCAGCTTTACTTTAATCCTGCAACAGTGAAGATGCTGAGCAACCTGAAGGTAGCTCACTGCATGATGTGTATAAATGACATTCCAAATTGTGATATTTTTATATAAATATCTATAGTTTATGCTTTATGAAGTGCATACATAATGAATAATGTGCTTTCAACTATCTTTCAGGTTTATGATCAATTATTTTCCTGCTCACTTATAATGTAGAATTCCTGTTTTCACGTTTTAAGACTCTATCTACCCCTTAATATTCCAATGAATATTTAGACTTCCGTGTCAGTTCATTTGACTGTGTTTGATCTTTATGTAAAATAGGATTTGAAAGTTGTAGGTAAAAACTGCCTCTATCTGTAGCCTGACTTCGTTCCCTTCTTTTCATGAATAATGATCTACTCAATGTCTTTCTTGCTGCCTTTTCTTGAGCATTATTTAACATTAAGTCTTCCATTGTGGATTATAAACATGTCAGGTTTTGGTGATTGCTGTCTTGTTGAAGGTGATCATGAAACGGCGATTTTCAGTCATTCAGGTGAATATGAAAGTTGTTTCTCATTGATACATATCAACTTTGATTCTGAATTTCAAGAAGAATAGTTGGATGCCCAGAAAGTTTGTGCCAAACTATTATGTTTTTTTCTTACCCATACTCGTAAAATTGATTCATCTTCTTTTTTTTGGCAGTGGGAAGCTCTTGCTTTATTGCTCATTGGGATTAGTTTGAATCAGTTACAATCTCTGCCTGCAGGCTCCACTGCAGTGGGTCTTTCAGTTGCAATGGGGGCATACTTGTACACATTAATTTTTGTATGTATCCTGTATACTTTTCCTGTGTTAAATTGCTTAGATTTTGTTTCTTTCAGTTATGAGGTAATATGCAATTATCTTCTTTCTTGGTGGTCAAAAGTGTTTTAAATGGTGGAATTGCTGGAATGTCAAGGCACAATGAAATAGATGCAAACTTGCACTTGCTCGGATCCAAGCTTGCATCGGATATGCATTCTTTCATTTTTTACAGGAAAATAAAATTTGTCATGAAAGAACAGACAAAATAGAGATAAACGAAAAGCATGCACCAGATGCACTCATGCACACAGATATGCATACATATATCCAGGACCATGGCAGGAAATTTACTTCAGCAAGGAGGCCGATAAATGTGTATCCTGTAGACACTTACATATGCTGGAAAAAGTTATTCTTGGTGAACATGTATGAAATTCTGTTTTTTTTAAGAAAAAAAATAGGATCAAGAGAAATTTAATTTGTAGGGTTGTAAATATGTCATGAAATGCTATGATTATTCAAATATGGCTTTCAGATATATAGCCCTTTAAAATTTGCCTAATTACAGAAGCTGGAGATTGGCCCTCTTCTCTCCCAACCTTGGTTCCTTGACCAAGAAGATTCTCATAAACACATGGCCTGTCCCTCCATTGGCTGATAAGATAGCTCCAATAAGGAAATAAAGGTCAACACCTGCTGCTGCTGGGCACGACCACATATTCCCATGTACTGCCTTCTGAATGCCTTTGTCTTCCCCCATAATATCTTGGATATACTGGAGTGGTACATTTTTAAGTAGGAGGACTCGCTACAAAATTTCCTCTGCAATGTCGTTAATTGTGTTTGCATATACTTGATCCACCTTTTTCCCAAGCCAGCTTAGCGAGTTTCTGTTGCAGTGTGGTTTATAGCATTGGTCTCATATTGGTTTTGACAATAACAAATCAGGTTGTTCTAGACAATGCAATATTGTAAGAGCTAACTTTTGGGATTAATGCAGGTTACTGTTCCATCATTCGCATCAGTCTACAATGAGTATGCTTTGAAGAGTCAATTTGAGACTAGCATTTACCTTCAGGTGGTTTCTAGTGCCATAGAATATGATGATTATTGCTTTTTGGCATGTTGTTTAACTTAAATTTAGTATACAATGGTCTCCCCATGGATTGCTCCTTCTCAGGCAAACCTGAGAGTGCATAGTGGCTAATTCCACCACCAGATGCTCCTATACAGAAGTTTACTATTCTAGAAACTTAATGCTTATTATGCCTTCTTTTTGAAAGATTATTTTATACATTTCCTTACAAGAAAGTTTGTGCTCCATGATTTTCAGAACCTTTTCCTGTACGGGTATGGTGCCATATTCAACTTCCTAGCCATTCTTGTGACTGCCCTATTTAAAGGTATGGGCATGCTGCATGTTGTTCTTGAATGTGTTATAACAGGTTATTCCATATGCATGAAGTTCTGTGTATTGTGTTTGGTGGAGAACAAACTCCCAATCTTTACCTATATTTTAGTTGGTTCTGCTTATCTCACATGTCTGTTTTTCCTCTCTGTTAATTTTTTTGTCTTGGATTCGAGTAATTAATGGGACAACACAAGCATTGAGGATTAATGAATGAGAAATGCTACTTCATGGCTGTAAAAGTATATTTAAATTTGATTTATTGCTTAAATTTCCTTATCTTTACTTTAGGTCCAAGTAGCTTGGATATGCTACACGGGCATTCAAAAGCTACCATGCTGTTGATATGTAATAATGCAGCACAAGGGATTTTCTCTTCTTTCTTCTTCAAATATGCAGGTGATTTTCATTTTGTTCTTTAATACTCTTCATTCTTGCTCGTTACTTTCATTCTTGCACGTCACTATCTTTCAGCTGTTTCCTGCATGTCTATATTCTGTACTACTGAAAAGCTGGTGACCTATGCTTTGCTAAGAGAGAAAAGTTGTTTCTCTTAACATCTAGTTCATTCATTTCAATTAGATAATCTTTGGAAAGGCTTCAGAACAGAGCTAATGGTATTATACTTTTCTTCTTTTCCTTATGACTGGTTAAAATCTAAGGTGCCTGTTTTCTGATGATCAAGGACAAGTATGCTTCATACTTCACACTTAATTTTCATACAAAAACATCCAATCCTTTAGATTTCAAAGAGTGCGCTACTTCATGTTGTTAAAAAATTGATTGAAAAAGTACTTGGATGTATGACATTTAGAGAATTGTGAACATCGTAAATAAGAATTTGCTTAGAAAATTTAGACTATTGATAGCACTTGGAAAATTCACATATAGTTTAATGCTTGTACTTGAAGTCATGTCAGTTCCTGTCACTAATCAAACCCAAAGATGATGTTTATGCGTTAATATATAAATAGGCTCTCATTATATCCTAATATGTCTTGCTCACCAATAATGGGAATTGAAATGAGAAACTACAAGAATTTATGAAAGTAACTAAGGGAGTACTTTCTAGACTCGGATCACTTATCTCAAGTACTGGTGTCAAGCACATTCATGTTCTGTATTTTCTAAATCAAAATTTCCTTTGCTTCATGCAGATACAATTTTGAAAAAGTACTCGTCAACAGTAGCAACAATTTTTACTGGAATAGCATCTGCTATACTTTTTGGCCATACTCTGACTATGAATTTTATCTTAGGAATCTCTATCGTGTTTATCTCCATGCACCAGGTAAATATTAGACCTGGCATATATTTCATTTTTTTTGCTTACTGGACATGTAGCTTAGGGGAGACAGGAAGGAGAGGAAGAGGATGGGGTGAGGGATAGGGAATATTTACCTGTATGGATACTTGGCTTGCTCAATACTGTTAATCATATCCTTTTCAGTTCTTTTCACCACTTTCGAAGGTTAAGGATGAACCTCAAAATGGTAGTTTGGAAATGGTTGATAGTCAGAACAACCAGAGGTTGGTTCTTCTTCTTTTTAAACCTTTTTATTTACCATTTGTGAATTATTCCATAATTATTAGGGACAGTACTTTGAACTCCCTTTTTTGCCCAAAAAAAAACTTCCTACAAGATGCAGCACCAGAAATCTATCTCTTATGAATGCAGCCAGGGTCATTCCTATTTTATTTTTATTTATTTCTTGCTTAGCTAGTCATGAAATGGACAGGACCCAGTCTTCTGTTCAGGAATGGTGGGGAATTCCGGGAGAGCATAGACACATTTGTCTTTTTTGTAGAGGCACTCCAAATCCATATCTTTCAGCCTCATTTTTTTGTGACCTTGAGGCATTGGGCTCCTTAGGATCAGAATATTATTCGGGATAAAGAATGCCTGAATTTAGACATTGTGTTTTTGATTACTTTGAATTGGACTCTAAAAAATTTCATCTTTCTTTCTGGTTAGGTTATCATGTTACACTTAGTTGAAACGATCTCATCTGTTTGAACACAAGCATGTAGACTGTTTGAAACAACAACGAAGGAAATGCTCAGGACAAAGAATACAACAGTGGATTATTAATGTGCAATAGATGTTGAAAGTCAATTTCCAATTTGCAAGGCATAAAGGTGTTATGCCTTGCTATGGTAAAGAAAGTTTTCCATCAGTTTCCATGACCACAAAGCCATGTCTTTTCTACTTGTCAACCTGATTCCAATTCATTTCCTTTTAAATCTTGCTTGTGGATCCCATATCACAGCTTTTTCCATTGCAAGTCGCTTTGAATGTTTCCACTTAGGACACTAGCATTCATATCATATGCTTAACCTCTCATCCTTGTGAGACGTTTCTTTTATGTTCTTAACCAATAAACTTCTGAGCTGCTTTCAACCTACCTGACTTTTTAGTTGATATTTTTACTGAAATTCTGTTTGATATGCAAGATCTAAGGATTCATCCTTCATCAATATGGCAGCTGGAGCAAATGATGATGTGAGAATTTCATGTTCAATTATATGTTAAAAGTCTTTTTGAGATTTCGATTGATGAATGTGACATCTTGTTTTGCTATTTTTCATCCAGGATAGTCATCGTGTTGAACATGATGAAAAGGCACCGCTACTTCCCATCTAGAGCTTCCAGTGGGTATGGATCCACACTATTGTTTCTGATGCTGTGGCTAACACTACTAGACCTATCTTCCCACCACAAAGTCAAGGCTCCCGGAACTATTAATATTGCATGGATGCACAGATGATCTGCCAATATATATGAAATTCCCTGACTGTGTTCGTTTGGTCAAGCTGGCAACCACAAGAGCTAGGGACCTTAGATATGCTGTTTTCCTTTGGTAGGTGCAGAAGAATTAAATGAACCCTTGCACAAGATATACAACACGCTTTGCACAAGTCGAAGAACAATTCATGAAGTCGTTTTATTAGGTTGTCTGCCTGAGTTTATTTATTTATTTATTTATTCTGTCATAGGTTTTGACTATCACATTAGAACATCAAATCAAGAACGTGAAGAAGAATCTCATGAATATTATTAGCAATAGCTGAGAAACACAACATTACAAATGAAAGCACAAAATTAGTGACAAATTCTAATATTATCTGAATGTCACCACCTTGTTTTCATGGACTCCTTTTTGCCATGCCCAGATGACTGGTTTTTTTAATTTGTGTAAGAGATATTCCCGTTCTATTTACCACTCCCCTTTCTATGACAACTCGATGCAGGGATGATCTTGGTGTGTACTAGAGGGTGGATTTATTAATACAACTGTGAAGATTACCGGTTTTAGCAACAGAATGGAACAAATGCTGTTAAAGAAATTTTTTATTTCATTTCAGGGCTCCCTCCACCGTTGCCGACGGGGACTCGCAGCATCCACTGCGCCGGAGCCGCCAACCATCTTTAAAGTATCGGGGGCATTATTGATAAAGCTGGGTTTCTGAGAGAAATTTTTTGAGCGAGCCGTGGCAAAAAAAAATCGTCCCCGTGCAATGCAGAAAGCTATTATTCTCATCAGATACCTCTTCCCGCGTGTAATTGTTTTTTTTCTGTAACTTTTCCGTGTAAATATATTGGATTTCCGGGACTCTTTCGTATTTATTTTAAACTCCAGTTCTTGAGCACCATAAACTTTATTTTGGTCGCTGCTGTTAAAGAGGAGACAAAGTCGCCTCTTTTCAATCGCCGGAGCTGACTCCGGTGGTTCTGTTGATTTCTCTGGGAAGGTAAGCACAGTTATGGCGGTGCTGTATTTTAAGCAAAAGAGCGCAGGCACACAGATGTCTGTGATTGTGTAATTCCTGTTCATATTTAGGGACAAGTTCCACACAGTATTGTTCCTCTTTTTACAGTTTCACTCCAAGATGGCATACCATGCATGGGACCATTGGCCTTGCCATGTTTTTAAATACTTCTATGCCCGCGCTTCTCTGCTAGCTTAATCAGTTTTTTGTTCTTAAAAAATGTAGAAAAAGTCACTAAAAGCACTAGATGTTTTTTTGGCCGTTGTTTGTAAACATGAATTTTTAAGTGAAACGAGGAGGGGGGAAAAAATAACAGTGCATTGAAGGTTTAACGGCTACACGCGTTGCACAAAAAAACACACTTGATGAATCGGACTAAATTTTTTCACGGTTTGAGATGTTAGTTGAAATTGTTTTTTAAACGATTTTTTTGTTTAAAATTATATATTTTTTTAAAATAGTGTTAGTATTAATATATTAAAATGATCTAAAAATACATAAAACAATTAATTTAATATAAAAATTTCAAAAAACATTAATATCATTTTTCAAATATAAGTTGTGTTTGTTTTTCGTAAAGTGGTTTCCGGGAAACCACTTTTCAAGTTTTCCCGTGTTTGTTTTCCATTAAAAAAGTTGGTCAACGAAAAATACTTTCCAGTTAAAGAAAAATTTGACTTGGTTTTCAGGAAAGTGTTTTCCGGAAAATTTGGGTGGAAAACACTTTCCGGAAGTTGTGAAAAATTTAGAAATGTCATTATTTGTTGATTATATCAAATTTGATCCTCAAACTTTTGATTGCTATATATAATTTGTTTTGAATATTTATTTTTCAATTCCATCTCTTAAAATTTAATTTTTATATTAATTTTGATTTTTATTTTTATAATTGCTATTTGTTTTTTTCTTATCATTTTTTTATTGAAAAATTTTATCTATCATATTTGGTCCTCGTTTTTTTTATTGTTACTTATTTTATCTGAAATAATTTATGAAATGTTAATTATTATTATTTTAATTTATTCACCTTTTATTTTTTTAATTTTTTAGATTTGATCTCTATTATTTTGATTATTATTTATTTTATTTGAGATTATGAAATTATATTTTTTTTCAATTTCATTTTCATTCAACTTTTTAATTTGTAAGATTTGTTCCTCATTATTTTAATAAACTTGAAAAAAAATAATTTATTAATAAATTATTTTCCAGTTCATTTTTCATAACACAAACAAACACTGAAAAGTGCTTTCCAGTTTATTTTCCATAACACTGTCAAATATTGGAATTCACTTTTCAGAAAAATCACTTTTTCCAGAATTCAATTTCCAAAATAAAACTACTTTCCAGCAAACAAACAGGGCAGTGTCAAATAAAAAAAATTAAAGTACTTTTGAAATGTAATGTGAAGTAATTACCATATAAACAGCTTATTGATATCATTAAAAAAAATCATTTTGAAATTACAAATTAACCCCCAATTCAAGATTGGAAAAAATAAATCAAAGGACAATATAGTAGTTATATCATAACATAAATATAACACGTACAAAAGACCCAGAGCCCATACCATATTATATTTAAACAATTATTTATTTTTAAGGGCAGTAGAACTATTTTTTTATGTGCACGAGAGCAATGAAACAACCGAGAAGCCCTTAACAATTAAAAAATAGTTTACCTTTAAAAATGAAATATATAAGAATGAAAAACTGTTTTACCTTGAAAAAAAAATAGTTTACAGAGTTTTTTCAATGGTAAAACTACCAGTTTAGTATCTTAAGAGCAATTTCAATGGAAAAACTAAAAAAAAAATGACATTTTTTCTACTTTTATTTTTTATTTTTATAGCTCTAGGAGAGAGCTATATTAAAAAACTAAAATAATATTTTTAAGTTGAAGAGGTATTCTTATATGTCTGGTAAAAAGAAACAAAAAATATTTAATATATTTTTATATAAAAAATGTTTTTGATTATATTTGTATTAGTTAATATATTAATATTATATATATATATATATATTAAAATAGAGAATTATTTCCATTAAAATATAAATATTAAAAATATCATATTTATACTATTCAAAAAATTATACTGATAATTTGGTTTCTTAAAAAAACTTTTTATATTGGAGACGCTCTAACAGTAACCCGCAGACTCTCTCTCCTCGCTAAAGTCAACAGAGCTTTGCTAGTTTCCTTATTTCTCATTACCTGTTCCCTAGACACGCGGAATGTTGTCGGCTTCTTGCATTTAAGGCTTCCCTTCCTTCTTTCTTCCCTTTCCCGTTACCCTCACCATCTTCTTTTTTATTTTATTTTTAAGAAAATGACATGATTTGGTAAGACAAATACAAGAGGATGATATAGCTTGATAAGATATTTATGCCCCGTTTAGCAATGCTTTTCAATAGTACTTTTTTTAAAAATGATTTAATTTTAAATTATTTTTTTAAAATTATTTCCATAAACTAATATTAAAAATAATTTTTAAAAAATAAAAAAAATATTTTAATACATTTCTAAATAAAAAATAATTTTAAAAACAAACTCAACCTAATTTTTAAACAATTACTTTGGAAGCTAGCTCGGTTTGCGCACGGAATAAAAAAACTCAAATAACCTTAATAAAGGTAAACGTAATAACTCATAAATATTCCATGGTCAATATTGAAGATCCAATAGTTTTGAATCTTTTTTGAAATAAAGTGATATGATAGGGAAATTAAAAAAGAAAAGAAAACAGTGATCATGACACTCTGAATATGTATTTCTTGCTATAAATATTTTAAAAAGACAACCATGATTATACAAGGATTATTAAATGTTAATTTGTTTTTTTTACGATCTAACTTGACTATGACAGTGGAGGAGGAGGAATAAACATTAAGCCAAAACTATGAAATTAAACAGTGTAATTTACAAAATTAAAAAGCATTTTACAGTGTAATGGAAGTAAACCCTCTTCAGACTACCATTCTATATGCAGGTATTAAGGTGCTAAGATTTCATATATATTTTTTAAAAAGTTAATTATTTTTATATTTTTTTAATGAGATAAAATGTTCCAAAATATTTTTTAATTAAAAATATCGTTAAAAACAATAGAAAACCAAATCTACCTCACTACAGTCCACCCCCCGATAAATTGTACACTATATATTAAATAAAAGCAAAAGCTCTCTTAGAGTCTCTCTCCCTTTTCTCAACCGTGGGATGTGACAAAGCTGTATCAAACCAGCCCCATCAATCCTAACAATAATAATTAATTATTATATTAAAAAACACATTCATTTCACTCTCTTTCCTTCTCCCTCGCTTCCCTCCTACATCATTATCATTATTATCATTATCAACCACAACAGTAACTTTTTTGTTTTTTAGTAGCAAAATGTTTTTTAAAATACTTTTAAAGCTATTTTGACATAAAGATATAAAAAATAAATCTTAATAATAATAATAAACAAACAAAACCATAAAGCATTTCTCTTCCCCCCACCCCCTTCACTCTCCTTTCATTTCTCCCTCATCAAATCCCCATTACATCCGTATCCAAATCCCCATTGCATCCATCTCATCCTCTCTCCATCTCTTTAATTATTTGTATCAATTTCTGAGGGTGAAGGAACGCAAAGAAAATCAAGATCAATGGATTCGGAGGAAGAGTTCGATATGCAAGACGCGGCTGCGGAATCTGCGGAGGATGATTTCTACAGCGGCGGAGAAGAAGATGGTTTCGACAGCGACGACGCTGACGTCGCCGATTATGAGTTCATCGATAACGACTCGGATGATTCCGATGATCTCATCTCTCATCGCCACCAGGTATTTTTTTACTCCTGATGGCAATTCTGTAATTATCATCCTAATTCGATGCCATTTGTTTGCTGTCTGTCCTTTTAAGCTTTGATTTGCGTAGTCTATCAGTAAAGTTCGATACGTTTTATCATTCTTTAAATTTCGTTACTGGATTTTGTAATCCATTCACTGATGAATTTGTTTAATGTGAAAGCAAAACTATACGGTTTTGAGTGAAGAAGATATACGGAAGCGACAAGATGATGATGTTACGAGGATAGCTACTGTCCTTTCCATTTCAAAGGTTGCGGCCAGTATACTTCTCCGGCATTATAACTGGTAAGGCAGTAATCGAAATAGTTTCATATTGGATATTACGGTCTTTTGTTTGTTTGAATGAATAAGATGAGCCTTTTTGGTCCGTGGGTTCCCATCTTGTTGGTTTATATTTGTATTTCTCTGGATTTGCAGGAGTGTGAGTAAAGTGCATGATGAATGGTTTGCGGACGAGGAAAAGGTTCGAAAGGCTGTTGGTTTACTGGAAGAACCAGTTGTTCCATTTCCTGATGGTAGAGAAGTAAGCAGTTCGTGTTTTTCTTGCTTGCTTTCTTTAATTATATATATACTGTGAATTTGATGCGATGAATGCTCCTGCTTTGACAGATGACTTGCGGGATTTGTTTTGAAACTTATCCTTCTGATAGATTGCTTGCTGCTGCTTGTGGTCACCCGTTTTGCAATTCATGCTGGGCAGGTGTGTTGTATCCCAAGAACATCAAAGCCTCATCTCTGTTAGTTTTATTGTAAGGTTATGTTGAGATATTTTATTATTCTTGTATTCCTGCCTTAATAATCTATATGTCTGTGAAACTATTGTAGTTATGCATGAAAAGATGTCTGGTTTCCTTTATCATAAAAAAACATGTTACCTTTTAATTATCTTTTACATTCTTGATTTCATTGTTTGTTTTATTCTGAGCATTTTAGCGAGCAAATATATTTCCTGTCTGGAAGTTTGTTTTGCAAAATTAAACCTATTTGGTTTAGTGCTTTGAATTGTAGAGTGGTATTCCTAATGACAATAGATGAAGGGGTGCCGACCAGCTTCTTCTTCTTCTTGTCCTAGTCCAGCTGAACTCCTTGTTAGAGATATTTGTAAATAATTTCCCTATCAGTTTGGAAGTCATAGTGGAGGTGTGTTATCTTGATTGTGTCAGTTGGAGTTCATCATTAATTCAAGGGCATTCTCCTACTCTTGTCAGGAGCTGATTAATGAATTCCTTGTTTCTTTTATATTACTGTTCTTTTTCATTATCGTGGGAAAAACAGTACAAAAAAGTGTTATTATGTGAACAAGTAGAGGTTACATCATTCAAGCATCTTCTTCTAAACGAGGATAAGGTGTACTCATCATTACCAAGTGGTTTTGAAGTTTCGCTATATATCTATTATGCTTACAGTTGTGACCACAAATGGAGAAACTCTGGCAGTCAAGTTGTTGAATATAGGGTAGAATTACTCCTTCATGAGAAAGAAAGAAGAATACACCAAAATGTGGGTGATGCACCAAAAGCCAGTGGTTGTATTACCTCTTTTGATATAAAATATACTGTCAGAGAGGAAGGGATAACTCCAAAAGGCTAGACGAATTATTTAGTGAGAAGTCTAGAGAAGAAAGTTTATCTTCTCTTCCAATTGGACTGTTCATAAATTAGCGGCATTCATTGTTGTAATGTCAAAACACAATATTTGAAGTCTCAATGGGCATTGGGAAGAAAGACAAGCACAACACAAAATTATACCAAAAAGGACCACACAAAAACCCTAGTTCAATATTTTATTACTAGATATTTTCTGTTCAAGTACTTTTCTAAAATACAAGCTAAATAACCTATATACACTATGAAATAGATCCTAAACAATCTTGGAAAACTATTAAGAGTTTTGAATCAAATAAGAAAAAAAACGCCAACTCAATTAGGAAACATTGCAAATCTCAAACAACAACTTCTAGTCATTATCGGAAGACCTTCGTGATCTCTGATTGTTGTGAAATTTTAACACCATGGATAAAGTGCCTCTAGAATCTTTTAGCAAAATTTCAACTTGATCCAACAGTTGGATCAAAAGTTATGCCCAATAATCTGAAGCTATGTATTAGAAAAAAATGTCTTGCATCGGTCTCTCTTTGGGTTGAAGAGAACTTGTCTCAAATTGCTTCTGCCTTGATTTCTTGGATGCCAATCAAGATTTTTCAACCTTTCCCATGCCCAAGTTTTTCGTTAGAAACATCTTACCTACTAGCTACATGTACATCCTTCCAAACAATGAGACTAGTCTTAAAGTTTCATTGAAGACTGTCTACACGACTCTTGTAGTCCTCATATTCAAACTCATAGGATTTCTTGAAACCCTCAAACTCAATGGCATCTTGAGCTTTTTCCTCATCAAATTTTGGGTGGTTGATTCCAATCCACACAAGAATTAGAATCATAAAGAATTTATAGTTCCTACATCATATTCATCCTGATAAAGAAGTTGTCTCCTCTGCTTATGCCCTTGAAACGCCTTCTTAAAATTAGTCCTGGATTTGTGACTACTCTTCATACGATCCTCCATTATTCTTTTCTTCATCTTTGCGATGTGATAATTAACTTACCTTCGCATGCTTATCACCTCCAGTCGACAAATTACTTTTGTAATTTGTCTTTGCTTGTCTTTTATAACCAACTCTGGAACGTTTCTCTCCTAAGAGGAATTTCTTACCCAAATACCTGAGATTGTTGAACTATGATACTAACTGATGTAGACGGAGGTAACATAAGAAAGAAAACAAGAACAGCAACACAAAATTATATTACACAAAAACCCTAATTTAAAATATCATCACTAGACATTTTCTTTTCAAGCAGTCTCCTAAAATTAAAACTAAATAACCTTCTATTATAAAAAAATATCCTAAACAAAGCTGGAAATAATAAAAATGTTCTAATTAAATAGAAAACAAACTAAATCAACCACCAAAATATTTCAAATCTTGAATAGTATTTTTTGATCATCTGTGATTTCTGTGAGATTTTAACTCCATATTAAAAGTGCCTCTAGAATTCTCTAGCAAATTCTCAGTCTGTTACAATGATCATGTTGAAAATTATGCTTCATAATATGAAGTTGTGTATTAGGAAAAAATCTCATCAATTTCTGTGTAGGAAAATGAAAATTGCATCTTTCTGCATGCTGATGCAACTGTGAAAGTAGCTGCAGGGAAGACTGCTTTTGTAGCCAATGTTGTTGAAGAGAAGCAATTTTCACCTGGACATTGATAGCTCATTGTGCTGCATAACAGAACTCATTGCAACATTTCAAATAATTATGTTTCACTTTAACCTTTATACTTACATATTTTTCCTTGTTTTTTCCTTTCTAGGTTACATCAGCACGGCCATTAATGATGGTCCTGGATGTTTGATGTTACGATGTCCTGACCCATCTTGTAATGCTGCTGTTGGTCAAGATATGATTAATTTACTGACTTCTGATGAAGACAGTAAGAAACATTCTCGTTATTTCATAAGATCTTATATTGAGGACAATAGAAAGGTACTTCATTCTTAATGTGCATGTCCAGGATTTTTCTTTCTTTCTTTTATATCAAATTAATACTTTTGACCTCAGCTTTAACTTTAGTGATGCTAAGTGCAAACGAGTAAAGATTAGCAGTGATCATAATGAGCTTTTTTGTTTTTTGGCAATGATCTATAAACATCAAAATTATAAATTTTCTAATTGTATAATTAATACAATCCACAATCACTTCTTTTCCCTTACCAGCATTTGGTGTGCATTCTATTTTCTGGCACTTTTTAACTATCAGGATTGTGACTTTGCTTAGGGACCTGTGAGCAAGGACTTTTTCTTTGCTTCAAACATGTCTTACATTGAGCTTTCTCGTTAATCCTAATCTAGGACCGACTCCCTGCTTAATCAGGGTTTGAAAAATTGTACTTCTAGGATTCAGCTATGTGAGGAACTGAAGCATGGTTCAGGGTTTGATTTGGCAGGTTCCACTTCAGATTTAGACCTTTATTCTATGTTTGTTATTATTTAACTTGTTTCTCTTTGAGCTTAGTGTTGTCTGAATCATTCCCACAATAAAATGATACTTTGACAGTCATCTTTTTAGCGATTTATGACATCCCATGAAGCAAGGAAAAGTTGGCCCATTTATTGTGAACTCTTTTCTTCTTCATCTAGTATTTGTTTTGCAGTGTTATGGATATTATTTGGGTTATTTTGTAGACCAAATGGTGCCCTGCACCTGGCTGTGATTATGCTGTGGATTTTATTGTTGGCAGTGGGAGCTACGATGTTACCTGCCTCTGTGCATACAGCTTCTGCTGGAATGTGAGTTTCTTCAAGTTCTCAAGGATCTCAGTTTTTCTTGCAGTTCTCTGATAAAATTTATTTTCATAATAGTTGCGCTTTTGTGAACACCCAACATTTTCTTTTCTTGTGATTGTATCTCATATGGTCTTGATTTTGCAGTGTACAGAGGAAGCTCACCGTCCAGTTGATTGTGGTACTGTGGCCAAGTGGATACTGAAGAACAGTGCGGAGTCAGAAAATATGAACTGGTATGGAACATGAGAACAATATCGAGAACTATTCTTCTTTAGTCATATATTGTTTTGGTGGCTGAAGGATATCAGTGAAGGAAAATAAAGGGAATGTAATTTTGGACTCGGGATGTTGGGCTGGAATAGCTAGTGTTTCTGAACAGTACGGCCTTATCTACACATTTGACCTAGCTCATTCTCCAACTGCATTGAGAACTAGTACTCATGATAGGAAGTTGATCCTGAAATAGACTCTTATTGATGTGGAAAAGTTAGTATATGAATTTGTAGTCAACTGGAGCTGTATACAATAGAAATAAGTTGTGCGGTGATTGGCACTGCATGTGATGTCTTTCCTGTAAAGTTCTGGGTAGGTTGTAGGCAGAAAGAGTTTCCATGTCTTTAGTTAATGGCTTTAGGGATAAGACAGGGACTAAAAGCAGAAACCTTTTAAAGTGCAAAATCATTGTGATTTGTATTGTTTCCCAATAAATATCAGTTCCTAACTGCAGTTAAGTTTGCTGTTAGATTATGCGTGGAAAGGGGAATTATTATTTAATTTATCAGATAAATCTTATTTCTATGTTGTCGATCAACTTAGTAACTATCAGTTTGGAGGGTGCACATACATTGTTTACCCATGTAGCCTCATTGGAGGATACAGTTTTTTAGTGCATTGTAAGCACACAATCACGTGCTTGCTTATCAGTATATATGATTTGTGTGATCCTCTATTTACCCTTGTACAAAATAATAATTAATTCTCCAGGAAGTCTTCCGATCCGTTCTCAAAAATGTTGTCTTCCCTAACAGTAAATTTTATGTTCAATGAATTTCAGGATATTGGCTAATTCCAAGCCTTGCCCGAAGTGCAAGAGACCAATTGAGAAAAATCAAGGGTGTATGCATATTACATGCACACCACCTTGCAAATTTGAATTTTGTTGGTAAGCTAGCACAGAAGCTGTGCTCTTGCTCCCCACCAGGCAATCCTATCTTGTATGCCTTGGCAACATCAGAATTCTCTTGATACAGAATTACACTATGAATAAGCGGTCCACAACCTCATTCTTTTGCTTAAATTTGGAACCACTTATCTCCAAAACATATTTGATTCTATAGTGCATCTTCTTAATAACACTCTCAACTCAACAAGAGCTCAGCTTATATGAACTAAAATGCCTTATTCTATGTTTGTTTTAAACACCCCCTGAACTTTCTTCTCCTTAAAGAAAGACAAGCTATTTTTCTGTGCATTATATACTCATTTTATTACATGTGATTGCAGGCTTTGCCTTGGTGCATGGTCAGATCATGGAGAGAGGACAGGTGGCTTTTACGCATGTAACCGTTATGAGACTGCAAAGCAAGAGGGAGTGGTATGTTGATTTTTTCCAGAGATTCTCATCTCTTCTTATGATTCTTGCAGTCTTGTATAATCGTCTAATGTTGCATTAATTGGTTCTTCTGGTTGCAGTATGACGAGACTGAGAAGCGAAGAGAAATGGCCAAAAACTCTCTGGAGAGATACACACATTATTATGAAAGATGGGCAACCAATCAATCAGTAAGTACAAAAAGCTGACCTTTATCCTTGTGAAGCTGATCATTTGTTTGGCGCATATTGATAAAAAAATATTTCTGGAATAGATTTAGTTCTTAGAAACATTATGTGATATTCTTAGAAACATCTTTTCAGGATCAGGACCATAAACTTTTAGGTTGACTTTTAGCCATTAAAATGGATTCATTATGAGGAAACATGAATTTTGGGAGAAATATAAGACTGAGGAATAGGTTAGAGGCCTGGAGTTTGGAATGTGCTAGGTTTTAGATATTTGTTTGGGAACTGTAATTAGCCTCCTGTGTTTGATCGAAAAGTCAATTTATTCTGTGCTCTATTTTCCAATGACAATTTAAGTGGGGAAGAGACTGAAGATCTAGCAGCTGCTCAATTTCTTTGTATTGCTGACTCTACAGTAAATTGCAGCTGGAGGATCCGATGGCTGACTGTGACAGCATGTACTTGGATGGTGCTGTTTATAGTAACAAGACTAACACTCTTAAAGATGAATAGGCTCCTCTAGGCACTGTTCATTTTATGCAGGATGCTAGGAACCTCCAACACTCTTAAAGATGAATAGGCTCCTCTAGAACTGGTAATTTTACCTAGGGTGCTAGGAACCAAAAGGTGCCCAGCTGAGCAATGCTATGCCCAACCAAAGCACCACTGAAATGATTACACTTATTTTTTTAAATGTACTGAATTGGTCGTATGGCTACTGTTTTCTTACTCCTTAATGCTATGACTCTGGTCGCAGTATTTCTTTTGAATAATATGATTACCTCTTATATTTTGCCAGTAACTGAAAATTTCTAATCTTGCCTGACACGATACTTATCTGAATCCATGGCTCTGAACTTCTCTTTCCTCCCTGCAGTCTCGGCAAAAGGCACTGGCAGACCTACAGCAAATGCAAAATGTACATGTAAGCACTACTTACTGTCAACTATATACTGGCAGCTATCCTGTCATGAGGTATTCTTTAGTGAAATTTTTACTGAAGGCATATCTTGTTGATTAGCGCATATTTTCCTTAAGTTGCATTGGCTAATGTCAACCAAGAAACTGAAGGCATATCTTGTTGATTAGCGCATATTTTCCTTAAGTTGCATTGGCTAATGTCAACCAAGAAATTGTGGTAGCAACCTGGAAACTTGAAACCGTAAAACTATTATTGACATGTTGGAGATTTCTGTGGGTTATTGCACACCCCGCTAGAGATCAGGCCTGTGGAATAATTACAGATTTATTTTGGAATCAATTTTAATCAAAGATTACTGCAGTCTTCAGTCTTCAGTAATTTGAAAATCAATAATATTCTCTTTGGGGAACAGAAAGTATACATGGGTACATACAAGCATATTACATGCACACCCTTGTAACTTTCAGAGATTGACGAATTTGTACTTTTGTAGCTTGAGAAGCTCAGTGATGTACAGTGCCAACCTGAGTCACAGCTGAAATTCATAATAGAGGCCTGGCTACAGGTAAGCACTCCTATATGACATAAACATGTCCATTTTGTCATCATAAATTCACAATACATATTCATATGCAAGGCATTTAATATTTGGAATAGGAGATTACAATTCAGCATGCATGGGAACCCTTTGCAAGGATAGATGATATTTTGGAGTTCTTTTTATGTGTTTTTTGTTTCATGTAAATGGATGGCATCCCTTAATGCTTTTATTAGTTGATTTATTTTGATGTTTTGTTTATTTACATGTATGTATTTCTTCTCAAGTAATGCTAGTCATATTTGAACTTCTTACTGAAATTCACTCAACAACATGGTGTTTGTCGTCAAGGAACGTTTTCAAATTATGGGATGCAAATCTATTCACATTTAATGGCACAATCATAATTATGGAATTAAGTGTTGTATGTAATCACAAAATGCCATGTCATTTAGTTAAAGATTTCTAGCTATTACCTCTTGCATTTTTCTTGTTTGTTTGTTTTTGTGTAATAATTATTTTATTTGTTTTGTCTGTCCACAGATAGTTGAATGCAGGCGAGTTCTAAAATGGACTTATGCCTATGGATATTATTTACCTGAGCATGAACATGCAAAGAGGCAGTTCTTTGAGTATGTGCAAGGTAGGTCGTTTCTTCCAATTCAATGCCAGATAGTTCAATCATCCTGTGTTTTGATCAATGCAGTTTACACAGGTGAGGCTGAGTCTGGATTGGAGCGACTTCATCAATGTGCAGAGAAGGAGCTCCAAATTTACCTAAATGCAGAGGGGCCATCAAAAGATTTTAACGAGTTCCGCACAAAACTTGCTGGGTTGACCAGGTACTTTTTATATATAAACTGATTGCATCACTAGAAACATAGCTTTCTATCTGAATAATTTAGCCCAAATCAGAAACTGCAGGAATCAGTCTCAGTTCTCTTGGAAAAGAGGGGCCGAGAAGTTATTTAAATTGTCTTGCTCCTGTCCTTGCCCTTGGATTTTTGAGTTAATAGGTTTTTTTGTTATATTTTTGTGTGAAGTGTTACTCGGAACTACTTTGAGAATTTAGTCCGGGCTTTAGAGAATGGTCTATCAGATGTGGATTCCCATGGTACATGCAGCAGAACATCAAGCTCGAAGAGCTTGGGATGTGGTAGCAGTAGGGCAAGAGCTGGTAGAGGCAAGGGCTCAACATCGAGGTCAAGTGGACCTGGTAGAAATATTGATGATCCCGGTCACTGGTCCTGTGAACATTGCACCTTTGCAAATATAAAGCCGGCCACCATTTGTGCGATGTGCCAGCAACGACGGTAAATCTCATTTTCTACATTGATTGGCCACCTGGGCAAGTCACCAGTTTGGCCTCTTTGGCTGTCCAGTTGTAACAAGGAAGGAAGGCCTTTAAGAACATTGCCGGGGAGAGTGCAAAAAAGGGTTATTAATATCTTGGTCTGCAAAACCTGAGCTGCAACAACGGAGAACAGAAAAGGGTGGGAAAGGAAACTCTTTTCGTTGTTTGTTGTCTTGAATCAGCTGTATATAGCTCTCGTCATCACTTCCATGCTTACTTATAAGGGTCCATGCAAGTGCATTCAGTCCCAGCTGTCGTTACCAGTAGCTGTTTTTGGTGCTCTTAAGCTTTCAAGTGTATTTTACGAGTAAAATTCTACTCGGGGACGACAGGCTCGCATTGCCACAACTAGAATGAAATAAATGTCGAACCATCTACCCCTTGACCTGCCAGGTAAACAGCCTTGACGTGTAACATTATTTGCTCAACTGTCTGGAGTTCCGTCCATGCCTCTTCCCTAACCTTTTCGATAACTTGATGCCCTGTTTTTTTTATGTTTTGTTTTGGAAAAATAAAGTGCTCCTGCTAATGTAATGCTGTTGCAGAAAGTAAATTAAGTTGGACTCAAGAGTCGTGGAAGGAAAACCCGGGCTGATGGGTATACTGTATTCCAATCGAACCACGTTTGTCATAAATATTGATTTAAAACAATACGCTTGCTTTGCCCGCAGATAATTCTTCTACAGATTGGGTGGTTGTGAATCTTGCAGTTGTGGCTTAGTGGCGTCCTGGCAGCTGGTGTTCAGACTCAGGTGGAATAGGCGTGGCAATTAGTGGTAAAATTAGAAGCCACCTCGTGATTGAGCTGGGAATAAAAATGGAGAAATAAACCTAAGAACTAATTTTGAAAATCAATATCGAAGTTTGTCAGAGGATTGCTATGTTCATGTTCTAGAAGATGATTTGAAAGGCTCCACCAACCTTGAATGAAGTGGAAATATCTGCGCACCACAATTCATAACCTGCAAGCTAATTTCATCTGAACAACAAAGAAAATAATATAATATGGTCAACTAAATTCAACCCCGTATGTAAATTAATACAAAAAATATACATATAACAATACAGTATAGCGCCAGCAAGACATTGAGCTTGTTAGCATATACCATCACATACACTGAATCCAAGCTAAAGCCTGCAAATCTCTCGGGCCACCACAATGGGGGGTTCTCTTTTAAGAAAAACGATACGGAAGCACTCTGCAAGAAAACAAATGAACAGCCAACATATTCACACCTCGGAAAGCTACAATTTGACAGAAAAGGTACCAAAACTTATTGGTCATGTCCAACTCCAAGAATCCACTGTGCAAGATGAGTCAAGTATGGCTCTGCCTGGGAACTACTGCTCAAGATTGGTCCCAGACTCTGAAGCTCAGCATTGAATTCCCTCTCAAATTTGCTACAAAAATATCATGGTGAATGAGTTTTTTTTTGGTGTGTGTTGAGTTGTCTATTCAATAGCCAATTAGCAAGACTTACAGTATAGAATCAGTGACACTTGTGTTTTCAGTTGTCATTGTTAGCATGCGAGATGGGCGACTGGATTTGGAATGTTCCTCTAGCTTTGGAATGCTGATGGAAGATGATATCAACCACTGGGTTGCAGCTGCATACTGCAAGCATAGGGATTGCAGCCTCTCCACCTTCTGCAATCAGAAATTTCATTAGTATGAATAAACCAAAAGGATGAATGAGTGAAATAAAAAAAAAACAATAACTGGGCATTGCCCTTCCAAAAGAGTGCCAGCATATTCATGCTACATTATATAGTTTTCATCTGGTAACGGAAAATCTTGTGCAGTGCTTCCAGCCTCATGTTCATCCTGTTGGAACTAAATGAGATCCCATATCCATGTCATTAAATTTAGCGAATGATGTTGCAGACATGCAAAAACTCTATTGCAGTCATACAAGTTAAGCTTCCATATTCACTATTCAGAGGACATCTGGACAAGATAAAGAAAGGGATAAGGATAAATTGTGTTTGCTATCAAGATCTATTGCTAGAAGAGCTGCAACTTAAGAGGATTTTCTGCTCTCTGAATTACAGGAAATTGTTATCCAGTCGAGACACTTGTGCCTTTGACCACATATTTGCCATGAGGCTCAAAGTAGATTGTCATTGGTCAAAGAAATGATGGGTACATTCCTTTTCTCTGGATATATAGAACAGGATTTTGAACAAGCCAATCTGTAGTCCAACATGCTTTAGAAAAGAAACGAATTCCTCTAAACAACAACTCCTGCTATCTCTCATTTCATTTAAAAGTAAGCAGGTAATTGTTCCTGAAAAAAGTGAAGTATTACTGGTAAGTTGTAATCATTTTCATCATATTTTTCCCAAGTTTGTCCCCTATTCTCTTCCCTTTCTTGATTTACTTTCATTACTGATCCAGTGGTTTACCTTAATGGACCAACTAGTTTTGGAAAATTAAAAATAAGATGATGAAAATGAAAATGAACCTTGAGCAGTTCAGGTAAAAGAAGCAGACATTCTCTCAGGCACTTGTCGAGGAAAAGATCATGATATTGAATAACCTGTTGCATAAAGAACATGGTAAGATATATAGAAGAGTGTACAGACTGAAAACTTAAGTGGAACACTTCCATATTGAAATGAAGTACATGCATTAAAAGTATAAAACAGTTGCTTGATATTGGATATCTTGAGTACATTAATTCCAGCAAGTTAATGCAGACTGTACCTCATCTATGCTTTTGGCCGTCTGAAGTCTATTGTGCATCGCATGCCAATTAGGTTCAAGAACCTGAAAACAGATGTTTTAGTGCTGCTATCAAAAAACATAAGCAAACTTGTAGATTTTAAAAATACTATGGAGAAGGAAAAATAAATTACAAATTTGAAAAAAAAAAGGGTAGATTGAAAGGATGCAGTCATTGATCAGATTATTAGTTTTCTTTCATTTTTCTTTAGTGGGCAATGATAAACTTAATCCTCGAACCCTTAAATTTCTGTGATTCTTTTGAACTTCATCAGGTCAGAAATAGTTATGCAGAATCTCATATTCTCTTATCATTAATATCAACCACAAGAGCATGTAAACTAGAAGTTCAGAGACAGACAACAATGGTATTGCTCAGCTGCCCACTCTTTAGAGAGAAAAATCCATTTTATTTGACATTAAGGAATAATTTCAGGTTCAATGACATGTCCAAATATAAGTAGGCAACTTATAACCATGTCACATGAGCCACGTGAAGATCAGTCACCTTGGGGAACAGCAAAGGTTTGAGCAACATTAAAGAGATGAAATACCAGGAAACTGGAAAAAACAGAAGCTAGGGAAAAAATTCAGGTTTAAACCTAGTATGCAATAACTCAGCAAAACAATTTCAAAAGATTTGTCCCTAGGATAATACAGTAAACATGCCTCAAATGTTAGATAGTGAAGAAGGCTGTTAATGAATTTCAGCATGCTACGACAGATTAGAGAAGATCTAGAGATGGCCGTTCCACGCATATTAAGTGCACGAACTCCCTGCAAAGCATTTTGGAAATGGATTAGAAGCACAAAAAGGATGTGGATAAAGTCTAGCTACTCTGAATGATACAATCTAGTCCATACTTGATGCACTTGCCAAGCTCCACAAAGCTGGCGGTCTACATGTTTACAGCGGAAAAGAAAGCGGAAAATCAACTGGTATTTCGCCAAGGCTTTTCTTGAGATAACAATAGATAATGGCCATTCAACCTGAATAACATGAACAGGCTCAATGATTACAGGATATTTTAGATAAGAAAATTGTGATCAGGATAGAAAGTGATTAAGAGTGGAAAATATCAACAAAGTGATCAAGGTATGAACGATTTCAGAGAAAAAAAAAGTTACAAGGAAATGCCATTTATAATCTCCAACAAGAAACTTCAAGGGCATGTCAAGAGCAGACCTTGTAACTCAATGAAAATGTCTCAAGACCAGTAATGTTCAGTGGCTCTGCTAGATCATTATCATCAGAAACGGTCCTCATTTCAAGATCTTTCAGGGTGCTCAATCTTTTAAGCAAGGAAAATCTTTCCTGTAAGCAAAAGGTTGTAATAACAGATCACGGAACTTCAAATTCACAAGTTTCACCTCTTAGGAGAAAAAGGGATTAGTCTATGTACCACACAGCATGTCAAGTCCTCATGACATGGATCTACTGCAGCTGCTGTGGTGCGCAGAGCAAGGTCTAACAGAGACTAGGCAACCAAAGAGTGTGCTTTCAGATATCATTGTTATACTTAGCTTAATAATTCTTCTGCAGGTTAAGTTCATTTAAACAAAAAATATAAAAGGATGAAACCTGTAACTTCTCCACTGAAATCTCATCAAACTTTTTTGTGAGCTCATCCCGAGCTATATCCATAAAATGCACCAAAAAGTCACCCTGAAATTATTCAATTAGGTTAATATAGAAGAAATTGAAATAAGAACTAATCCTCAACCTATTAAGCAAAACAAATTGCCTTTTGGGGAAGGCAGGCACCCCTCCCCACTCCCAACATACAAAAAAATGGGGATGAAAAAGCAGGTAAAAAAGGACATCAAATTTGCCTACATACTTCAAAATGCTTGGGTGAGAAGTGAAATAGAAAGAAGCACATAGACAAGTAAATGTTCCCCTAAAGTAGATCATCTCATTTCATGCAGCGACCAATTAACAAAGGAAGAGCTATTTTCAAATCACTTGGTACCCTACTATCTATGAAAATCTAGGTCTGAAGCCAAGCATGCTCCTCACTCAGGACTTGAAAATGTTGCATGCTTGACCTTGACAAATCTAGCAGATCTCTGAGAACCAAGTGTGCAAACTGTTAATCTAACAAGCGCAGCACATTAACAATTTTATTGAAAAGGTGCTGGAAATTTGCAAATAAAATACACCAAAAAGTGATTCCCAATCTTATTCGATGGGGAAAAGGAAGGAAAGAAAAAGGCAGCCCTGACTGGCCACCTCACTATACACAAACAAGATATTAACCAATTTCACAAACCCCCCACTGAAAGCATAGAATAAAACTCAACAATGGTTTAAATGGCAGTCAACTAATCAGAAACTAGAAGTACCTGATCAAGAAGAAGGTAATGCTTAATAGACCGCAGCTTTCCCATTAGATCATACTGCAGCAAAGAAGAAGAAAAAACCAAAGAGAAGAACATTTTGTTATAGGAAACTTAGCACCAAGGAAAACTATTTCAATTTCCATGGATGATAATATAAGCAGAACATAAAGTCACTCGAGTATATAGATGAAAATTGTCATGCTGATGCTTACCTTTTCTTTAATGAGATTTAAGAGCTCACCGCTGGCAAAGTCATAAGCAGCTTTTATACACTCTAAATAATGATGGTTTGAGCCAAAGATCATTAGTTTATAGTTTTCTGAGGCAGGGACCTAAACAATAAACAACCAATCATGGATTCAAGGGTAACTATAATCACCATATGAGTATGAAGTATGTTCCATGTACTGAGGGGATAGTACAAACCTGGACATTGTGTCCACATTCTCTCATGACATTCAAGTATTTCCCTGTGGTCAAAATTGTCCCAGCAATATTTGCAAGGAAACTAGGAATTCCTTCTTTAAGACTGTAACGTTGCCGCCAATACTTGGCATCATAATCTTGTGTGAGGCTCTCCTAAAAAAACCCATGACCATCTTAAGCAAATTTTAAGCGCTCATGATCACAAATAAAGTCATTATACCTTTTGAAGAGATTTGTTCTCAGCAATGAAAAATTCACCATATGGATCATCAATCACTCCTTCATAGACCCACCTACAAGTTTCATTTCCAAGTAAAGAAGAATATAAATCACAGTAAATTGCAAACTTATGATGCCAAAAGATAAGAAAAGTATAGAAATGCTCAGGCTGGAAGTGCATGAATAGTAAGAAACATCAAATCTAATGTCTCTTCAAATCAAGTACAGAAACTGACTTTTAATTTAGGCATTTAGAGTCTAAAATGCAGTCTTAAATTCTGAATCTATGGAACATGAAAACAGAGAAGGGACATGCATATGACACCATAGAGACATGACAACATGATCAATCATGGAAAAATAAAGTGTTACTTACATAGCCCTCTACAAAGTGTTTGGCATATCCTCAGCTTCGGTACATATCTTTCACACTTTATTTTAGATCTAAACAAAAATGAGAATTAAAAAAATGGTGGCAGCTTGCATAAAGACCACTAAAGCTTTATCATGGGTTTTGCAAAGACCAGATCCAGTGATCACTACCACAAAGGTGAAGTTACAGTGTATATTTTGTAGGGACAACAAACAGTAAGCCATTGCTTCCAAGCAATATAATCAGCAAAGAGAGGAAACTAAGCCAACCAGCAAGACAGGTCATTAATTTTGTGTCACCAATTTTCAAATTCAGATATTTTAAAGGCAAGTTTTGATAGCATCGATGGAGAGGAATTTGTTAGGTTGTTGCAGTGTTGGAATTTACATGGAAGGGGATGGTTTTTGCAACCACCTGACATGAGTAGATGACAAATCAAATGTCCTTGCTAAATGTGCAAATACAAGTTTCCCTTCATGGATGCCCCAAAAAAGACAGGGCATGATGATTTAGTCAGTCAAAACTACTATTATCTTAAAACGATCTTAAAAGCATGATCCATGACAAACCTCATGGATGCCAAAAAAAATCGATTTAATATTCCATGTCATCTTTTCTAATATTAAGCTTGCAGAATATACCTCTCTAATATGCTAAGGTATGCATTGCTTGCACATTGTGTCATCTTTTCTAGCAGTGATCTCACTGCATTATCACCAGCCATTGCCTTAGCCTGGATTTTAAAAAAAAAAGAATATATATATATACATATCATTTTGTAAATAAAAGAAAAAAATTCTAAAAGTTTAAGAGCATGAACTATGGGGCAAAGTTAATTCTGCAAAGGAAAACAGTGATGGAACATGACAATCACCTGACTCTGCAGGAGGTTAAGGACAGATGAACCAGTAAAATTATTTGCTGAAGCCTTCTGTATCACAATGGATAAAGCTTGCATTGAACCCATCACAGGCTGAAATATAGCATAAAAACCCCTTTGAAAAAAGAATCCAAGAAATGGTTAAGCAGATTCAGAGCAAATTCAATTAATCTACCTGACAGTAAAACCACAATCCTTGTATGGAAAGTCTTCCAAGTCGAAATTGGTGTTCAAGCTGTGCGACCATGGCCTGATAATCCTAATTAAAAAAATAAATCAGAGGTTACTTTCAATTGAGGAGAAACATTTGCATCTAAGATTTTAATGAGCAGCTAAATCTGGTCAGTAACAGGATTATCACAATGACTCCCTCTGTTTATGCTAAACAGCATACCTATGGCTCAACTTAAGGTGAAGACACATGTTCTGTTAGATGGCATGATGCAAGAAAAGGAAAAACAGAGAGTGTATATTATACCATTAGTCAAAGCAGTCATGATTATGATGACTGTCCATACAGTTATGGTGTCATATTTACTCCAGTTTTTTACTAGTTTAGATGATTAAGAACAGGCACGTGTTATAGACTGATCAGGACCTGGCCATCACATTTCAAAGGCATTTCCCTCCTGTATTTAAAGTTATGCTTTGTTGTCAAACTAGGTTTTCCCTTACTTTCTGCTCACTTGTGGCTAAAAGTAACGTGTTCAGGCAAGAACCAGAACTGCTAAAAAAGAGGAGAACAAAACTGCAGCCATCACATGCAAAATTAGCTTAACAAAACTATTAAACAGATAGAAGCAACAATGTTACAATACAGATAATGTGAAACAGGCATGCAGCAACCACCATGCCACACAAATATAATAATCAAAAGGCTTACAACACAAAGAACCTACTAGAAGAAGTGCCTTGAGCGCAGCAGCAAAGGCATGATTAACTAAACCATTCTTGAATTGTGATCTGGACTCAACAAACTGGTCAATCAACAGATAGCTCTTACACAAAGGGAACATCCTTTTTGCCAGTTCCTGAAATAATGTCATTATCAGCTTAAATGATCAGGCATAGCAGTCCATCAATATGCATGATTCAACTTGAAAAGACAAACTTATTCAGGCATGCTGTCAACGTCAGACTCATGAGATAAGCATCTGTCGATAGGCTCTTTGCCACCATACCTATGTTCATTTATGAACACACACACACAAACACATGAATGAGGATAACCCTGTACTTCATACCTGGATTGCCAAGTCCATAGAAGCATCAACCTGGAAAGAGATATGATCCTCCTGTCCACGAACTCTTCTAATTGAAATATATCGTCCTTCAATTCCAACCATAGCAGACAAGAGGTCGTCAATGACGATTAGTTCCTAATTACCAAAGAAAATAGCAGGCAACAAAAATATTCAGGTAATTCACAGAGCCAATAACCAAATTAGAAAGCTAAAAATCATTTAAACCATAAAAGTAGTAGGATGAAGGTGTGAAAATATACCTGAACAGCAGCATTGTAGTAGCCGATGGGTCTCTCCAAACCATGGCTGCTCAAATGCACAAAATACATAAATGTAATATTTATATACACAATTTTAACCTATAAGAAAAAAAAAGGAGAGTAAAAATGCAATTAAAGCAAATTATGTGTATATATTTTATTTATACCTGAATACATCCATAGAAAATCCCTTGGTATCAGCAAGACGCGAAGTTCCTTTCGTTTCCTACATAAATACAAATATTCATAAGAGTTACAGCATAAAGCAGAATTTTATTTTAACAAAAAAAAAACGGGCAGATAAAAAGCACAACGGGAGATTTCCGTAATTAGAGCGGTAGGATTGTTCGGTTCATGAGAAAACCTGGTGGAAACGGCCGGTGAGGAAAGGTCTGTCGACATTCCAGCGAGGTGTTGAAGGGCACGATGTTGATGTTGCCTTTTCCATTTCTCTCTGTCTCTCTTTCTCTCGCTCTCGCATTATTTACTGAATCGAAGAGAGGAGCGGCTTTTTTATTTGAAAAAGTGCAGGGGCGAGTGCTGCTACTGCTGCTGTCTGTGATCTGTTTCTTTAAAACAAAAAAAAAAAAAAACGAAACGAAAAGTTCATTTTTTAATTATGATTTTTCATTTTAAATCATAGTTTAAAAGTTATGTATAGGGCATCCTTATGCTACGGATCGAATAAAAAAAACATTTTTTTCGTAAAAATAAAAACTATTTCATATTATTATTAAACCTGATTTAATTAATTAACTTTTAAAAAATTATTTTTTAGTTGTTATAATTAATCTGGTCTGTATGATATATCCTAAAATAAATGTTGATATAGCTCAACTCATTACCTATACTAAGTTCAAAGTTTTTATTTTTATTATATAATAATAAAAATAAATATTTATATCAAATGTCATGATATTTGTTTTAAATAATTTTGATTTTATAAAAAAAATAAATTAAAAATCAAGTGAATATAAAAAAAAAAGAAAAAAAAAAGAATCACCCCTCGAGTTGATATGAAGAGTAAAGGAGGTGACTTGGCATCCAGCTCCCCAGCCTCTCTTTTTATATATGAAAGGTGAAGTGAAGAATGTATGTTGGTATCCCAGAAGATTTAATACGGCAAGTACTGAAATATATTTTAATTCAATTTAAGTATATTTTTTTAATTATTCATTTTAATATATTGATATCAAGAATAATTTTTTAAAAATAAAATGTTATTTTAATATATTTTTAAATGATAAATATTTTCAAAATTGTAATTATAAACATCACTTAACCTAGCTTGCATGAGTTGAATTGTGTTTCTGCAAACTATAAAAAAGTTCCCCAACTATGTAGATCTTGGCGATTGATATCCTTTATGATATCTATCGAGTCATCAAAGTTGTAATGAGCAAATATCATTTTGTACGCAAGCGAGGGACACTTATGTGATCTTTCCAAGTTCTTACGTTATGATTAATGCTAATATTACTTGACGACTTCTGAGCCAGAAAAAAGATGTTGATAGTTGTACTAAGATAAAAATTGAAGCCGGAGTTAGACATATAAGCCGCCCTTAATAGAGGAAAACGACCATGTTAAAATTTTAATTAATTAAAAGCCTATAAACTGTCTTGCCGCAGATATTTTATTTTATTTTATTCATTTTAAATAAATATGTTTTGGTGTTTTTAGATCATTTCGATGTGCTACTGTGAAAATGATTTTTTAAAAATAAAAAACATCGTTTTGATATATTTCGACACGAAAAACACCTTGAAAAACTAAGCAACTACCTTCCCAGACCCTAAATATAAAATGATAAAATCGGTAAAACAATATTAAAAAAACAATGCAAATTAGCTTGGCCTGACATGATAAACATATAACCTGAACAATAAAGAACAAATCATTTCGGGTTGATTTGCATATTATGAGGTTGGAATAAGAAGATAATTGTTTTTTTGAAAAATATCATATAACCATTTTTTTAAAAAAAAATGATGATGAACGATGAAATTAAAAACTAAAATAAGCTGGACAAAAATTGTTAATTCTTGTTATTTTGTTAAACTAGTAAGAGCGTGTTTGGATGAGCGATGAGCGGTGTAACCGGCGTTTTGCTAAAATTTTTTTTTGTATTTTAAATAAAAAAATTTTAGTGCGTTTAGATTATTTTGACGTGCTGATATCAAAATGATTTTTTAAAAAAATAAAAAAACATCATTTTGATATATTTTGGCACGAAAAATACTTTGAAAAGCTATCGCAACCGCACTCCCAAACATGCACTAACATGATTGATTAGACCAGGAGCATCGCGTAAGAAACAAACATAAAAGCTTAATCCCTTACAAATCAAACACCAAAAAAAAGATTGGCAAAAAGCAATTACACAAAAGATCAAGAATAAAAAATAGCAAAAACAAAACAAAAAAGAAAAGAAAAAGCAAATTGAAAGGGCAAATACCATTTTTTATCGGTGCAATTGAAGAAAAAAATTACTCAGCATAAATTTAGATTTAATAATAAAATTAAAAATCAATAAAACTTCTATAAAAAATCTAAAGAAAGAAATTTTGAAATAGAAAGAATAAGGTCTAAACTAGAAAGAAAAAAAAAAGACATGAGAAACTGGGATCAATGGGGTATAATCCCGCCCCAGCCGAACGCTAAATGTAGAAATACAGAGCGATGGATTTTCTCTCTAGATCTATGCTCATCTGATAGACAGACATTTTAGCATCATTTTACACAAATAATTCACGAACATTTTACATAGAATGATTTTCTGTGGGTATTTACCTAAACCTTTCGTGCTTTCAGGTTCAAAACAAGACGAGTGATTTCCATTAATCAAAGGATGAAGTCCAATTTCAAACCATGACAAACAAGCCATAAGCCCATGACCGGGAGCTGTAGATTAGGGTGGTACAGCCGGGCAGCAAGACCCATGCAAACACACAAACATGGGAGAACTCTCAAAACTCCAGTCTCAACCACAGCAAGGTTCTTGTCTCGTGTATAGCAACGTTGCCATATATTTACTATCAGTTCTTAGGCAACCCCTTTTTTTCTTTTTCCTTTTCTTTTTCCAGATGATATAACCAAGCATTCAGGAAAAAAATAAGCATATGAACACACAATGGTGACAGTGCTTCTATTGAAAATCTAGTCATGAAAAACCTTGTTACTTGTTTTCTTGTAACTTTTCTTACAATCCCATTAGCCATAAGACTCACAACACGTACCAATAACTTAAACGACCTTCCCACCCTAGAATACTCAATTGTAAGTTAGCCGGGAAGTTTCTTGATTGCATATAATCCGGTGCCTTTTATTGTAAACGTGTCAGTCCTTAACACGCCTGTTTTTGTTAAGGAATTTGCAGCTCCGGACAGCTTGAAGGTGAAGTCAAGTGTGGTGTCAAGCCATGTCATCATGATCCCTCTCCGATGTTTCTCGTGCTAATAAAAAATCGCATTCATACTTCAATGGTGTGGAACAAGGCTTGCTTTCTGAAAAAAAGCTCATTGAATACTCCCGGTTTTGTACACGGTGTAAGCCACCAGCAGTGGAATTGCAAGGCTATACACTGGAAAGTGAAGAAACGGGTTCATCTCATATGCTTTCATGAGAGCTTTGCAATTCTGTGAGACAAACAACTGGGTCAGAAAAGGAAAGAGCACAATCAAATCTAATATACTGTCATCCAACATTTTTAAATGGTTCCAAGATTCAGAGATAACATCCTTTTCTTTTGTAATCTAAGCATATCATATACTGTTTCGATGGGAACTTGGACAATGATCATTTCCAAATCTGTTACTGGACAAAACGGTACAATCCTTGACAAGCAATGAAAACTGGCTCAGGTCACAAAAAATAAACTTTCTAACTGCACAAGCCATTAATCTACTGACTAAAGCAACTAGTGATTTGCTGGAGTAGTAATCCATTACTTTCAACTTTCTAGTAAAATAATGGAAGTGAACCCTGTGACGCAATGAGATGCAATGCATACATATTTTTGACAGACATATTGTGCACATAGAACAGAACAGAATTGATCCTCACCATAAAATGTTTCCAATAAATCACCAAGCAAACTGCCAAGAGAACTTTCCGAATCTTCCTCTCCACAAAATCAAATTTTGATCTTCTATGCCTGTGGTTATCATACTTTCCTGATCTCTTATTTTCCTGACTGGAATCGTTGTCTTCTTTCTTGCCTGAAAGTGATAGATAATGCTCTTTGTAGATACTTCTTTCAGCAGCCAATGCTCCAGCAATCAAAATAGAAGGTATAACCACAAAGAAGAAATGTGGTAGCACAACCACCATTATATCTGGAGATCCAATATAATTGTGTTTTTCTCTGCTGTTAAGAGTTTTCACCAGCCATCCCATCCTGGTCATGTACCCCCTGTTCCCACCATCAGTAAAAACTTGCCCAATTAGCCAGGGACATGATAAGAGGTAGATCAAGTAACCTAAAAAACCAAACCACACTACATGAACCCTGCAGAGGTCCTGCAAAACCCATGCTATACAATTTATCAAGCCTTTTTCAGAAATGAAAGTCTTGTAAGAATACTGCTTCTTAGAGAACACGAGGACAAATTTTGGAATGAGAAGAATGGAGAGCATTAAATATACCGCAAACCAGAATATTGGGTAGTACAAAGCATCCCATTGACAACCCATGACAAAAAATTCCTTCCATGTCCACGAGATCTTAGCACTTAGACCGTTTACAGAAAATGGCCTTAGTTCAGACAAAGTTGATCTTCCCATTACATCAATTACTTCTATTTGCAGCCAAAATCTTTCAGGAGATGGATCCTCAAAGGCTTTATAGTTCCATGCAGCTGCATAAATGTCTCCCCTGGATATATCCCTCACAAACTTGGTCATGGTTGTCTCCATGATCATAAGGGGACTCCCTGGTCTTGTGTCATAGATCCTAGACACAACAGACGTGATTGGAGAAACAGAAAACACAAGGCATCTGATTGTCTCAAAAGAAAAAGGGACCATGTGTTGACACCCATACATCTGATGTAATGAAGATGTTAACATGAAGCGGGAATCCAGTGGAAATGTGGGCAGCACAATGGTTTTTTTGGTTCCTGATTTGAAGTCAATGTCCAGGTATGAAACGTGACCTCTGTCAACAGCCACAATTCGCATAGCTCTACTTTTCCTCCAATCACCCATCTCCCACTCCCAGAACTCCTTTGGTGGCGGTGCTCGAAACAAACAGTTTTTAGTATTCTCAGAAGGTTCTTGGTGTATGTTTAACTGAAAAAACTTATGTGATGACAGAAAATTGTCATTTGACTGGTGATGCCGCTTCAAATTCTTGCCAAACCTTGTGTGAAGATGCCCACATAAATAAGCTGACACTGAATGCTTCAAAAAAACATCTCTCAAGCTTTTCTGAGACTCTGAGAATGCCGAGAATGAAAGAGGAAAATGCCCAAAGGATATCTTAGTTATGGATTTTCCTTTTTGAGAATCCCATTGCGATAGCTGTGAATCTATCTGAGTCAGTAGTTGGTCAGTTGGATGCCCAAAAAGATTGGTTGGCCCTCGTAAACCAGTAGCCATCGTACTGTCCAGCCCAACAAATACATGTTTGCGGTCACCAGTCTAGAAGACAGAACAAAACGAGATACAAAGAAGAGGATCAGTAAGGCTTTACACTATCACCGAGCACAACAAGAGGTATGCATTCACACCTAGAGCTAGAGGATTCACTCTAGTAGGTCAGTTTCATATGGGATATGAATCTCAAATTGAGAAATGAAGAATTATATCGTTTTTTGGGTTTCAAAGCTCTGATATAGGTAGACAGAATCCTAATATAAGTACTGGTAATATGCTGAGATCAACAATAAAAATGATTGTCATAGTTTTGAAATTCAGGAACGAATGCTGCAAAAAAAAGAAAAAAACGAGAAAGAATATGAAAAGACATTCTGGGCCGCCTATTTGTTCTTTAAAATGACAGTTTATGTCTAAAACCACATCCTGAAGGTAGAGACCAGAGACTAACCTCAAGCGTGACACTGTTGACATTTCCTTTTCTTCCGAACTGGCCATTAATACTATAATTTGAAAAGAAATCAAACGAACCACCAATGAATGGTACACCAAAATTATCATGGTTTCCTCTGAGATCGTAGAAGATGCTCTTGTCTAGTCCACTTCTTCTCGCAACATCCTCCATTACATTCTGATATTCTATCCACTCATCCTCATTTTGTTTCATTGTTGACAAGTCCTTGCTTTTCCCATCTGGTACACAAAAGTTCAATTTTTTTCAGCGTATCCGCCCAGCAGCCATCATTTGCCAAAGTCATTAAAATCAGAACAACATGTACTTGGCTTCCTTGTATGTTAAATCACAATCATGAATATGCAACTCTAAAAGAACATACACAAAAAAAGGTGATGAACAGGACAGGACAAATCTTTGCAGTATGCTGACAGCTAATTAAAGCTGATTGACTCGCTCGTAAGGAATGGATAGTTTGATTAGCACCAAGATCACAAAGCATCAAAACTCTTCCACCCAATTTTCTAATTTGGGAATGGAGTTGGAAGCTCTAAGCACATTTCACATAATCGAAATCCCAAGATTCAACAAAAAACAACAAAGCTTGAAACTAATAAGTATTCAAATTCGCCAAAAAATGAAAAATAAAAAACATAAATAATTATACCTGTGAGATCACCAGTGATAAGAACTAGAGATGGGTTAATCATCTTAAGAACAGGGCCCACAATTTTCTTGAAGTCAAGAGCTCTTTCAGGATGGTGGACACTAAAGTGAAGATCAGAGAGCTGCACTATCCATATAACTGATTCTGGCCCTCCTTTCACTTCTATAACCCTGTCTTGCCATTTTCTGGGCTGTGAAGAAACCAATTCCTCTGCTCCTCCTCCTTCTTGTTGTTCAGAAATTGAAGTGGGCATAGTTGTAGAGAGGCATAACACCATCAAAACCACAATTCCCATCTCCCTAAGCTGTGGAGAACGATGTTCTTCCATTGCTTCTTGTGAAACCAGGGAACGAACTTAATTGCTATATACATACCCAGAAAAGGGGGGGGGGTCCTCTGCAGCGAGGTGCATGCAGTTTAGGCAATTTGTCCACTCTAAGTTTGCCACGTAGTCCCTTTTCTTTTCTGAGTTTCCTTTCTTCTTTGATGGGCCCGTTTCCCCTGGAACCTCACACAACTAGCATTGCAGAGAGGCAAAGAAATTCAAAGCTGGACACTTTCTCCTCAACATTATCATTCAAGGGTTAGGGTTTTACTTCTTTCTTGAATTCAATATTTTATCTATTTATTCAATCTTCCAAAATGATTAAGCACCTTTATAGGTCTTTTCCTATAATTTGGGCTAGTTTTTTTTCTTTCACATCAACTGGATTCTGCAATGAATGTAATAGCATTGACAGTTTGGAAATTTTCTAATTTTTTTACAAGGGACTAAACTCGATAAATTTGAATCTGAGGAGCACTTATTGAATTGGAGATTTGAGCAATAACAATGATTGTACATTGGCTCTGAATGTTATATGGAACTGGATTGGTTTAAATGTTTACTTTCTCGTTGATCCAGGAACATTACAGTCTAATCAGAGTATTTGGAATCAATCTCTCTTCCATGTTGACCTTGTCTACGTTTTTATACAGTGCTGTTGTTTTGGTCATCGAATCCCCATCTAGAATATCAATTTGAAGAGCAGTTGATGTAAACGGTGATTAGTGGTGTCCAAATAATTACTACAACGAACACAAGGGTCTACATGAAAGCTGAGAACACAATGAATTAATCAGTTTTGGAAAATTCTTGTGGTCTTGGGAGTCTAGTGAATATGAGCTTGTCCATTCCTTGGTTTACTGTACATCCAAGTGATTCTTGAACAGTTCAGCGACTTATTAATTGTGTTTATCCAGTCCTCGTGTGATTTCCATGATGCTTGTGTAATAGAAGGACTCGTGACACTACTTTTTTTGTTTCTCCTGGTCCAAATTGGGCCTTATGATTCTACCCAGCAGCCTCATTTCAGTCCAGCTGTGGCAAGTCAGATGTTGCTTCCTTTCTTATGAGCTTTTTATAAGAAGTTCAAGCATCCTTTGTAATTCAACTCGAACAATTTTGTATCAGTCCTGTGGTTCCAAGTTTGCTCAGCCATGTCTCAATAGTGTTATGGTTTTGGCCCTCTCTGTCTCAAAACAGGTTTCAGCTGAGAAGACTTGGTTGGAGAATAACCTTTTCCTTGGACACTGGCGGGTTACCTGGAAATGGGGGACAAGAGAGCGTCAATGGTGACAGTCCTCCTGGTCTTGGTGGAACTCGGTTAGTCAGGATAGCAAGTGCAGTTGGCAGACAGCTACTAGAGAAGCTGAATTCAGCAAGAAATAACTTTCCCATGAAAATATTTCTCCTCCTATTAGGTTTCTACATTGCAAATGCACTGGCTAGAATACTTGGACAGACAGGTGACTGGTATGCACTAGTTGCAGGTGTTGAGGTTGCTGCCATTAGAGTGACTGGACAGCCGGTGCGTGCCTGGGCCTCTTCGTGGATGCATTTAAATTAGGTAGCTAAATTCCTTCCAACCATTCCTTGTTACCCTCGGCTTTTCTTTCTATGTTCACATATGAGTGAGAACCTCTGTTCTTGTTCTTGCTGTTCATTTTAGATAGAGATTCGATTTGATGTAGTTTGTTGGAATCTTTTAGATTCAATCCAATGTAAGAGGTTTCATCAACAATATTTAGGTTGGTGAAAGAGGTAGAATTCTGTGCCTTGTTTATCCGGATGAAATGGTATCAATAAAAGAAAATGCAGTAAATTTGAGGAGGTAGGTACGAAAAATGGCATCTATTTCATTTTAATATGGGGCAGTGACTTCTTTTTTGACATGATCAAATCCTGTGCAGATTTTGTGTTTAACATCAAAGAAAATGCTCAGTTCTTGTTTGTTGTCTAGTAACCCGCAAGGTTCTTAAATGACTGACCACCTCCAGTTTTATCTTCATGTCTATACTCTAGAGTATATATATGCCTTCCTCTGTTTTTTCAAACAACCTTTAACCTTAATTTATGGTTTTGACTTTTGAGTAGCCTTACACCAGTTCTTCTTATATGTAAATAAAAAATTAATTAACAAATCCATGAATAAGACATGTCTAATTTAGCATTAGTTTGACAGAGTGGTTAAAATTGTTTTTCAAAATGTTTTATTGTTTGAAATGTATCAAAATTATACTTTATTTTTTATTTTTTAAAAAATTATTTTTGACATTAGTATATTAAAATGATCTAAAAACACCAAAAAAATATTAATTTTAAATAAAAAATCAAATTTTTCAAAAGCATTTTTTTTTGGTTTCCCAAACACTCCCTTAGTGCTATAACTTTTGCAGTTGTAATTAAAAAAAAATCAATGCAGATTTAAAAATTATGTGTTTGATTAAAACTATTATGGATATATTTTAGCAAGTAAAATAAATAAAAAATAAATTTATGGGATATGGCAAAACCAACAGTCTTCCCTTCAAATCTCACGCAATCCAATGTTATCAGAAAATTAATTTATGATCATATATACACAATCATCTTCAGCTTTGTGCATGAAGAAAACATTTACACATATATAGGAGCATTTCTTTAAGGTGAGCCTTTGGCTGGTAACACCCCCTCGAAATTAGATATCTGCAGGGACCTCTTTTTTTTCCTTTTTTTCATCATCCAAAATCACGGACACAACGTCCAAATTCAGCACCCTATTACTGCATTTGCAGGTCTCACAGGCTTTTTAGCCAAGTGGTTATGAATACTAAATATAGCTTCCTGTCATTCTATATAAAAAACTAAGGAGAACAGAGAGATATGTAGTGTAAAGTGAGTGCAGAGAGGAAATATCTGATAAAATTCTCTCCACTTCTTGATTAACAATGGGAACATTGATGCTCTACTTCATAGTAGTAGTACATTTTTGGACAGTCATATTCAACACCTGCAATGCTGCACGGCTCGGGCCAGCTTCTGCAAAATTTTCTGCCATTCTAGTTTTTGGTGATTCAACAGTTGATACTGGTAATAACGATTACATTGATACAGTGGTTAGGGCCAATTTTCTTCCATATGGCCAGGATTATCCAGATGGTCCTACGGGGAGGTTCTCGAATGGAAAACTTGTTCCTGACATGTTGGCCTCTCTACTCAAGATCAAAGAGGCTGTCCCAGCATTCCTGGATCCAAAATTGTCCGATCAAGAGATCATCACCGGTGTTTGCTTTGCATCAGCTGGATCAGGGTTCGATAATCAAACGAATGCAGCAACTAAGATCATCCCAGTTTTAAAGCAAATTGACCTCTTCAGGAAATATATTGCAAGGTTAGAAGGCATTGTTGGAGAAGAAAAGGCTAGGCAAATAATTAGTGGTTCTTTGGTGATTATTAGTGCAGGAACTAACGACGTAGCTATTATAAAGGACGAGGATTCTGAATACCAACATTTTTTGCTGGACAGGACGCAAACTTTTGTTAAAGTAAGCACAGCTGTCTCTCTACATTTGTTTTCTCCCCCTGTTTGATTTATTATTGAGGCAGTCTTCAAATTTCTAATCTCTCTATGAACTTGCAGGAACTTTATGATCTTGGTTGCCGCACTATGATTATAAGTGGCCTTCCTCCAGTTGGTTGTCTCCCCATCCAAATGGCCATTGCCAGACGAAATTCCTCCGAGCTAAGGTGTTTGGATGATCGAAATTCATATGCTCAATCTTTTAACCGAAAGCTTTCCAAGATGTTGCCACAAATACAGCAAATGCTTTCAGGGATCAAAATAGTCTATTTAGACATGTATAAGACACTGATTGAGATGATCGACCAGCCACAAAAATATGGTAAGCAGCAAGCTAGCGATACATCTGCTAATACTTAGATTTCATAGTTAACTGAACTGAATCAAGTTAGCTAAAGCAAGAGATCGTATCCGACCTGGATAAGGAAGATTGAGCTTGAGCTCCTCTTGCGAAGCCATGATTACCTGAATTTTTGTTATGCAAAAAGCTCTGACAAAAAATAACAATAACACTAAGGGGTTTTGTTGAATAACAGGATTTGTGGAAACAAAGAGAGGGTGCTGTGGGACTGGAGTTATCGAGTTGGGATTCCTGTGCAATCGACTAACTAAAACATGTGAAGAGGCTTCAGAATACTTATTTTGGGATGCTATTCATCCCAGTCTAGCAGCCTATCAGTACATTGCTAAACACGTGGTGGACAAATTAATTTCCTCGTTACTGTAAACCACACCATCTGCAGGTATTATAAGTAATTAGGACCTGGGGTGAAACTTTTGGCCGGCTTCAAAAAGAAACACGCTCAAATTTCAAGAGTCGTCAATTTTGTAAATACAAGATCGTAATCTAGCCCTTGCCAACGGCAACTTTTGGTAATCACGATGATCAAAATGAAATTCTTCTCGATATTATGCATGTGTTGATCGATGATTCTCAGCTTTCATTTGTTTCTTGAATAGCTAATACTGTCGGACATGAGTGAGTCTCATCGTAATGTAATGAAATGCTTTGTCTGGCCAGCTGCATATATTGTCTTGATCAATGACAATCTCTAAACTTCCTGAAATTATTTCCCCTGGAGTTAAATGATCCACGTATGAACCTCGCCGGTACTTGCCAGGAATGTTTATAAATGGCCCTGCATATTGTCCCTCAACGACAGACATAATATTGAAATATAGCTATTCAAGTTTTCCGCAGGTAGAGATAATTCTGGTCACCCCCAATCATCTCAAGCCATGCAGTTAAAAAGGACATCCATACCATGAATTGATTTATTCCAGGAACCGCTTTCAGCAGTCTCTGATCTCTGCATCTCGTATGTATTAATTATATTGTTACGAAAAGAGAGAAAAGTGCCCGTCCATTTAACCCAATAAAAGAGACTGATAATGGCAAGACTGTTGGTGGGAATAGCTAATGGTGGAGGCTTCGAAACACCAAGACCAAGAGAGGATAAAACACACCTTTTTATTTTAGTAACACAGAGCTGCAAAGCTTGAACAATCTATCAGAACTTCTTTTAATCTCTATAGTGTTTCTATCTATTGTCTCTTACTATAATTCATAAGCAGGCAGCTGAGTCGGTAGTTGTAATTAGTGGCCGTCGGTGGTTGCTGGTGGCCCGTACATTTAACCCAATAAAAGAAACTGATAATGGCAAGACATTCTCCAAAATACGGCATTGCCAAATTCTACAGGAAATCGAGCAAGGTCATGGTTTGCCAAGGCCTCATTGCAGGAGAGTATTATAAACTGAGCACAGATGTATATGATTTCCAAATTCCATCTAAACACCGCTTAATAAATCAAGACCTCCAATTTTATTAGAGCAAAAGTAAAACAATATAGTCCATGTTCTATATAATTAAGAAGATACCAATAAAGCTAATAACGAGTGTTAATTATCACAACACAAAGATGCAAAATAAAAAAGAGAAAGAGAAAGGGATAAATGCCATTCTTTGTATCATAACTATGTTATTCAAAATTACAAAGTCCGGTGTTAAGAAATTAAAACCTATCCGTGGATCTATAGAAACCTGAAGTTCTCCAAAATTCATAGCAACTGAGAATTCAAGATCTTAAATGCTATTGCTGAACTTCAGTTCAACCGACCCTTTAGTTATAAAATATTTTGCATGCTTCGATGTTAGGATGACAAGAGAGAGAGAAAAGTCCCGATCTTCCCCGGTTCGAATATTTGTGATTGATGAAGGAAGGAAGAAAGGATGGTGAAAAATCAGAACTACTCAATCAGTCGCGCTGTATACATTCCTTGATCACGTTGCCTTACCCACCTATTTTTCATCCTTCCCACAATCCTTTATGTACCGTCATTCCAGACAGTGAAAGGTTGCGCTCCATGACAAACAGCCATGTTGTTAGACCTTGCTGCGACGGTAGGAACAGCCGTTGGCACCCAATTGTAGCATGCTGAACCCTGATCGTATGCACTAGCCTTGATCCCACCGGCCGGAGATTGCTGTGAAAGATAATACAAGTTTCTGGCATGGTATGGATCAGACGAGGATAACATATTTTCATACCCCAGAGCCTTCACCTCTCCATCTCCATAACCATTTCCTTGATTTTGGTTGTTGTCATTATTAGATATAACCGTAGTCATGGGGACGGCATACCCAACATTGCTTCCATAACCAATTCCCTGATAGCCTCCATTCGTTCCCGTACTTGTGCCATCGTTAACTCCACTGCTATACATGACAGAATTAGAACCAGAGCTATGTTCCATTGAAGAAGAGTCCATGCTCATTAGGTTATGTAAAACAGAAGGCTGAATGAAATTGTGGGTATTTCCCAGCTGTAGTTGATGAATTTCTTGAAAGCTGCGATTGTCAGAATCCTGTTCTTGCTTGCACCAAAGCCTCTGGCCATATGGATAGTTCATGCTAAAAGGCTGTGCCTGCTGAAATGCAGCAGTAGGCCAGCCATGGTGTACTGCACCGTAGTTGCCAACTCCATCGGTGAGTTGTGAGCTCAAGTTGTCATGATCATCTGTTCTTTGCGCAACATCCATTGTTATTTCAGCATGCTCCGCCTCTTTCAGCCGCTTAGCCGCGCCTCCAATCGGCAATGTGCTGCTCTCGAGTATGCTGCTAACATCATATCTGCTCATGTCAAAGTTGGTCACTGCATTCAGCCCACGGAATTTTATGGCCGCAATGTCATAGGCCTCTGCTGCTTCCTCTTGGGTGCCTATCATGAGTTAAATCCAACCACGACAATTAATTAATTTCAGGAAATCAGAGGCGAAATTATTAATTTGTTCATAGATCCATTTAATTCTGCGTAGAAGAAAGTCTATGAGCCATGGCTTAATTATAGCATGAGTAAATTTCCAAGGTGACAATAAATCTAACATTTAATATAACTTTATGTAGTGTATATATAATATGAAATTATAGGAAAAAAGAATAAACATACTGAAAGTTCCCAAGTAAAGATCCTTGTTCCCCGCAACTCTTCCAATCCTTGCCTGCCATCTTCCGTGCTGATGATGTCTGATAAGACACAAAGTTCATCAAGAAAGCAAGTTAATCCATATGCCGCCCGCAACTCAACTAGTTTTTCTCCACAAAATATTCTCCATTAATTATCTATAAAATCCTTTCTCCTAGAATTTGACGTGGCTACATGTCCTCAAAATATTAATATTTTTTTTTTTATCATGTTCGAATTTGGACTTTGCACGTGATCCCTAATTGCAGGTCCTACCAGAATTTGAACACCATACTAAGTAAAAGAATATTAATGTGTGATCATAAGAATTAATATATAGTATGTCAATTTCCAATCTCTTTGCATTTTCTATTACACCACAGCCACCTACAGACAATTATTTATACTGTCAAATAGTGCTCGGCAAATTTTCTCTAAATTAAATTCAAGTTAGTCGTAGGTAAACTTCAAATTCGTCTAGTAGATTTTAACAATAAGTGGAATTATTTTTTACAACATAACTAAACAATTAATAAATATCATGATAGCATCTAACTGATTTATTGATTATATGATAATAATAATGTATTTCAGAGTATTTTTTTCTTTAAAAATATATTAAAATATTATTTATTTAGTTTAATTTTTATATTAATACACTAAAATAATAAAATAAAATATCAAAAATTCAACCGCAACGCAAAACAATCACCCATACGTCCAATTATCTTACACTGTAAAGTTTAAGGAAGAGAACTTCATTGAAAAATTAGGTATACACCATACCTAGTTACACCTCGATATATAGAAGCGCCCCGAGAGAACCCACTACTTTTTCTGCAACATGGGGATCAAATTAACATTACGTGAATTTTATGAAACTCAACGTTAATTCTTGCTTCCTTTAAATAAATATAAAAAAAAATAAAGACCGCATTCATAAAGAATATATACCTTCGAAGAGACGCAACGTACTCCTGCCTAGTCATGTGCTTCATTTCTTCTATCTCTTTTTCGTAGTTGCTAATCTGTGATTTTATTTACATAGAAAGAAGCTCTTGACATTAGCAACATGAGGCATCAACATCGGCAAAACACGTTGAGAAGTGATCCTATTTGTTCAATAATAGGACACATAAATCATTGATAACGGGAAACTTCGGGGAGCATGATAGCACAAACCAAGGTGGAGCTTGGAATAGTACTCTCCAAAAATGAAGTTCCAGTAATGTTTCCCAGAAAAAATCTGCATGTCATACTTCGGGCAAATTTTACACGATTTTATTTTCAAATAACTCGAAAAAAAGGGTGCAATTCAAAGCACCGAGTACGAAATCAGCCTCACTAGAATTTAAATGAAAGAAAGTAGAGAGACTCACTGGGAAATTTGTCGTAGTAGTCGTGCCCCAATATTTCAATGCTGCTAAATCGTAGGCTCTAGCTGCCTTATCTTCTTTGTCATAACCTCCTGTTCAATGCGAGCAAAAACGAATTAGAATCATCAAGAGAAAAATGAAATCAGTCATAAAACAATTAACAAAAACAAGTCACACACTTACCCAAATAAACTGAAATGAGATTCGGCAAGCCCCGCATCAAGATGTGCGTGGATCCAAAAAGGCAACACAAGTTAGTGCATAATAAACCCATTAATAAAAAGAAGAAAGAAAGAAACAAAAAAGAAATTATTTTTGAAGTTTTGAATTCCATAGAATCTGCATCTTCAAGTAGATTAATAAATGAAGTACCCCATACCTTGCCTTCCCTTCCGAGTTTGTCCTTCTCTTCTACAGCTATTGTCCCATAGATGAGCTTCGTATCTACCGGTCCATCTATGTCTGTAAAACACAAACCCTAAAGTAATTACCGGTATTTATTACCGAGAAAACAGTAACAGAACGGAGAAATAAAGCAGTGATGAGTATAAATAAGCACTTGATGGATTGTGCAAAGATACCTTGTTACACCACGGTATATAGATGTTCTTTGGCCAAAAGTATCGATAGATTTCCTTGGTACCGCTTCGATGGCAACGGTTTGACTATCAAGACTCGGTGTGGTCTTTTGTTCCTTGTTATTATCAGAAGAAGAACTGTGATCTCCCCCAGTACTATTACCTCCTCCATTTACTGCTAGAAGTGGCAAAGCAGAAGCAGCTGGTTGCGACCCAGTACTCATTGAAAGAGACAAACTTTGTGCACCGCCATTGTTTTTGTTATTGGTGTCTTGTTGGGTCGGTGCTGGCTGGTTCCTTAACCAGGTCTTGATCATGGATAACCCAATGGAACTATTTTTATTTTCACCTCCTCCACTGCTCCTGATTCTTTCATTTGATGTCGCCTCAGATGGAAGTTGCAAAGAGCAGTTTTGGAATACATACTCTCCAGTGGTATCATACATGGCGTTGCAGCCATTCAGTTTGTGTTCATGATTGCCAAAAGAATGGCCACCAAGGAAGTTCTCGAGTTTAGGTTCTTGATTTTGATCAATGCTGTGGCTAATGCATGAAGTACCCATGAATATAGGGAGGCCTGAGGCGGTTTTGTAGTTAGTGTCTGGATTCATGCCTAAACTCTTCATATTCCAATCTGCAAACAAACACCGGAAGAAAAAAGTGAGAGAGATACAAGTGATCAATACTGTTGTTACTCGTACTCAAGTTTTGAGAAAGTATCCAGGAGAAAAAGGGAAAAGGGTAACTTTAAATCATTCAAAGATGCTAAAAAAAAGGGATTCATTTTAAATCCTCTATCTTCTGGTTTTGAGAAGGTCAGGGTTTTAGAACTTCAGCTCTGCAATGAATGACAGATTAAATATGTGAAGTGGAGTGCAACAGACCTTGAGATTGGTTGTTTCTAAAGGCTTCAAGTATACCAAAAGTAGCAGGGATGTTTAGAGAAGGAGCGGTGGAATCGGAAGTGAGATCAAAACACTCGCCAGAGACATCGGTACCAGAGATTTCATCACTGTGGAAACCAAGGCGAGAGTCTGTATTTTGAGAGTGGTCAGATTGTGATGAAGGAAGTTCTTGGTAGGATAAAGAGAAACCTAACCAGTTATTCATGGAGGCCATGTATATGTGTGTGTGTGTGTATTGGATCGATGGACCCCAAAAGGGCCTTTTCAAAACTTGGAGATTTAATGTTGTTGTGCTACAGAAGGGAGATGAAGGATTTGTTCATGCATGAAAGTAGAAAAGGAAGTTTGATCAGAAACCATGATATAGAAGAGGAAAGGTCAAACGATGAAAGTGAACTCATCTCTTCCAAAGCAAGTGAAGATACATATAAACCGTCTTTGCCCCTCTCCCTCTCCCTCTCCCTCTCCCTCTCCAACAATAAATGGAGGCACCCTTCCTAGTCAAGGGCACCTCTTGTTCACAGCTATCAACTCTAATAAGTGAGAAATGAAGACAGCAGATGGTGGCTGAGGGCAGGACTGTACTTTCGCGCATAAAAGTACTCTAAAATAAGAAATAATAAATCCAACAAGGTGCTCAAATAATGTTTTTTTACGAGGAGGGTTTTTGTTCTGATCATACAACCCCTCCCCTTCCCCATCCTTTCAACTTAGACGCCTTGGTAGCATAAAATCTAATCTCCCCTTAAAATAATCAAAAGGTACACGAGGGCTGGTTTGATTTTGAATGAAACCGGACCTGCAGTTCTACTCTCCCTATTGCATATTAGTTTAAAGGCTAGGCAAGTTGAGCTTAATTATCTTCATCTTCATGCCACTGAAAGTAATTAAAATTTTATTCTAAGCATAGGTCATAAGACTTACTCATGGTCATAACCTACCAGCATGTGGTTTCGTAAACTTAAATCTAACCCTTTGAACTTCAAGGATATCCTTGATTTCTTTTCATATACAACTAAACATCTCACTTAAAAATATAAATTGAGCTTTCATAATATAATTTATATTATTTTTTAATATATTTTCTGAAATAAAAGTTTTTTAAATTTGAAACCTATATAAATTTATATTATCTTGTGCTTGATTTTTACCAAATAGAATAAAATGGTGAGATTCAAACTCATATTCATTTGATTAATAAAATTTTGATATCATATCAATTAAACATCTTAAATTATTAAGTAGAATCACAAAATATAATTTATATTATTTTCTAAAAATCTTTAATTCACTTCATTCTTGATTAAACTATATACCGTCAACTTTCTTTGTCACGCTAATTTACTGCATTCATGACCTACCTACAGCTATAATAAAACAAACTCTAAAAGCGATAATAGAATCTATCTTGATTTTTCTTCATTTCTCTCTATTTCTTTGCTGTAGTAGAAGATGATCACTCGGTATGATCAGACAAAGTAACTGGACAAAAAAAACCCCACACGCACCTCTTTGCCACAACCATTTATTCATGCCCAGTTGCTCATAAGTCATTTCATTGTCAGAAATCTGCACCTACCACTCCTCTAACCAACCCTCTTCATCGCCTCTCAATATATATCTTCAGACTGCCTTCAAATGCCCATAACTTTCTCACATTCCATCCATTCATGCCATTTTTTTACTATTATCTCCAGGTCCTAATCATCAACCTGCTCCCCCGCTACAGTCGGGAACCCCCTCTCTCTCTACTGTGCACATACAAATAATTCGTGCAAGACAGACATTTTTTAATTTTTTTACAATGCAAGGGATCGAGAATCATGTATACATAGGACTACATTTTATAACTATAATTATTCTTAGTGTGTGTGTGTGTCTATATAGTAGTAAAGTGAAAGATAAAAATATGAGAAGGGTGGGCTCTTGCACCCCTATATGAAGACAATAACCCCTGTCTTCCGGGTCCTTTGAGGTTATTTCATTCTCAAGTTTTTGTTTTTTATTTTTATATATTCAAGTTTTTTCCTTTTGAGAAGGACAGATTGGAAGGAGATCTAATTTCCAAGGATGCAAATGGAATTCAAGATATTTTTCTATGGATGCGCTTGTCAACTGCTCTTGATCTCTCGTATAAATCTCTCTTTATTCATTTTCTATTTCGGATACACCAAACCAGCTATTAATAGATACACATATGCACAAGCATAAACATGTGTTTTATATTCTACTCTTCTGTACAGTTTTTATGTATAGATATATTATTGCGCATATCTTTTATTGCCTCTTAGAACTTTACGCGCGTTTAAATTTGCTAAACAGACGTTGCAAATCGATCGATGATGAACACGAAGACCCCGAATAGATTTTCCTTAAAGAATACAGCCTAAGAAGATTGTAGACCATGCAATGCCCAGGTAAATGATGAATACAGCTTAGAATCCAATATTTATACGTATAAATTTACATGCAAATCTTTATGTATTTTACACACAGAGACTAGTGGTAAGGACTAAGGAAGAATAGTTTAAAGATTGAGTGTTGCAGAAAGTATGAGAGAGAGCATCTCGAAGGGTGCAATAACCTCACTGTAAGTTTGACCGTCAAGAAAGGAATCAAAGACGGTAAAACGTCCACATGGTCTCAAAATCTGTTTATTATATTTAAAAGCCTGCCTTCCACTGTAAAAAAACATAAATGATCTCGGTAATGTCACCATAATCATGCCCAACCTTAGCCCTCTATCTTAGACAGAGAGAGTAAAACTTTTTTTAGTGTGAGAAACAGCCGGCCTCCGTAGGACTTTTGACCTAGGAACCATCTTTTAGGGCTGGCAAAAAACAAAAACAAAGGAGAGTAGGAGACTAATTAACCCTAACAAAAAGACTGTAATTAAAGACTATTAGACAGAAAAACTGGGTTTGAAAATTTTTACTATTCATCAGTGTTTTGATTAATTTACATTGACTGATATCTCATATGCTGCTGTTCTATATTCGCGCACCCTTATGGACTGAATGCACTGCTACGCAACTGATCAATCGTGACAAAAAAAGAGGATTAATTCCACCTCTCTGTGTCACATGTGTGGGTGTAGTAAACATTCAAACGAGATTTCGTTCATAAATAAAGACGAGTCGACAGAGGTGGTCGGTGAAAGAATCGCTGAATGAATGCCATGTGTTTATATTCCACTCCTGCCGCACCAAAATAGAATGCCATGTGTTTCTCATGCCAGTTTAGTATATCGCTCTTCAGATGTGTTTCTCAATTGTGGATTGTACAAGGTTTTTCCAATTTAATTTAGATTGGGGCCATAAAGTTAGTGGAAGATCAGAAATTAATAGGGTTTCTGGGAGGAGGCTAGCTAGCTAGCTTTCCTCTCGAGCTCTCTTATAATTATACCAGGATGAATTTTCCATTTGCATTGTTCTCGTTAATATTGGGTGCACAGCTCGAGCAAGACGTATACTTTTTATGGCTGATCCATTGATTTACGCAAGATATACACGCGAAACATTCATTTTAGTACAATATGGCTACTGTTATGTAGACCATCAAAGTGTGTTTGAATTATAAGGGTATCGATGAATAAAATAAAATAAAAGGCAGTGATAAGTCTTTGAATTTATAGATTTTTAATTTCTAAATAATTATATGCATTTCATTTTGTTTCGTAACAAGGTATCAAACATGATGTTCTAAGGACAGGGACAAAAACCCAACTTTCATACCATTATTCTCCCATGGATTTGTCTGGAAAAAGAAGAAGGATAAATTAACTAAATAGTTTTAAAAAAAAATCATAAAAAGAGAAAGGATTCAGCCCATGACGTAGAACCATGGGCCCAGAGAAATGGCTTTGAGTAGAAATCCGACGTGTAGACTAGTCAAGCTATGCATGCAGCCCTTGCGGTCCATGCTTTCTTTCCAAAACAAAATGCAGCTATCATGATTTTGTGGGGTCCACTCCACCACGTGACACCGGCAGAGAAGCCACGGCCACGTTTTTTTATTAGCATAAAATAAAGGGTATTTTTTGTTTTTTTTACGTTTTTTTATTAGCATAAAATAAAGGGTATTTAAAAAAAAACACAATTATCTTAAATTATTTGGAGAATACCTTTATTTGAAAAAAAAATGGCGAGATAAAAAAATATTACATTTAAATAATTTTACGTTGATACTGTGTTATAAAATACAATAAATCTTTAATTAACATTAAATTCAGAGCTATGAAATTAATTATATTTTATACACTGGTTGACCGGTTTATATATTGATTTACCGGTTGAGTAATATATTACAAACCGTGACAATTATTTCCGAACAAAGCTAGCAATTCTGCTCCCTGTATTAAGAACAACAAAATGCCAGTAAATTAACTTTAACAATCGGAGCTAGAAAAGGCAATTAAGACATACTGCACGAGACATAATATTTTGCATTACCTTTAAATACTCTAGATAGCAGTTATGGCTTGCTATTGTTATTCACCCTTTCTCATCGTCGTTGATGGCAAGCATGACAAGGATCGCAAGCAATTCACTATCAACGGGTGATTAATGGAATTCTGTGTTAATGATCAGTTAAAATCTCTAAGAACCCTAATTAATGTGGAATTCAAATTGAAAAAAAAATAAGGGTCTGACCAGTTCAGCCACATTGTTTCAAATTTCTTTTTGCATCCACTTGACATGCTACTGCATCTCTGCGCCCCCTTGTAAATTCCAACATATCTGCAATTACATGCAAATAATAGAGTTTAGCATATGATCCATGCGACACATAAACCCTTTGATTGCTTTTCACCCATTACTATTTCCTATAGAACATGAATTGCCTGAATATTTTATAGCGAAAAGAGAATTTTAAATGAATATTCTCCTTTTACGTTTTGCATTATTTTCACTCAATATAAAATGTCGTCCTCCGGTAGCTTCTTTCTTCTTCTTCTTCTTTCTAACACATTTTTAAATGTTTTGGGTCCAATGTTCTGAGAAATTAACACTAATTAGCTAGCTTGAGTCTTGAGCTATATATCAAGAAAGATCGATCACGCTGATGGCCATCTTATATGTGCTGCACGGAATTTTCCTTCATGGACAACGATGGCACGGTGAAGAGAATGCAGTCTTTATCATTATTTTGGAGAAGAAGAAAACAATTCTTTCAATCTCGCAAAGAAACAAGAGACACACAAGTTGTTCGAAGACAGCACAGATTCAGAGATCACAATCCCTATAGACTGTAACTTTTGTTTTTCAATGTTTTTGTTCTAATTTCAAAGAAAAGATGCTTCTTAATTATAATAATTGATATTGTGTTATTAATTATTTTATAATCTATTTTTATATCAAAATGATTCGAAAATACCAGGAAAATATTAATATAAAATACATAAACAAACCGCTAGTATTACCTACTGAGATCACCCGTAAAGGTTCGGGATTTTCTCTAATTAAACAATACGATCCTAGGACATGTAGATTACTAACGTTAAAATCTCGAGAACCATATCCAGCTGATCAGGCTAGAAACGATGCGACTAGCTAGGGTTTCTATCGAAGTGGAACACACGCAGGTAGGTCAAAGTTATGGTCAAGGACTGGGAGTGGTGTGGTAGGGGTGGCGAGAACCAGACAGAAGACCGGATAACAAGCGAGGAGGAAATTAATGGGAGGGTTTAAATGATTGCGGACAGCCGCTCGGTTATCAAATTTTGGTTATCGCAAATTATGGCATTTATAGGTGGTAGTGGCCAACAGCCAAGGTACCTGCTAGAAAACAAAGGTGTCTCCTGCTGGGAGAGTAAAAGTTAAGCAGGTGCAGATAATTACTTTTATCAAGATCCCTTTGGAAAATTATGCTGCGATATTGGTTTGGAGCTCCATGAAAGAAAAAAAAAATAGTATGTTTATGTCGAATAGATCCATTAATTCTACTCAGATGTATCTTAATCTTCAATTATGATAAAAGTGCCTTTTTTAAAATAATATTATTAATATTAAATTTAAACTAATAAAGGTTTATAAAACTAGCAGCAGGTCGATTGCTCATCATCTAATATTCAATTTAGCTAAAAAAAAACACAAGTTATTGAGTGAAATATTGAACTACAATTTATATTTGACACGGCGCGTATAATGTATATAAAAACTAGGGTTCTTCAATTCCTAAAGTCTTATAGCCTTAAATGGTAGAGAAGAAATTAAGCTTTTCAAACTCTAGGGTTATAACCTTAAATTAGAATTTTTAGAAAAATATATGATTCAATAATCTTCCATCCCACAAAACTAACAGCACAAGAAAAATATATTGATCAGTAAAATTGTAGTTCAATTAAAAGTTTAAATCTATCTATAAAAAACAAGAAAAATACAACCAGAAAAAATAAAATAAAAAATCTCAAATATAAATAATAAGGTCTTTGCTACCACCAATGACTATTAAATTTTAACCCATATCAAACAATACATTTAGATTCGTCTATCAAACTATATATGAATTAAACCTAACGATCGAATGAAAACATATATTGCATGTACATAAATCGCTGTCGGAAAACGACATGTTTTTTTTTCCTCAACAGTCATGGTGTTTTTCAATCATCTAATTAAAACCAACTAATTAAATTTCTTTTCAGTTACATATTAACCAGTACTGCTTTTACTAGTATTTTTTTTTAATTCTTAATCTTTTCTTAAATTTAAATCTTAGATAATTCATAACATAGACCACATATACACTTATATATTACCAAAGCTATAACCGCAAAAGTTTGGATATATTCTAATATATTGCATGTAATTAACTAGTAAATTAAGGCAAGCAGTTCCTCATAGACGAACGCAGATTTTGAAGACCTTAGAAATTTCCATTCCTGGAGTCAAATATATCCACACACACGTGAGTGATTTATGTGTTTTTATTCCTTTCAGACAAACGACCTCAAGTTAAACAAGCACGAGTTCTTGGACGTACAATCTCACCACTTTGTTCTTACAGCGCCAATCGATTTCATATCCATTTTCACGTTCCTCGGAGTTGCATTATTTATTTAAGTTTTGTTGTATCCATAAATAGCTAGCGAGCTAGCTAGCTCTGTGTTGAAAATAAAGTAAATGTAGAAGTGTTGCAAAAACTATATAATATAAATGATGAAATCTTCATGCATTTTTAATCAGTATAATTTGTTTCATAGTTGGGAAGATCGCGCGTATATAAGAGTAGAAAAGATCATAGTCTATACAATTATAAGGTCATACGTAGCACAGAAGCCAAGGAAATTAAGAGTGTGTGGTTATAATACATATTCAAAGACAAGAGCCAGCGGGAACTGGGATTGCATTGGAGAAATCAGCGGAGCACCCGTGCCTCCTTGGAAGGAATACCTCTACGTAAATACTGCCATCGCCAATACCTAGTCATCATCTCTCTCTCTCTCTCTCTCTCTGTGGCTGCAACCTTATCAATGCATTTTAGCAACCAAAAAAAAAAAAAAAACTCTCACTCGAAAGAATTTCCAGAAGCAGGAGTAAAGGTTTATTAAAGATTGCAAGAATTTCCATGCCTTGTCTTCTCCATTCGTTAGCACTTTCTTCTCTACCTCTTATTTTCCTCATTTTGCATGCGTTTATTGTATTGGGTCTTGCACTCTGCTACTATAGATTGAGTTTACCATTTGGCTACAGCAATTTCATTAAGTTGATGGATTTTAACCTATAATGCCTTTCTAAAGAACAATGATTAAATATTAAATGTAAGAGAATAAGATAAATTATATGATTTTTAGTGTGAAAAGCAAATGTAAATGTTAAGAACATCGGGAGCCACTTAATCCAAAAACTTTAGGATTAGCTGTTAATTATGTGACGTCTTATCATGGTTTTTGTTCTACTCTTCCATAATTGGATGCTGCAAATTTGAAGTTGTTTTATAAATACATTTGTATTATCAAATAAATAAGGCGTTGGCTGTAATTTACTTTTAAATAAAAATAAAATGAGACGCGTGTGCTAAGTATACATTAATGGGCGATTAAGTATTACTTTCTAAGAAAACGTATGATAAAACAGTATATAGTATTTAAAAAAAACGTGATTAAATATTAATTCGAAATCTCAGAAATGATTAAGACAACAGTCACTGTGTAAAAACTAGTAATTTTAGATGCTCAGAAAATGTCAGTCTTTGGGATACACTTAGATACATGCCATGAGAACCCCAAAGTCAAAGTCAAAATTGTAGAAGTCACATTTGTATATATATATAGTTCCAGTTAGCATTAAAATAGTGAATGCCTCATGCGTGTCTGTGACTGTCTAAAAAAGAATCCTCTGATAAACTAGCAAGCCCTAGGAATGCTCATTCTCGTCTCTTTCTTCAACGATCTTTGATTAGCCTCAAAACCCCACGAAGGGCTAGAAACTCTGTTTGGGATTCAAACCATTTTTAAAGAACCTAGCTAGCTATATTTTTTTTAGATGCAAGTAAACCTTAGAAATTGTATTTTGTAGATTTAAGTGAGCAATTAAAACTCTAGCGGTTTGCAATCTTAGACTCAAACTTAAAATCTAATATGCACATCATAAACATTTCATCATCACGTCAAGCTGCTTAATAACAACTAGCTATAGATCAAACATAAATAAATAAACACTGCTAGTGTTGTTTAAGATTAAGGGATATCATAACTCAAAACTGTTTCTTGAAGTTGTCGTCCCGTCTTGGATTTAAGTGTTCATTACTCCTTACCCTGTGGCCTAGCCTAAGTTGATCTTCCCTTGAGCATCTGTACAAGTGCCACCTCATTTTCTTAGTGGAGTGTTTTGATGCATGAATATCTACACCTACGGGCGCGCAATGTTGCTCGTGATTTGAGCTGGGCTTCTTCAACTTTTATGTACATGTTTTCTGTGTTATCTTTGCATCCTTTCTATGCAACATATCCAGTTTGAGGCAGACAGTGTTTCTGTATACTCTCTGTTCTGAACCGGCCGGCGCGGTGCATGCATGCATGAACTGTTCTAATACCAGGTCACGAGTTTGATGTAAACCCGTCAACCCAACGAGGTTTCAAAACTATGGCTGCTATGGCCTAGAATATAATAATTTAGTATTGCCAATTGCATATGCATCGGGCGAAAGTAAACACTTTTTTTTTTGTTTCCTGGTGACTTTAATTTTGAGCCCCACTTCGCGTCAAGATATTTGCATAAATAATTATAACCATCCAGCACCACATATAATCAATCTACTAGTTTGTTAATTCTTGGCTCCAATCTCTTAATTAAGGAAATACAGCAGCATTAATGAGCTTTAAAAAACATCCCATGACATGGTGCAAGTCCTTTAATCACTTGGAAATATAGAACTATGAAGTGATGAATTTATAACTAGGTACGGATGAGGCATGGCACTTCCAAAATTGAAGGAAATAACTAAATCATTATATAAAAATCTCTTCACTTATGACTTAATTTGTTCCTAATTTAAAATCGTACTGGCGTCCGTAAAAGACGAATAAAACCTTGAAAATATCCCCTCTCCCACTTTGATGAACGTTTCCTTGCAGTGTTAAATGGGTGTTGGGCCAAATACTGTAGGTGATTAGTCATGATTCGGCCCGGGTTCTTGAGCTTGTGAACTAGGCCCACTTTCAACTGATATATCACTCTCTCCCTCCTGGAGTGAAGTCCATAGTACACGTACCACAATCACATACCATTACAGGATCATAGGGGAAGAAGCTATTTATATAACACGCCTAACCCTTATTCAGCACGTTGCTCCTTTCCTCAACTGAATAATTTCTTCTTCTTTTTCCATTCTATTTACTGGGAGTTTGAATCCAAAACTCTAATTTTAGGGTTACTCTGCCAACTTGCATAACGAGGCTTGGCCGCACGGGTAGAACTTCGATCGAAGAAACATCACTTGATAAATCCAGGTAGTTGATAACGTATTCCGAAAGCAGGATTCTAGATTTGAAGGGATCCAGTGACCTCTCCTCTCTGACTCTTCTCTGTTCACTATGAATTTTCAGTTCTTTAGAGTTCTCCGACCTGACTAATTTGTTTGAAAGGAAACTATCGCATGCTTTTTAATGTTATTGCGTTGTTTTTCATTCCTTAAAAACTAATTTCTTCAAGAAATCTGAACTGTTCAAATGTTGTGAAATTGACAGGGCACCATCTAGCAGATGACACAAAAATATTAGAAAGCAGAAACATCTGTCTTGACTAAATATACGACCTCTCCTATCAAACTCAAAGGATAGTCTTGAAAACAGCGGTTTAGGACTAATCCTCTGGAATTCCATTTCAAGGCGATTGTTCTCTTAACCCCGACTAGCCCCACGCGAGTTCCTTCCTCGGTCAGGAATTTTTTACGGTTATTTGCGTATTTCTGGATGGAACCTCATTTACAGTCTCCAGATCATTCGTAGAGTATGAAATGATGCCTAAACATACAAGGGATTGAAGATTTTGCCTCTGCAATAAAATATATCGTATCACTAGTGCTAATTGAACAGATGATCCCTGAAATCGATTGATTCTCTGTAAATTTGTAAACACGGGAGGGAGTTCAGAACAGGCGAATTCCAGAAAAAGAGTTGACCATGGTTATAAATATTTCAGAGAAGCGATTCTACAAATCCACCGCTTGAAAATCAAGATTGTATAAGAAGGCCTCCACAAACCGGATAGGATCTCAATGATCAGTAACTGAATCAAGAAAACATTACTCAAAAATTACAAGAAAAAAGAAGGATAAATAAGCTAAAATAATCTCATGACTTCTGTAGAGGCCCAGAATCACTCCGATTGTTTCTTCAAAGGTCCTGAACACTCAAACCTACAAACAAATTTGCAGGAACCGGATAAGAAGCAATCACCTAAATTAAATTACAGACTACACAAATCAATCATTTTATAGAATATAATAAAATTGCATATAAGAGGAAAGGAGGTAAAGAAAGTGTCGAGTTCTTAATTTTATCTCAACTATCTCGAGCATCAAAAGCAAGATATATATTATAAGATGAAATCATAATGATATCTAATAAATAATACACGCATAAATTCTAGATTACCTAGGAGCAAAAAGCATGAACAAGTCAAAAAGATGAAATGTGCAAAATGCATGAACAACATGATAGGTCATAGACATGAGTAGCCACCGAACAAAACACAGTGATGAAAAGGTCCAATATAACAAATATGAACAGAGATTGAGAACAGCAGGTCCCCTGTACCTGGAGGAAGAGATTGTTTCAACTTGTCAGCCTTCTCAGGGTCAAACACACATAGTGTGTAAAGATATTTGGAGCAACGAACCTTGAACTTCACCACATCTCTGCTTCTCTTGATTTTAACAGATCGAGCATCCTTCCTTCTTGCTGTGAGAAGAAAATCCTTGATTTCATGTATTTGTTTTGGCTGTCAATGACAACAACAAAATCTATTAGGAAAGCATAAAAACCAAACAGATCATCAGTTATAGAAGAAACAAGCAGAGCTTTTTTCCAGAACAGAAACATGATAAGTTGTATAGCCCCCAAAAAACTTACTTCACAGCACAATGGAAGGCAACCCTATTTCCACTATAAGAGCATACTAATAATCAGCTTACATAAATCACAAAAATGCTTTTGATTGGAGTTCAATTCCTTCAATTCATTCTTCAAAAAAGTAACACATCTCAATCCAAGTCAAAAGCATCTATCTGACTGGAAAGAATTGAAAAGGCGGCTTTTAAAACATTAGGCTAGCACCGAAGCTAATTCTAGCTGACCGCTGCAAGCCATCAAACACATTTGCTGGAATTGAAAAACAGTCGATTTCATTCTCCGTCAATTGCTGGAATTAAGATACAGTTGATTTTATTCTCCGTCAATTGCTGGAATTGAGAACTAGTTACACCATTTGAAGTCATCAACAATTAAAACTACATCAAATAACCATCTAAAAGAGTCCCCCTGAAACTGTTTTTAAATTCCAGAACCTACCTAACACAACATAATTACCACAAAACATCAAATCACTAACAATAGCGAGGCAATAACATTGGTTTTAGATTGTAATAAAAAGGAAAGAAATGTAGAGCCCGAATGGAAGCAGTTAATACCATGCAGGTCTTTCAAAACAACAAAACCCTGGACGCATCTGTAAGGATGGATAGACACGGACTATTTTCCAGACAGTTCTTACTCTATGCAGATAAACAAACAGAAAGAAAAAACGAGGATGAGCAAACCAGTCCGATAGGAGTTGATGATAAAAGAAAATACCATTTTTGCGGTTTATCTCCACCTCCTCCTCCTTGAGTAGAGACGGCTTGGAGAGCAGAGTAGATGGCGGTAATATATATCACAGTCCAATGCGTCTAAACCCTAGTTTTATATTCTTTATTTTCATCCATATATGCCCCCGCTCGTTTTTGTTTTTTCAATTTTGTCCATAATATTAGTATTCCAATTTATGGGCCTTCATTCCAGTATTCGGATCTTTTCTCATTGTCAGGAGGCCCATATAGATGCAAATGTTGGGTCTAGGCCCATGGAGTTAAATACTAGTACTGCTGTTTCTAAAATAAACACGAGATAGGGCAAATAAAAATTGTTTTGAAATAAATTATAGCTCGATAGTATATAATTTGTTATTAAAAACTTTTTTTACAAAAAATCAGTCTTGTTTCTATCGTTATGGTTTAAAATCTGAGGCTGTCTGTTTTTGTAGTATAAATCATGTTTTATGGTTTAAAAAAAACCTACTTGAATTTAATTTTATATATATTATTTTTGACATGTTGATATTAAAAATAGTTTTTTAAAAATTATCCTCATATATTTTTAAACAAAAAATATTTAAGAAAAAAAATATTGTTATACTTTTAAATACAATGGATGCTCCATGTTATGCTCTATATATATTCCTATAAGAAGATTGATTAGAAAAGAGAGAAACTCTTAACCCTGTATCCATCAATTAAGTTTTATAGTGAATTATATATATATATGAGAAACTCTTAACCCTGTATCCATCAATTAAGTTTTATAGTGAATTATATATATATAGAGAGAGAGAGAGAGAGCGCAATACTTGTAGCAAGCAGGACTAGAAACTTAGTTCCTGAAGTGGTGACCTAGCGGCTGGCGTTTGAGTTTTGTTTCTGCAAACCTGGGTTTACGCATGCCCTGTTCTATAAAATATATTTTTTGGATCATGTGTTTTCCCGTTACTGTATGGATATCAAAAAAAAAAAAGGACCGGAAACTTATAAGATTAGGTTTGACACATTGTTGCCCATAGGATCGGATGTAATTACAGCTACCAGGACAAGATATAGGTGAACAATTACACTTAAAAAACAACCAAGTCCTAAGTATCGTGCATTCACCTCAGTACCCGTAACTAGCAAGAAATCCAGTAATTATTCCTGTCTTGTCAAGGGTAAAATTCAAGAAAACTTCACGGAGAGAATTTCTTAAAAAGAGAGGCAAATTATAAAAACACAAGCCACGGCACATGCATCTCAATTGAGAAAAATCCCAGACAGCTTTACAGGCCGCACTGTCAATGCAGGTAAAGCTCCGACATCAGAACCTCTGTCAATCTCACCCGCTAGCGTGCCTTCAGTCGATTTCCATGGAGTTGAAACTCCATCAGGAAAACCAGCGTTGCTGATGGTGCCATTGCCAAGAGAATCTAGGCCAGAATCTGCAGAAGACGAAGAGTTGGTCGTTTTTGAATCAAGAACAATGCCCTTTGCCTTTTTATTGCCGAATTTTGACGACTCGTCATGAATTCTTTTTCCTTCCCCCTTCTTTTCCTTGCTAGTAATCTCCTCTTTTCTCTTGATTGCTTCATCCACCATCTCCGACTTCTCCTCCAATTCCTTCATAAACTCCATCAAATTTTCCTCGGGTAAGTTATTAAAACTTGGTTCCCATGTCTCATCCTGTTTCTCTGCCCTGGAATTCGCATTACCCACCACTAATTCTGCCTGCAGTCTGCGTTTGTAAGACAAGAGAATATCGACCACCTGTCCTCTATCTTGTGGCACGGTTGAGACTCCGCCGTCAGTATTGTCTTTGACAATGACACAAACAGGAACATCGCACAAAATTGCGAGCTCTGTTGCTTTCTTCTCTGTCGTGGCTTGTCTCTTCCTGTAGGATTTCTCCTGCCCCTTGTTTCCAGTAAATGGTGTCATGGTGCCTATGATTAGCTCTGAAACTAAAGACGCTGTGTATAAAGAAGAAGAAGAAATAGAGAGACGGGTTTCTTTGTGTGGAGATTTGGAGGGTTTTATAGATCTTTTTTTCCTGGCCGGAATCGGATTTGGAAAACCTCCGTATCGAACTGCTATATAATAGTTTATGTGTGGCAGTATATTTTATAAGTAATTTTATTATTATTATTTTAAACTAAAAATTAAATAATTTTAGTGTTTTTAGATAATTTTTATACAAGAAACTGACTAAAAAAATAGATTATTTTAATATTAAAAATATTTTTTTAAGAAACAATATTATTTTCATATATATATATATGTAAAAAAAATAATTTTAAAAACAAACTTAACCATATTTACAAACAAATATATAATCTAATCTCACGGTAACTTTTTAGTAAATTACTAGATTGTTCTTGGTTTGTTTCTAGTGAAATTTAAATGACAGAACTATCTTTTCGTTTAATTAAGAAAAAAAACTAAGAGGACAGCTTAAAAAATTTATAGCACACTCTAATGTCTATTTTAGCCCTAAAATTATAGACAAAATTTAGAAAGAAATTAAATGTAGTCAGGAATACAATGGAATCACAAAATATTAAGAAATTAAATCTGATACCATATGTGGCGTCTTTCTGTTACCATATTCTTATATTTTTATTCATTCTTTTAAAACATTGTATTATATAAAGTATAAACATAATTTTATGTCGTAAGAGATTAGCTCAACCACCAGCAATATTGCGTCTCATTTATCTAGGGGCTGTTTGGAAAACTATTCAAAAAAAATGAAATCGGATATTTTTTGTATTTTCATATCATTTTAATGTGATTATATCAAAAATCATTTTTAAAAGATAAAAAAATTATTTAGTTTAATTAAAAAAAATAACTTCAATAATATTTTTAAATATTTAAACAGATCGTGAATAGACAGTGTATTTTAACTTTGATAGGCCCTTTTTTCACCTGCAAGACCCGGCCCTGTGATCCTTCACCGTTTTGTAATCTCAACTGACAAATTATTTTCTTTTAAAGAAAAGAGGTTGAAGGTTGAACCAACAACCGAACACACCCACATCCCATGCATACACTACAATCAATTTTATACCGCTAAATGGGTTCTATCAACGGTCACTTATTTTTTGTATTCAATATCATTTATTTTTTTGATGGTGCAATGGAGTGTAATGAGTATTTTTTGTTGTCAACTCTTCACCACAATTACTGCCATCTCCCCGTCATTATTAAAAAAAAAAAACACAGGGGTTAAATTAAAATCTTACAGGGGTCAATATGGAAAATATCCTGACTAATGAGGTCTGTAATGAAGTCTTGAAAAATCCAGGGGACGGGGCGCCATTGATCTTCACCGTTCCATGATTCTATCACGACAGCGCCACCGTATTATTTACCAAAATTCCAAAACATAATAATATATATTACATGCAGAATGTTTTAATATCTCATATCTACCCGAAACAAAAACCTCTTTGTACACAGGTTTAGATTTTATTTTATCTATTAATCATCTCATTTAAAAATTTAAACGGTTAAGAAAAATCTTAAAATATAATTTATATTATTTTATAACACCCTTCTCGAGTGAAAATCTTTTATGCTCAAGGTTTGTAAATAGATTTATACTCTCCCGTGTTTAATTTTTATAAAATAGAATTAGGGTGTTGAAATTTGAATTCATAACCGTTGCATCAACAAAGTTCTTATATCATATTTTGAAACCGTCTCATCTAAAAAATTAAATTGTTAAATAAGATTCCAAGATATGATTTATATTATTCTCTAACATTTTTAATTTATAATCATATTAAAAGGTTGACAAATGACAGATGGATTTCTAATTTAAAGATGGAAAGTAAAAACAACAATCAATGTTCATAAATTGATAATAAAAATAAAAATATAGAATAATAAAGGGATCAGGTATCTTCTTGATCACAGGTTTCAATTCTGTATTTCATTGTGAAAACAGTCATCCTTCGAGGATGGAAATGAATTTGCTTCATAATCACATACAGAGAAAATCCAGCTCTATTCCAAAGCGAGAAAGGTAAAAGAAAAGATAAGATCTCTAATTTCCTTATTAGCTAAACCAATTCATCACACACAATACCAAAAATACCCTTCTCTTGATTTTTATTGGAGCCCCTTCCAATGCCATCACCGTCACGGCCACCATGAGGAAGACCTTCTATTACAGTTTTCTGCTCACCAAAGCCGAAGAAGATGCGGTGGCTGCTGCTCGCAGCGAGCCGCAGCAGGTGACACGTGGCCTGGTCGAGATAAGGGACTGGTATCCAGCTCCGCGCATCGATCCTAACAATCCATGGCAGATCAGGAAGTCCATTACCAGCAACGAGGTCGTGACCGCAGAGCTCACACTTTCTCACGAAGAGATGTTTGAACATGTCTTCAGGTATTGGACCCTGGACATGGCCGACCATGTGGTCCGAGGCAACAAGTGTTTTGTCATCCTGGTAGATTACACAGATGACATGCCCAAGAAGATTCAAAGTGAGAGTGTGTTTCTGAAGACCGGACCTAACGACACCTGCATTCTAGGCCTCGGGGACGTGGTCCGTGCCAGGTATCTGAACCCAGGAGACGAGGTTGGTTTGTTTTGGGACATGAGGTCCGGAACTTTTGGTTTCAAGTTATTGTGTCGGTGAATTCCATTAATTGGTTGTTGTTTTTCTGCATCTTATTCTGCCATGAATATAAACTTGACTGTGAGTTTTAGAATTCCTGCTCTTATGTTATTAATTTAATTCTTATGTTTTTTTTTCAATAAAGAAATTGTTTTCATATTTAATCAAGTCTCATTCATCATCGACTAGATATGACACAGGAATAATCAATTTATCTTGAATATCATTGGCGGTTACAACTTTGTTTTCGACTCATGTTTTGTCTTATCTTTTTTACGTCGGCAATTTTTATTTGTCATGTCTCAAAATAATTATCAAATACCACCTAGAAGACCCATGTAAATAATTCTTGTTGTAGCAACTTCTTTTTCTGCCCTAAAGTTACACGTGTTTCGTTTCCAGGTTAAGGGGAGATAATAATTATAAAAAATAATCATGATTGTATCTAGAAAAAAAATGCATTTAATTAGCATGACGGATTAAAAAAAAAGTTTGAATTGAAAATAATTAAACATTATATGTTAAATATTACACACATGCACATTAAAATAAAAGTCTAAGAGATATTAGTATTTCATTACGTACACATTTCACCATGAATTCACACACACTGACAGTGAAATGACTATCTTACTGTTCAGAGCAAAACCAAAAAAATTGGCCTGGTGGTCATACAATCTCTTTTATTATATCAATTTATCACTAGTGTATTAATCAAGGACACCTCAATCATATCATATTGTTGATATACAGTAAAATTACTAAATGTGACTATCTTGGAGGGCAATTTTATTTTTTATTTAAAAAAACATATGGGCAACACTCTCTATACATATATTAGATATTATTTTTTTATATTAAGGATTGAATTTAATAGTGGTGAACAACATGAAGGGTCGACTCAAAACTCGACCAACCCAGGCCTGGACTGGTACAAATTTAATAAAAAATAGTGGAGAGATTAACCTAGCTTGACCTTATAAAAAACAAGTCAACTCGTGACTCAAGGTCAAGACCCATGTAAGGAAGTAAGGAACCCACTAGCTTTTTTCTATTTTTTTATGGTCAAAATAATGTCATTTTGATATTTTTTGAAGTTGATCCTATTGACATACGAGTAAGGTATTAACCCACGTCACTCACAAGCTATATTTTAAAACCATGATAATAACTATTTTTATAATTGCATTTCTTATCTATATGAGTTTGGAATCAAAAGTTTTCCATCAAGGCATCAACTTTATTTAACCTAGTAATTCATCATAATGCATTTCGAAAAATATATCATGCAACAGTGAAAGAAGTAAATTAACATGTTGTTTGACATTGCAGTTGAAATATACTTTTATTTTCTTAGCTTTATTTTTATTCAATGTTTTAAAATTATTTTAATGTATTATATTAATATATTTATAAAACAATATGTTTTAAAAGTAACTTTTATTATATTCCTAACATGCTCTAAGAAGGTGTAAGGTAACTGGAATATCAAAAGAAAAATAATAACAAGGTACAGTCCAGCATGATAATTGAAAAAATACAAAATAAATAGACGCAGAGAGTGCATGCATATCCAAAACGACGGAAAGGAACAAAATACAAGGTAGAAGAAGTAGAGAGTTAAACTGCAGAGGGCAGAGAGAAACGTATGATCGAAGTGTTCAGAGCTTCAGACATGAGCAAGCTAGATTCTCCAGATTCCTTTGAAATTTAAGAATGGCATATCATGACATGACCATTGATCACCATCAGCAACTACGACCACGCGCGTCAATTTCACAGCCAAACTACCTCTTGACTTCCCAACAAAACCAAAACTCGCCCTCAATCTCCAGCATTCAACAAGCCAAGTCAGTCAATCCCCTCCAACTAAGGGTCGTCTTTCTTTTCTTTTTTAAACAGAACCCTCTTCCTTTTTCTTTTTAAAACTACAGTACAATGACTGGCTCCTTCCTAAGGAAGTTGCCTCCTAGCGTAGGCAAGCAGACTAGAAAAGCATCACTCGTCATTGTTGTATCCCTTTTCCTCAAGTTTTCTCTTTACAACAATACCCTCTTGGAGATTTCCATCCAATCGCATTGTTAACTCGCTTCTGTTATTCTCTTCTCTACAATCTCTCTATTTACTGAAGCGATCATCTTGCTATTCATACTTCAATCAGCCGAGGAGCGGGTGAGTTTTATGTTTTTCAGTTACTGATTAAGTTTTACTCTTCCCCACTTCTTGTTTAGTCCTTTTCTCTGGATTTTCATTTTGATCATGTTTTTGGAGAGCTGGTTTTTCTTTCTTTTCTTTTTTTCCAGAGAATCTCGAGTGCCCTTTGAGTTGCACTGAACAGTGATGGAGCCTGTTAGCTTGGATATAGACACAATCCAACAGCCCCCTGCCGATCCTCTTCCTTTTGCTAGAAGGTATTTTCTTGATTCCTTCTTCTCCATTGTCTGGTTTCTTAGAGAATACCTTTAAAAAAGAAAGAAAAAAGAGTTTTTTTTTTCTTCGAACAGTAAATGGGTTACTGACTATTCTTTCGTTCATGTAGTTTTGTGTTTTCTAGACAGATTTTTTTAATGTTTTTCTGTGTCGGGATACCTTTTTTTTTCACAGTTATCAACTGGAGGCTTTGGAGAAGGCGTTAAAGCAGAACACGATTGTCTTTTTGGAGACTGGTTCTGGCAAGACTTTGATTGCCACCATGCTACTGCGCAGTTACGCCCATCTTCTTCGCAAGCCTTCACGTTTTATTGCTGTTTTCCTGGTTCCTGAAGTTCTCCTGGCTAGCCAAGTATGACAGATTAAGCTCCTTTCTCCTCTGCATGTATGTGTGTGTATGTTATGTGGGATTTATGTTAATCCATTTACTTAGCAACAGTACAACAATTCAATTTAAAAGTTTTTATTTGTCCGCTGCTGAAATTCATAACAAGAGGACTAAATATTGGAGATGTTAGGAATCGCCACCGAAGACCTTTTTTTATTTTTTTAACTTTATGAGTTGTACACAACTTGCCTTGTACATGTACAGTGGAGTTCTGAAAATGCCATGTCGTTGCTAAAGCTGAATTTGAAAAAATATTTTATCTGGCAGTCGAAACTTTCGCAATGCAATGAAATTTCCCCAACTATTTTTTAGATACTTCAGCAAATACTTCGGGTGTAGCTTACTCAACTTGTTTTTCAAGTTACAAACTGAAACTTGGCGAGTTGATATCGAAGCCAGAGTTCCATCAAAGGTTTAAAAAATGAGAGAATGAATGGAATTTTCTTCACAAGTTTAATGTTGATGATGATTTTGAGGTAGTTGGATATGAATAATGAAAGTAAATTCAGAAAAGTGAACTTTGTTTTTTGTGTCTTCGTTCTTGCTGCCCTCCATGATTACTAGCAAGCTGGAGCTGTGAGAATGCATACAGACATGAATGTGGGCGTGTACTGGGGAGACATGGGAGTTGACTTCTGGGATGCTGCTACATGGAAGCAGGAAATACTCAAACATGAGGTAAGCTGCTTAATTGATTATCTTTTTTTTTAATCTCTGTTTTCTTTGTAATCATCTGCATCTGTTAGCCTCATCTTATGTTTTTAACATCCGGGTTTTCACCTGTTTGTCCCCATGTTTCAAAGTCTTACTTAAGAATTTGTCCTCAATTGGCCAGCTGTTTTTTTAATATCCAAAAGGGGGAAACATTTTGAACTACAACAATCAGAACATACTCCGAGAGGCCCAAAATAAAGAAAAAATTAAATCTGTTTTCAATGGTTATTGATAGCATTCTAGTGTTGCTGGTAGTGTACGTGGTTTATACTTTCTCTAGTTATAGTATTCAAATGGTGATTTTGGAAGGCTTTTATACATAGTTTCTTGTTTTAGGACTTGGTTTTTATATTTCTCAGTGTTGTAGCTTTTAAACCTGAGAAATTTGATGGATTAATTTTAGGACTTGATTTTTTATATTTTTCAATGTTGTCGCTTTTAAACCTGAGAGTTTGAAGAAATATGATGAAGGTAGCCCTGATCTAGTGTTTAACATGTATCTAGAATTTTATCAGGAATTCTTGTTCTTCTTCAATAATATCAAGTGGTAGCTTTCCGTTGAAAAATTGCATGATATATCTTTGATTTTCTGACATAAAATTAATTATCCATCAATGACTTCATTTCAGTTGTTGTCAACTTGCTGCTTAGCCATTTCTCCTCTGATTTTATTTCTTTTAAAATTTTCTTCACAATCATCCTCTTCCTTACTGCAGCAGATTTTTGTAGTTTGCCAATGTTACCAGCATATGGCTCATGCAATGGACAATAACCTTTGGATTAATATGTATAGGTGCTTGTTATGACACATCAAATTTTTCTGAACGGCTTGAGGCAGGGCTATTTCAAGCTAGACTTTATAAAGGTGTTGATATTCGATGAATGTCATCATGCCAGGGGCAATCACCCTTATGCATGCATCATGACGGTGAGCTATCTCTCACCCCACTGTTCTACTCGTTTATTAAATTTTTATTCTGCGGTATCGCGATGATTTACCTTTGATTCATAATAACACTAGTTGAAGTGATATTTGTTTTTTCAGGGAAAAGTTTCTGAAGTTCTTTTGTTTTCCCTGTTTATGAGAAATGAACCCTGCTCAATTAGAGTTTCAAGCATTTTTTTGTTGTCCATTGTGTGAAGATCTGTGTGGATTAGGTAGAAGAAACTAGCAAGGGTGTCGGATTCAAGAAGAATAACCTGATTTTCTGCAGGTTTTTTGATGGAATTCTGCAATTATATTAAATACATGCAGACATTTCTAAGCATCCTATGAATTCTACTAGCTGTTGCGAGAACCAAACATACCATCTTTCTTAATTATTGATGAGAAAATCGATGCTAAAATAAATATGAATAGATTTAAGAGAAAGTTATAAACACCTGTACAATAATATGTTGGGTGCCAGTCACAAGGGTGGTTTAGTTGGACGCAAAGTTTTGTAGTTAGTTTAGGTCATATTATTTATTAAGTGTATTAAGTCACCATTTATATTTACTTACAGCCACAAAATATCATGCTTGAAGTCAATGTTGTACAGTGAATATTCTGCTAAATTTGAAAGATTTACATTTGCAGGAGTTCTTTCATCGTGAGTTAGGGTCTGGTCACCATGATCTTCCTAGGATTTTTGGGATGACGGCATCTCTCATAAAGTCAAAGGGTATGCTTTAGCAATAGATCATATTGTTTGCTTGATACTTGCATTTTACACTATTTCACTTGATGTAAGATTTACCTTTTTTCTTGCTTTTTGTTAAAGGTGCAAACTCAGAATCATACAGACAGCAGATTTGTGAACTTGAGAATATTATGAATTCAAAGGTTGCTTCTAGCTTCTTTTTAAGAATATTTACGTTGGTTTCTTCCCATATGCATGGTCACCATAATACTTATTTACACTAAAGCCATGAGTTGTTTTTTGTAAAATCCTCAAGGTCCCCTTTTCATAAAAAAATGTGTCCTAGGTCTGGCCAATGGATCTCTTCATTATAAAGGAGTTTTTCATCATATCATTGTTGGTGATTTATTGGGAATGGTCAATGAAACAATGCAGTTGAAAGGAGTAATGCTGTGCATAACCTTTAAGGAGTTCACTTAGTTCCACATTTCTTGTATAAGAAAGATTACTTTTTCTTGGTGCTTTTGGTGTTCTCTTGGTGCACTTAGACTGTTATTCACCTGGAAAAACACCTAAATGATGCATCATATATTAATTCTCTGACCTTATGATAATCTTTCATACCCATCCTTTCACGTACAAGATTCTATTATCAGCACTGCTTTCTTTTTATTTGGATATTGAATTGATTTTTCATATTCCTATTTGAAATTATTATGTATATCATCTCCTTTTGCTTTCGGGTGACTTCTACACATTTAAATGACCCCACACGGCACATTTCAATTGGACTCAGCTAATATCCATAACATTTTCCCTTCCTTGCTCAAAATTTCTTGAAAATTATATCTTGGGTACATGCTGTACAGCTCAATGCATGTTACCGGGTTTAGGCAAGCTGGAGGAACCCCATAGCCTTCCATTGGATCTAGAAAATCCATGATCTTTGCCCTTTTATTTTCTGTATATATTTGGGCTCAGGGGAAATATAAGAATACTTATGTAGCTTTAGCTTAACATCATTTCTACATGTTCAGCAAATAGACTTAGTCATTTGTTTTTTGATTGTTATGTTCCAGATCACTCTGTTGCACGTGAATTTGTTTTATTCTTCAATAATTTGTTTATGATAACATTTCTTGTATTGAAGGTACACACTTGTGATAGTGAGACTGTGCTTGCCAAATTTATACCATTCTCAACACCAAAATTCTTAGTTTATGAGCACATGAAGATACCTGATGATGTATTTGCTTACTTGAAAAATGAGTTGGGGAATTTAAAAGCAAAGGTGTGTACTTTCTTTATTGCAAGTTTGGATGGGATGCCGGTGGCTTCTGTGATTTTATTGTTGTTCTATTTACTTTTTTTCAGCATGAATTATTTCTCGAGAAATTGGATCTCAGTGAGCGTGCTGCAGAATCTGTATGCAGTAAAATATCAAAAGTACATTCACATTTGATGTTTTGTTTAGGGGAACTTGGTGTTTGGTTGGCTTTGCAGGTATTTTCTAAGTCTGCACTCCTCATGTACCTGATTGTCATTGCACTGATATCCGGGTGGTTAAAATCATTTAATGTATTTTGATGAAACAGGCTGCACAGTTCTTATCGCACTCTGATTCTAATAGTGAATTCATTGCATGGGGTAGAGTAGACGTGGCTGGTGAGACAATTGTTAAGAAGTTTTGCTGGGATGCCTCATTGGTGATTTCTAATTTTTTTTCAGCTGGTACCTTTTCTAACTTGGCAAGAGAATTTGTGGAGATTTTAACTGCTGATTCTCTTCTTACTTTTCTTGTTTTTCTTTTTCTTTATTGTATTGAACATCGTCTAGGATGCTGTATTGGTGACAACACCGAGGCTGATGTGGGTGCGGGGCATATAACTGAAAAAGTCCTCTGCCTTATCAAGTCACTTCTTCTGTACAGGTTTGTGCAGAACTGTATATGCATCCCCAATTACCTTCATCAGATATATTTTGAGTAGCTGGATCCATGTCTATATGTTTGAAAGAAGATTGGGAATGGTTCTAGTTTCTGAAGTCTTCTGGAAATGTTCTTATTTGCATATAAAAGATCAAAACAAGTGAAAAGTTGCACACTGTGGTCTGAGTCTTTTAATGAGTTTATACAAGAGCTTGCCTGTTCCCATTGAAGAGCAGTTCTTAATTTTTCAAACTAAATGCTCATGAGATAATTCGACTGCACAAGGACTATTCATTAACTGCTGTATGCATACAACATATTTTGACTAAATAAATCCTAAAATTAATATTTTGGTCACCTTTACACCAGCTAGTGTGTTGATGAGTTTCCTTTGTGCATTTAATAACAGGGATTTAAAGGACATGAGATGTATAGTCTTTGTGGAAAGGGTCATTACTGCTGTTGTCCTTGAATCTCTATTGAGGGAGTTGCTTCCTAAACATAGTGGCTGGAAGACTAAATACATAGCAGGAAATAATTCAGGGTTGCAATCCCAGACACGCCATATGCAAAATGAAATTATGGAAGAATTTCGTAAAGGCATGGTATGCAATTCCTCCTCTCTGGATCCAAAATAATATATTCATGATATTGTCCGGGTTGAAAAGAGTAAAATCACATGCTTCCAGGTGAACATCATTGTTGCAACATCAATCCTTGAGGAAGGATTAGATGTACAAAGCTGCAACTTGGTGATTAGATTTGATCCTCCAACCTCAGCCAGCAGTTTCATACAGTCCCGAGGTCGAGCTAGGATGCAGAATTCAGACTACTTACTAATGGTGAACAGGTAATGTTCCAGTGACTCTTATTGTACATAGTAACAACGTGTATTGTTAGTGAATATGAATAGCTTCTTTTGTTCATTTTACTGAGAATTTATGTTATCATTAGTGTTTGATCTCTTTCACTTTTTTTGACAACCGTAGAGAGGATTTGGCCACACATGCTCGATTAGAGAACTATCTTTCTAGCACTGACATAATGAGAAGGGAGTCCCTGAGCCACACTTCCACTCCTTGTTCAGCTCTGCAGTGTGAAGACGAGTTCTATTATGTTGAAGGCACAGGGGCAGTTGTAACTCTTAGTTCAAGCATTAGTTTGATAAGCTTCTATTGCTCACGTCTTCCTTCCGATGGGTGAGTTATCGGTATTCTTAATTGTGAAGATACAGCTAAGCTAAGCTCTTAATAATTTATTTTATAGCTGGTCAAAAGCTTGTATTGTACCATTGTTGCTTACACACTCCACACCATCTGCCCCCTCTTCTCTTTTTTGGTATGGGGCGGGGGTTGTATTTTTTGTAGGTATTTTAAACCAGCACACAGATATATTATAGACAAGGAGATGATGACTTGCACACTACATCTTCCAAAAAGCTCTCCCATACAAGATATTTGTGTGGAGGGAAATATTAAAAATCTGAAACAGAAGGCATGTCTTGAAGCATGCAAGCAACTCCATTTAATTGGTGCTTTAACAGACAATCTTGTTCCTGATATTGTCGAGGAAGAAGCTGTAACTCAAGAAGCTGGTAAATGCTGTTTGCAACCTTTCTATTATTGGTTTGTGCTTTTTATACTTTCAAAGCACTATCTGCACTTTCTTGAAAAAATCATTTTTTACTTCAGTTCTCTTTAAACATTTTAATCTTGTAATTGTTTATTTTATAGGGAATGAACAGTATGATGATGACCAACCCTTTTACTTTCCACCTGAGCTGGTCAGTCAAGGTCCACAGAATTTGAAGACAAAGTACTACTGCTACTTAATTGAATTGAATCAGAAATTTGATTATGATGTTCCTGTCCATGATATTGTGCTTGTCATGAAGACTGAGCTTGAATCTGATGTCTTAAGTAGCATGGGTTTTGAATTAGAAGTTGAGAGAGGAAAATTGGCAGTGAACTTGAGGTGCATTGGAGATATTTATCTTGATCAAGTGCCGGTATGTCATCCTGTTTTCTTCTTTTCTTGTCACAGGTGTAATATGTGATGGAAAATTACATAATGTATTGTATTTTCCTCACTTCCGTTTGTTGTTTGATTGTCAGGTTCTCTTATGTAGGAGGTTTCAGCTTACGCTTTTCAAAGTTCTTATAGATCGTGATGTGAACAAATTAGAAGAGCTCTTAAAAGGATTAGAGTTAGGGACAGGTGTTGTGGACTATTTTCTACTTCCAGCTACCAGGTCACGCTCACAACCTTCCATTGACTGGGCACCTATTAGCTCTGTTCTGTTTTCTTGTAATTACGAGGACCACTTCAACTGTTCTTGGAAGGAAAGTGCCCATGTTGTCCATACCAAAGGTGGTCCAGTTTGCGAATGCGTGCTTCAGAATTCCTTGGTCTGCACCCCACACAATGGTAGTCTCTATTGCATTACGGGTGTTTCCGAGGATTTGAATGGAATGTCGCTTTTTAAGCAGAGGGATGGAGTTCCAATCACTTACAAGGAGTACTATGCAAAGCGGTATGCTCTTTGATTTTTCATCGGTATCATGCTATATAATTTATTTTTGTACCCCTATGTGTGACTTTAAACTCGCACTTGATTACAGGCATAGCATCCAATTGTGTTTTGATCGAGAACCATTACTTAAAGGGAGACATATTTTTCCAGCACAAAATTTTCTTATCAGATGCAGAAAACAAAAGGAGAAAGGTCTTGTTTTCTTGTCTTGTCTTGTCTTGTCTTGCCATGGACTATCTACCCACTTCCTTTAGGACATGAAAACTATGATACCACGATAGAAAAATTTCAGCCTTTTCTGTTCTTTTAAAGATTGTAAAATAAACAGAAACATCACCGGTTTAAAATATGTTTTATCTAATATTTTTTTCCTGTCAATACAACACAAAAGCATGCTAAAATAATGAATTAATTAAACCGGTGTAGTAAAATGGACCAAATTATAACACGTTGGCCTGGCCTTGCCAAGAACCTTTCAAGATCTGGTCCTCTCTCTCTATCTTCAGTTTTTTATGTTACAAAATAAATCAAGGGGAAATTGGGTTGCCAGTGTAGGCCATCTGTATATGGAATCCAGACCCTTTTATTTTATTTTATTTTATTTCATTTCTTACAGTATGTGTGATAACTATACTGTATTTACATTATTAATGATATTTGTTTATGGGCATGACAGAATCGAAGAATGCATATGCAGAGTTGCCTCCTGAACTTTGTGACATAATTTTATCTCCATTCTCAATCAGCACTCTTTATTCTTATACATTTATTCCATCACTAATGCATCGACTAGAGTCTCTGCTTGTTGCTTCCAACTTAAAGAAGATGTATTCGGATCATTGCATGCAAAATGTTGATATTCCAGTGATGAAGGTAATTTATTCTGGCTCTAATTATGCGAAATGTTTTTTTTTTTTGAATTACACTGACCAGACTTTATTATATGGTAGGTTTTGGAAGCAATTACCACAAAGAAGTGCCAAGAGAAATTTCATTTGGAATCCTTAGAAACTCTTGGAGATTCTTTCCTTAAATATGCTGCAAGCCAGCAGCTATTTAAACTTCATCAAAATCACCATGAGGGCCTTCTTAGTATAAAGAAGGAAAAAATTATTTCTAATGCTGCGCTCTCTAGACGTGGATGTGAACACAAACTTCCGGTAGTCTTTCCGTCGAGAAAAAAGTTCAAATGATTTTACTTGACCATCAGAAATATTTAGAACCGAGAAAACGTTTTCATGGTTCATTTGATTAATCTTCCCTCATTTGATTGAATTATAGGGGTTTATCCGCAGTGAATATTTCAATCCAAAACTGTGGATGGTTCCTGGTGACAAGTGTGGAAGTGATTTTTTAAGTGAGGAGCCACTTTCTGAGTGCAGAAAAATTTACATCAGGGGAAGAAGAGAGGTGAAAAGTAAGAAAGTTGCTGATGTTGTTGAGGCACTCATTGGGGCATACCTTGGTGCTGGTGGTGAAGTACAGGCCCTGTTGTTCATGGATTGGATTGGTATAAAAGTGGATTTCACGATTGTACCATATGAGAGGCACTTCCAATTGCAGGCAGAGAAGTTTGTTAACGTTCGCTACTTAGAGTCACTGTTAAACTATTCATTTCGTGACCCTTCTCTGTTAGTAGAGGCATTGACCCATGGTTCTTACATGCTTCCTGAGATCCCAAGATGCTATCAGGTAATTTTATCCATGGTTATGATAACATTTATGCTGTTTTATGAAAATATAATGATATAACACTACAAAGTGCACACAGATAATCTCTCTTTTCGAAGATTGCTTTAGTTTCTGTGATCCTTATTGTAAATGCTGGTTTTTGTTGATCTTCACTTCAACGTGTCTAACTGTTTTTCAGCGACTGGAATTTCTTGGAGACGCTGTGCTAGATTATCTCATCACGCTGCATTTGTACAAGGAATATCCCGGGATGTCACCAGGACTGTTAACTGACTTGAGGTCTGCTTCTGTAAACAATGACTGTTATGCACAATCAGTCATTAGGGGAGGCTTGCACGAACACATTCTTCATAACTCACAAGCCCTTCACAAGCATATAGTCGACACTGCTAAAAATTTTCAGAAAACTTCTTTGGCATCGACATTTGGATGGGAATCTGAGACATCATTCCCCAAGGTTAGTACCAAACACATTAAAGTGAAATATGCTTGCTGTAAAGCTCTTCGGTTTTGCACGTGTTATTTGATTTAACAGCAATTGTTTTTCCCTCTATTTATTCTTGTTTTTGCTGTCATTTTATGTTGAAGTTAGCTATATTGTCAATTATGTAAAACCGCTCCTTCCTGTGTTGGCAAAACTTTGTCAAGTTGTGTAACATGCAATTGATTATTCATGGGCAGTCAGAATTCAGCATTATTACTGTATTGAAAAATGAAAAAGCTAACTAGCAGATAACAAATTCAAATTCTAATCTCATTGTATACCTGTATGGCTGCTAATCCTAACAGGTACTTGGAGATGTTATAGAGTCTCTAGCAGGGGCTATTCTTGTAGATTCAGGATACAACAAGGAGATAGTCTTTCAAAGTATAAGACCACTTTTGGAGCCTCTAATTACGCCTGAGACAGTAAGACTCCATCCTGCAAGAGAATTGACCGAATTATGTCAAAAGCAATCCTTTAATTACAAGAAATCTGTTTCCCACAACGGTAGTAATGCTTCCTTTACAATAGTGGTTGAGGCTAATGGTGAGATATTCAAACATACAGCTACAGCTGCAGATAAGAAGACAGCCAAAAAATTAGCTTCCAGAGAAATCTTGAAATCCCTGAAGTTATTGGCGTCTAGTAGTACCACAAGCAAAACTGATTAAACCATCTCTTATTGGGAACCTTGAGTTTGCATCAATATGGATGTCTGCTTTGGTATAGGTGTGTGACTATATAGTAGCATGTATAATTCATGTTAGGAAAAGTGTATTCATGTAGAGATTTATACACGAGCCTTACAAAACAGTTTGACAAGTGCTGTATGATGCGTTCACTCGCCATTCAAGAACTTGCAGAAACATTGCATTAATGCTATTTCTACTTTAAGATGTTTTGGAATTTTGGTATTTGGAGAGACAAATAACATATGTCATGTCAAGGAACCATCTTATTTAAAAGTTTAAGTTGCTAGGTGAGATCCGGAATATGATATATATTATTCTTTAACATGTCATATCGAAAGTGATGGTGGTTACCGGAAGCAATTGTGTCGTGCTTTGGAAGATGCATTGGCATTGGACTTGTGTGCATGTTTCTTGAATTTGTTCTAGGTGAAGCTTGATCGATCAGTTCATGCATTGCCCTAATGAAAGGAAAATGAAATGCTTCCTATTCCAGCAACTTTGTTATATTCTAGGATGTATGTGCATGAATTTGGGTTATCAAGGCTGCACCATCTGTATTTTATACGAACTAGCATGCGTGTTAGAGCTGCAGTGGATCCAGTGCTCGAGTCGCCTAGTGGAACCATTGCTATTTCCATCAAGATCATCTGGCTTTCATTGAAAAGGGCAGTAATGCACCTGCAACAGCAGAGCGCAAACATGGCGGCTTCCAGTTGAATTCTTCCGCAAGTGACACGTTCAGGTTATTGACGAGTCGATCTAAACGTAGATGCCTTTAGGCAACCAGGTCGACACGCATTAAACTAAGCTGTGCCAGTATTTCGTTGAAAGATGCTCTTCAACTTTCAACTTCAAATCCATGCCTGTCGCTCTGCTTAAACTTCGACCTGACAAAACAGAGGGCCATAATTTTTTTTATTTTTCTTCGAAGAAAGAAAAGGCTGTTCTTTTACTTTGCAGCTTCCTCTGTAATTAATATGAAAAAAATAATTACAATATAACATTAAAAAAAAATTGAAAATCTTACTAAATCTTAACATAATTATTAAAAAAATAAAATAAAAGGTATGATGAATCCTATTGTAGTCCTAGACTAACTAACCTGTGTTTAGTCTTTTCTACATGATCAAGTGTTTATTATAAAACTGAGTTGGACAAAACTAAATTTGTTCTCAGGAATTGTTGATTTAACCAATATAAGAAAATATTCACGAAGCAAGATGTTAATAATTTTCATACACATGCATTAATATATGTAAAATCTGATTAGAAAGAGATTTAAGTGGTGAAGATTGGTTTAAAGATAAAAAAAAGAAGATGATACTTCTTACCATTGAGATGAAAAGAAGAAGAAGAAGAAGAAGAAGAAGAAGAAGAAGAAGAAAGAAGAGATGAATCAATGATCAAAACGAAAGCGAGGATAGATTAACCGTTGAAACAAAAATAAATTAGACAAATCTCTTATAAGGAAAGAGTTAACTAGGGGGGAAAGAGAGTAGATTAGCGCTCTTTCGCGAACAACAAGGAAAACATAAGAAGCGTTTCTGTCGGTAAACGTAGGAACATCATCGTTTCAGGGAGGAAGTTTCTGAAGCAAAACATACTGCTACTCAAGAAGGTTCCAGGGTGTGAACAATTGCATGTGGTTATGGTTTTATGCTGTTTTGGATAGTGTGGTTTGGTTGTGTTTGAATTTATTTGTTCTGGGATGACTGATTTATGGGAAAACGAAGGGATGAGTGTAATTTTCTGCTCTGCTTTGTCATGCACAAGGGGCATCTTTCTACCATTTTGATGGAAGTGGATCCCATTTAGCACTCAGCACACGCCCACCAATTTTTGTGTGCTAACTGTTCCATCATCATCTATGTGCTCTCCAGAAATGGATGTTTTTATTGGTGCTGGAGTGGATGGATGGATGTGGCTGCTGCTCTGTTGGACCTTGATTCTATGGAGAGTTTATTGAAAATACTAAAAACAATTTCCGCTATCTGAATGGTAACATGGAAATAATGCTATGCTAATCTTGTTCTTCATCTGTTAACCCTGTGTAGCTCGTGCTTCTTTGCAAGCTTACTCAGCAAAATTGTTTCTTGCAAGCTACCGTTTGTTGTATGAAATCTTATCTTTTATACTGTCGTGTGTGAGAATCTGATTCAAGAAAGTTCGGACTATCATCTTACCTACCCTTGTTTATACAAACATCTGTTTATCTATTAGATAATTAAATCATTTTCTACCCAGATATCACAATCCCCTGTTGGTTTATGGAGTTCTTTCTCAAAATAAATGGTAAACACTCCTTCAAAAGAATTGATGAATAGTTCTGAGCTTTTCATCAATTTTATAGTTTGTCTATCTCTTACAGTAATGTGCAGGCATAACTGAATCTGATGCCAGTTCAATGTTCAAAATTACAACCTACACTTTCGGAGAAGCTGCGGTTGGATTGAAAGGACACATATAGCAATACAAGCACCTCGACTAGAAAAACACAGGAAAAGGGGGTTGGCAGCTATTGCTATCACTTGTTTCTAACCAAAATATAGATATTTGTTGACAAGGCAATTGTGCTTGTTGTTACAGCTAGGATTATCATCACTGCCGCCGCGATCTTATCTCGTGTCGTTGATATGCTGTGAACATCCCTGTCATTCATGAGAGGACAAAAGGGATTTTATTGTGCAAAACTGTCAAATTTATACTGGAAAATATCAATTTAGGAAGGACAGACCAGTACCTTAAAACAATAGCACCTGGGAAAATGAAGGCAAGACACACCGCTGAGGTTGATCCCATGAACTGAAAGAAGTACCATATATTTGGGATTGCAATTGCTGCCAGGTAAGCGAAAACTAGTAATACAAGAGTGAGGGACACAAATCTGATGGAATCATTTTCTAAAAGAGGCTTCTTGGGGAAAAGAAGTTCATCAATGTTTGCCCTCAATGAGAAGTTCAAGAGGGGAAACGCCAGCATGAGGTGAAAGGCATAGCTAAGTCTGACTGTGTCATTGAGTAATGCACCGATTGCTGTATCAGAACTCAGGTCAAAATTGACCAATATATCGGCCACGATTGATTCCCCAAACAAAAGATACCCAAAAATCCCTGTGGTGAAGTAGATGCCAGCACAAAGTAAGAGGGAAATTTTGACTGCTGAAATCATATCAGAAGGTTTCCCGAGCTCGGAACTTATTGGATGAACTGCACACATTCAACGAAGGAACTTGAGAGAGAGAATAGGCAAACACTAATAACCCGTTAGAGAATAATATAAATCATATTTTGGGCCTCACCTAACAGCTTAAGCTTTTAGGTGAGATAGTTCCTTAACCATTACAGTCTCTTGACTATATAAATTAAGATATCAAAAAGCATTCTCACCATTAAAATGAAATGTGAAGGCTGTCACAATCACGGGAACTGCAGTGAAAAGGTTGAGGAAGGAAGTCTTATTATCTAGATGGGGCAGTAATCTCGGAGTTTTGGTTTTCCCTTCAATTAGTGCATGGATTGCCATCACTAAACATATGCCAACGAACACTACTGCGAGGAGGACTGATATAGCTGAACTGAACCTCAATGATTCTGGAAAAACAAGCCAACCAAAGTGAACAAACGTTTTCCACGACTTCTGCTAATAGCAATTCCCAAAATTCAGCAGTTATCTTGCCAGTTTCTTTTTAAAGAAAAAATCTTCTGAAAAGTAAATCGAATTTTTTCTAGGAGAAATAAATAAGGATGTGGCTAGAACCAAGAAACATCAATCCTTTAATGCAATCCTGATCTCTCATCAATCCTTTAATCATGAAAAACTTCTCAGACAACAAGCTGAGTCTTTCCTGTTGTTCAGTAAAACTGATTATCATAACCGGAGTTTCAAATGTGATAATTGAATTCGGATAGGATTGAAATGAGAGGTTCCGCTACAGATGTCCAGGGACCTTGTTTTGTATCCTTTGCTTCCATTAAAAAGTCTCAAAATCAAAGATAAAAGCTCCTAATTCTAAATGCAACTCCGCATCTCCCTATACCCACCTATAGAAACTGTCCAATATCTTTAACTATGGATCTCCACCCAAAACATACTCTCATGTCAGGAATTAGCCATCTTTGAGCCTCAGAAGGCATATCGCACCATCCTCCCCTTTTCTCTACAGGTTCAAGAAACATCAGTTTTAATCCATTTTCTCTCATCAGCCCACCATGTTTCTCATCATTCCAGTCACTCTCCTTAACTTCAGAGTCTGTGCAAGATCAATATTTTTGGGGCATTGAGTATTGTCTCCTTATTCTCATCAAGATCCTCGTATAAACTATTTTTTCTCCAGATGTTCATTCATAGTAATAGTGAAATTAAAACTTGAACAACGTAGACTTAAGACAACTATGTCTAGAATATATCATCAATGCTCTATTTGGCTGGGAACAACAAGGGTGAATAAAAATAAATGAAGAACGAAAATTAAACCTACCTACACGCCTGATCAGAACCAGAGGAAGCATAACAAGGATAACAACGATGAGGAGCGCAAAAGCACGGGAATTCCACCAGTGAATTCCAAACCATTCTTGCAACACGCCCAAGTGCATTGATCCATCATGAAAATTCCCTGAGAGTACATCCCCTGACAAAAAAATGGGAATTAAATTTCATGAACTAATTGAAGAACTGTTCATTCTTCAAATTCAAGTGCAGAAAGCCTAGTTAACAGGGCTGATAAACAAATCCCAGTATTGATCACTTCCCTAATTTAAAAAAAAAACATAAAATCCAACAACCAAGTTCCATGCACGCGCACACTTACCAATGATAATCAAATAAATGATCAGGCACCCAAGATTAGTGATTATGACACATATTTGTACAGTCACGGATCCTTGTAGAGCAGCAGCATTGTAGAGCAGCAGGGTTGTCCTGAATTGCAGAGGTGCAGAGCAGTGTTATTGTCATGTGTATTGTCCTGTGTAACACATTATATTTGTGTTGCTGTACTGTGTGTATTTATTCTCCTTTTCTGTCATAGTATTAGCATGCATTATGTACAGGATAGTGACAGGTTCTTGTATTGTAGTATAACGGTTACACACATTGTATTATAAATAGACTACTCAATATCAATGAGAAATTAGTTCAGCAAATTCAAATCATCCGATCCTTTTATTCTCATCTTATTTTCATGGTATCAGAGCTTGTATTCATCACGACCAATTAATCTCTCCTGCAGCAATCATTCACTGCAAATCACTCAAAAAACCCAGAAACTCAACATCACTCAAAAAACCCAGAAATTTTACCGTAACCATGACAGACCCATCAAACCCAGAAATTCATCTAGATGTTCCAAAGGAAAATCCCTCAAATCCCTACTTCACTCACCACTCCGATCATCCAGGTTTAGTCTTGATCTCCAAACCATTAAATGGAAACAATTATTCCACTTGGAAAAGGGCAATGACCCTAGCCTTAAATTCCAAGAACAAGTTGAGCTTCGTCAATGGCTCAATCAAAATCCCTTCGGCAGAAGAGAACCCAGAAGGATACGCAACTTGGTCACGGTGCAATGACATGGTGCATTCGTGGATTATCAACACTCTCACTCCAGAAATCTCAGATAGTGTTATCTTTTATTCCACTGCACAGGAAGTGTGGGAAGATCTTCATGACCGGTTCTCTCAAAGCAACGCACCTCGTATCTTTGAAATTCAACGAGATATCGCATGCTTCAGACAAGAGCACCAATCTGTCTCGGTGTACTACACAAAATTGAAGGGGCTGTGGGATGAGTTAGCCTCCTACGGTGAATCGACCCAAGGAACACAGCAAGAACAACAAAAGTTGATGCAATTTTTGATGGGGTTGAATGAATCTTACAGTGCCGTTCGTGGACAAGTTCTTTTAATGAATCCTTTGCCTTCAACTCGGCAAGCATATGCCTTTGTTTCTCAAGAAGAGAAGCAGCGTCTTCTCGGCTCACCATCCATGGATTCTGTTGGAAGTGCAGCTATGGCAGTTCAGGGAAGTAACGGGAAACCAAATGACAGAGGAGAGCGTCCTTACCATTCCTTCAAATCAACCTTCGATGGTGGACGTCGTTTTGAGCATAACCGAGAACAGGACAGAGATGGTGGAGGGGATGGTGGACGACGCTTTGATCAAAACAGGGACCATTTTAATCACAATAGTGGACGTCGTTTTGAACGGGATGGGCGTCGTTTTGAACAAAGACGTGGACGGCCTCATTGTTCCTACTGTGGGGAACCGGGGCATTGGGTCCAAACTTGTTTTGAACTTAATGGATATCCAGCCGGCCACCCCAAAGCCAAAACTAATTCGGCCAGACGTTTCCAGAATAATAAATATACTGCCAATCATGTGGCGACACCGGTGCCTAAAGACAATGACAAGTCAGTCGTTGGGATTTCAGAAACCCAATTGAAGCAGCTACTGTCGCTCCTTAATGACAAAGCCGAAACCAGTACTCAAGCCCATGCTGTCACCAAACCAGGTTTGCCAAAAATTGCTCTCCGCAATTGGATTATTGATAGCGGAGCCACTGATCATATTTCTTCATCGTCATGATTTTTTTTCCGACAACGACAGTGTTCCCTACCTCCTGTGTTGATGCCTAGTGGGGCAACGGCTAAAATTGTTGCAACAGGATCCATACCCTTAAGTTCTACTTATTATTTACATGATGTGCTTTGTGTGCCCAAGTTCAAAGTTGACTTAATGTCAGTCAGTCGCTTGACAAGGAATTTAAATTGCTCCGTAACATTTTTTCCTTATTGGTGTATTTTGCAGGATCTGGCTACGAGGAGGATGATTGGTTTGGGTAAACAACGCAACGGTCTATATTACTTGGTGGCGATAGGAACGGCGAACGCGAACTCTATAACACAATCTCAGCCACCATTACATCAACCAACCTGCAACCTCACAATATCTTCAACTGATCTCTGGCATAACCGCTTGGGCCATCTCTCTTCGCATCGTTTAAATTTTATTGCTCAGAAATATTTAAATTTTTCTGCCAAGTCTAGTCATGTTTGTCATATTTGTCCTTTAGCTAAGCAAACTCGTTTGCCTTTCAGTACTAGTACCATTTCCACTATCAAACCTTTTGAACTTATCCATTGTGACATTTGGGGTCGTTACCGACATCCTTCCATTTCTGGTGCTTATTATTTTCTTACTATCGTTGATGACTACACCCGTTTTACATGGATATTTTTAATGCAGCATAAATCAGAAGTTAATACTCTTATAAAAAAATTTTTTACGTATGTCCTCACGCAATTTGAAACTTCCATTAAAATTTTTCGAAGTGATAATGGGAGTGAATTTCTTTCATTGCGTTCTTTTTTTCAAGATAAAGGCGTCATTTTTCAACATTCTTGTGTTTACACGCCTCAACAAAATGGGGTCGTGGAACGCAAACATCGTCACATCTTGCAAGTGGCTCGTGCTTTAAAATTTCAAGCTCAGCTCCCGAACCAGTTTTGGGGAGAATGTGCTCTTACTGCTGTTCATCTTATTAATCGATTACCTTCTGCTGTGCTAAATTTTAAAACTCCTTTTGAACTTTTATACTCCAAAATACCATCTTTTTCTCATATTCGTGTTTTCGGTTGCTTAGCTTATGCCACTAATGTCCATCATTCTCATAAATTTGATTTTCGCTCAGTACCCTCTATTTTTATTGGTTACCCTAGTGGTCAAAAGGCATATAAATTATTTAATTTATCTTCCAAAAAAATTTTTACTAGTTGCGATGTTTTTTTTCATGAAACCATTTTTCCTTATGCATTGGACCGACCCACTCCTCAACTTTCCCCTTCACCCACTGACTTTGGACCAATTCCTTTCTTACCCACCGAACACATCCCTTTCACCCCGACCAGTCATTCCTTACCCGTACCTCCACCGACATGTCCCTCGTCCCAAACCACATCACCACCAGACACTACGCCCATATACCCATCCTCCTCCCTGCCACCACCCATCCTCCATACATATGCCCGTCGTTCACAACACGCCAACCCACCACCACCCACCATTCCATCTTCCTCCCTTCCTTCAACTATCGACTCGCCTCTCCCCTCCATCTCTACTGATCCACCACAACCCGACCCACTTCCACTTCGTCGTTCCACTCGAATCGTTAACCCACCTACGAAACTCAAAGACTTCATATGTTCTTCAGTTTACTCTCATCAATCAGCCTCCTTGGCACCAGGTCTTCAAAAAGGTACACGCTACCCCATGAGTAATTTTATTTCTTACCATCGTTATTCTCCTCAGAATTGCTCCTTCACTGCACAACTCAATTCCACCACAGAACCTCAGTCTTTTGCAGAGGCTGTTAAGTATCCTGAATGGCAGCAGGCTATGAGTTCCGAGCTGCGGGCTCTTGAAGATAATGGCACGTGGTCTCTCACTCCTTTACCACCAGGGAAGACTGCGATTGGTTGCCGATGGGTTTATAAGATCAAACTCCATTCGGATGGTTCGGTTGAAAGGTACAAAGCCCGGTTGGTGGCTCAGGGTTTCACCCAATTAGAAGGAGTTGATTACCACGACACGTTCTCTCCTACTGCCAAGATCATTTCTGTTCGTTGTCTTTTGGCTTTGACAGCAGCTCATGGATGGTCTCTGCACCAAATGGATGTGCATAATGCCTTTCTCCATGGCGACTTAACTGAGGAAATTTACATGTCTCTGCCTCAGGGTCTTCGGCGAGAGGGGGAGAATCATCTAGTTTGTCGCCTCCACAAGTCAATTTATGGATTAAAGCAAGCTTCCCGACAATGGTTTGTTAAGTTTTCCAAAGCTATGCATTCAGCTGGATTTGTACAATCCAAGGCCGATTATTCCCTTTTTACCAGAAAACAGGGTATGTCTTTCACCATCCTATTGATATATGTTGATGACATTTTAATCACTGGAAATGATTCTGTGAACATTGCTGCAACTAAACAATTCCTGCATAAGCATTTTCGCATCAAAGATCTTGGAAGTTTAAAATACTTCCTTGGAATTGAGGTGTCTTCTTCAAAGAATGGAATCTTTATTTCGCAATGTAAATATGCATTAGAAGTAATTAAAGATGCAGGATTATTAGGTGCTGCTCCCATTAACACTCCTATGGAAAGAGGATTAAAATTATCAGATGAGGGCACCTTGTTTAGAGATACAAATCGGTATAGAAGATTGGTGGGTCGTTTAATATACTTAACTGTGTCAAGACCAGACATCACGTATGCAGTACATGTTTTGAGTAGATTCATGCACCAACCCAGGACATCTCATATGGAAGCAGCACTTCGGGTTGTAAGATATCTGAAAGGGGCACCAGGCCGAGGTCTATTTTTCTCTTCTAAAAATGATCTAAGATTGAGAGCTTATTGTGATTCAGATTGGGCAGGATGTCCGCTCACTCGAAGATCTACTACTGGTTATTGTGTTTTTCTTGGACCCTCTTTGATATCTTGGAGGTCAAGGCGGCAGAAAACAGTTTCACTCTCTTCTGCCGAAGCAGAATACAGAGCAATGACTGGAGCATGTTGTGAATTAACATGGTTGCGATGCTTGCTAAAAGACTTAGGAATTTTGCACCATGATCCGACTTTATTGTACTTGTGATAATAAAGCGACTTTGCACATTGCGGCAAACCCAGTTTTTCATGAGAGGACAAGGCACATTGAGATGGATTGCCATTACATTCGGGATAAAATTCAAGATGGCTCAGTTATTACGAAATACGTTGATTCAGCACATCAACTTGCGGACGTTTTAACCAAGCCTCTTGGAAAAGAAATGTTTATTCCTATGGTTAACAAGTTGGGAGTGCAAGATATTCACTCTCCAACTTGAGGGGGAGTGTAGAGCAGCAGCATTGTAGAGCAGCAGGGTTGTCCTGAATTGCAGAGGTGCAGAGCAGTGTTATTGTCATGTGTATTGTCCTGTGTAACACATTATATTTGTGTTGCTGTACTGTGTGTATTTATTCTCCTTTTCTGTCATAGTATTAGCATGCATTATGTACAGGATAGTGACAGGTTCTTGTATTGTAGTATAACGGTTACACACATTGTATTATAAATAGACTACTCAATATCAATGAGAAATCAGTTCAGCAAATTCAAATCATCTGATCCTTTTATTCTCATCTTATTTTCAATCCTGCCCTCCCAAAAACCTCCCCCATGACACCAGCATATGTTGTTGACTTCCCGGATTGTGTATACCTCAACAAGAACTCCACAGAAATATCAACCAGCCATGCAATAATCATAATCAACACTAGAGCAGGTATTACACCTAGCACCTTTAGTGTGGCAGGTATGGACATAATTCCTGCACCTATTATACTAGTTGACACGTTGAACACTGCTCCATGTACCGATGCACGCTTCTCCCCCTGCTTCTTTTCCGGCAGAAGCGGAACATATTTTCCTGTGGCAGGCGACATTCCGGGAGCATGAACAACAAGGATATTTTTGAAAAAGTTGTCTTGTTCTTCATGATTAAGTTTTAAATGCGAGTATTAAAGGCAAGCCTGGCGTGAATCATGTGGTGATTAAATGACCAAAGTGACATTGATGGAGGTGAAATATGATTGGTTAGGAAAAGAGTAAGATTGGGATGACAGACAATGGCGCGTCGGAGCAGAATAGGACAGGTTGGAATATGGGGTCATATGATTGGAGAGAATGATGAATGACACAAAACGTGTCAAGATTTAATTGAACCTGGACCCCAAAACAGGTCATGTTCTTGGTCTCCGATACTGTTTTTAGACCGCCACCGGCATGCTGAGCTAAAATACCATGATACTTTCTCTCGGATGCGAGGACAAGTTAACGAGATTGTCTGGGCTTCTATGGTTGTTTGTCTTTTCCCAGATCAAAACATTTTTAAAAATTTAAATCAAATGATAATCTATTTAAAACCGAAAGTTTCTATCTAGATGACGTCTTGATAAATGCCATCAAAAACTCGTTGGTAATAAAAAAACAATTACTTTAAAGAAGACGTGATAGCTTCTTCTTCCTGCATTTCTCTTTCTAATGTTTTTAAATGATTGGCTTACATTTTCTTTCAAAAGCTTTTTTTTAAATGATTTTAAATTAAAATAAATTATGTTTTTAAATTATTTTGATATAAAAATATCAAAAATATTTTTTAAAAAATAATTTAAAAAACAATTTAAGTCACCTTCCCAAACAAGCTAGCTCGAGAAGATCGTAAAATGATCTATCTTCAGATGGCTTCTCTCAATTCCAATTCTGATTCTGATTTCAGGCTAGAAAAAATCCACTCATCTCATCGTTGACTTGAATATACTTCCGTTTATGAAAGCTGAAAGAACAGTCCCAGCCTAAAACCATGTCATGGAAGAAAAAATAAATATGTAGTTCTGAGTCTTCTGACCTTGAAGCAAGCAAGCAACACAGCTGATACGTACACCCGAGTTCGTTTGTATACAAGTAGGCTTTTATTTATGGACTAAAATCCTTTTTTTCAGCTTGACCTTCGGAGCCCACTGGACAATCAATATGGGCCTCCTTTACCTTCTTAGCCCATATGGGCCTGTTCTAAATTTTCTACATGGACGCCAGTATAACTTTGTATTTGGTTTCGAGTTCGACAAAAAAGACTCCCATCGGGTCTGGATACGATGTAATCTGTGACAACCCGGTTCGAAGCCCAGCCGAACAGCTGCCTGCTTGGAATGTGGCCTTAGGATTGTAATCGAGTTTTCAATGGAGGTTTGTTTTTGCGTTTTAGTGTATTTTACTAAAAGTTATTTTTAAACAATAAACTATTAGTAAACAAAATTATATAATCAACCCCACATGTCATGAAAAACTCTTAATAACTAGTAAAAAAATTTATATATATATATATATATATATATTGATTTGGTTTCATTATTTTCATAAAAAATGCTTTTAAAATATAGATTAAGTGTTATTTTAAAGAAATTCTTAACAATGTATTCTCTTTCTTGTAATCTTATTGGATATAATGTCACCAATAGCAATACTCTTTAAATAAACACCTTTACATGATTTTTATTAAATAAATACCTAAATTTTATTTAATTAAATATTTATTTCAGATTAAGAGTGGTTTTTTAATTATTATTTTTTACCAAGCATCAATTATGATATAAGTGATCTGTTTAATATTTCAACGAAGAGGTTTAATACAGGTTTAAGAGTACGATAAAGATAAATTTTTAATATGTTTTTTTAAATGCACCATGTAATATTTTTTATATTAAAAAATACAAAATTATTATAAAATAATACAGAATAAATAAATTTTAATAAAAAAAAATTATTTACAATATCAAACTCAATGCCAAAAATAGTTTATTTGGGAGTCCAGCTAAGATTATTTTTTTAAAATAATTGTTGTTTAAAAATACAATATAATAAAAAAAATTTATTTTTAAAAATTTATTTTTAATATCAATATATAAAAATAATCTAAAAATATAAAAAAATGAATTTAGTAAAAACTAAAAAATTTCAAGTTTTTTTAAAATATTTTTAAAATGCAGTTGTATTATGATAGTTGGTCAAGCATTTACCGGTATATAAAAAAATTATATTGGAATTTTAATGGAAATGTAGGTCAATATAGAAATAACTAAAACCATAAGGCCTGAAGTGAAACATTTATAAATCACAAGGAGTGAATATACCATCTGCTTTCTCTTTCCGCTTCATGACAAATTTCATTTAACTTCATCGTTCTCTATTTACTTTAACGGATTGTTCTTTAAGTCTCCATTTCGATTGACATTTTCCTCACCGTCCGCCGATCATATTAACAATAAAACCAATAAGAAAAGAAAAGGAAAGCGAGAGCGAGAGGGAGAGACCGCTGAGAAAGTAGAAAAATGGATTTGGTAGCGAAAGGAGATGATCTCGAGAAGAAAGCAGAGAAGAAATTGAACGGCTGGGGTTTTTTCGGTTCCAAACATGAAGACGCCGCCGATCTATTCGACAAAGCTGCCAACAGCTTCAAGCTCGCTAAATCCTGTATCCTTTCTATCCCCATTTCCTCTCTTTTTACACAATAATAAATATTAAAATTAATAATTTCTTCTCATTCCTTTCTTTATTTGGGATCTCGTTGCAACAATTCAGTTTATGATTTATTTATTTGGAAATTACGTTAACAATGGATATGAATTTGCCTTTTTTTAGGGTTTTGATTTGATTGCAGTCAAAGTTTATCAATTAAATTGTCACTTAATAAGCATATAAAGCTGGGTGATATCCTCATTTGCGGTAGCCTGTACGATTGGTTGCTCATTTTTTTTTCTGGCCATTGTGTTTCAGGGGAAAAAGCTGGATCAACGTATGTCAAGCTATCACAGTGTCATTTGAAGGTGCCTGTTTTGCTGTGATTGAATTAAGCACTGAATTTTATTATATATCACTTTTTTCCAAGACATTACTGTTATCTTATGTTTTGTAGTTGGATAGCAAACATGAAGCTGCCTCAGCATATGTTGATGCTGCTCATTGCTATAAGAAAACATCCACAAGTGGTATGCACTAGTGCTTGCTCTCCGACACAATCATAAAAGCTGATGCGTGAATTTATTGAAAATACAATTTATGTTAGTGTTGGTTTGTTGGTGGCGTGCCTTTGTTTTTTGTGCTTGTCATGGGTTCGTACATGAAGCTCTAAGGATATTAGTAACGCTTATTGATCTGTGAAATGAAATGTGGTTGTAATGTGATAGCCATGTCTTCCCCCAATTTTGTGTCCCCTTCCCATATTGTCTCATATTTTGGAACTTCTCCTTGCGCAGAGGCAATTTCATGCTTAGTTCAGGCTGTAGACATGTTCTGTGATATAGGAAGGATAAGTATGGCTGCAAGATATCTAAAGGTATACTCTTTGTATCAGTGTTGTTTTTGTTGTACGCATTGTACCAGCATTGATATGTAGGTAATTGTTTTAGGTTTTACTATGTTAATCATTTGCAACATTATCAAGCTTCAAGAATTTGATACCATGCAGCTCTCAGACTATATACTAGGGATACAATTATAAAATTTTCATAGGTGTTGTTCTAATTTCTAATAGATATTCAAGAACCTGGAACTACCTTTTATTGTGCAGGAAATTGCTGAGTTGTATGAGTCAGATGCAAATATTGAGAAATCTATGGAATTTTATCACAAGGCCGCTGATTTCTTCCAGAATGAAGATGTAACAACTTCTGCCAACCAATGCAACCAGAAAGTGGCAGAATTTGCTGCTCAGCTAGAACAGTAAGGGTGTCTTTTTCTTTTTTGGTATTGCTTTCTTGTGTTTGATTGCTGTTACATGGATTCGTATAGGTTATATGTATATGTTTCCCTTTCTCTGTCCACATTGAATGTTGCTGCAGATATTGCTTGGTATGACAAACTAGTATTAAGTGTTAATAGTTGAGAGTAAAGTGATGTCAATTTGTGTACACTGCTATATGATGGAATACTGGACTGGTTGATTACCTGAGATATGAAAAATCATTCCCCTTGAGTGTTTGCTTTATTCTCATAAAACAACTGTATTTTGCTTTTTGTATGTGCATTTGGAAATGTTGTCAGTTTATTGCACAACCCATAGGTGATCACACTCTTGCCCCTTGCAATAAACATGGGTTAACTAGTCAAAATAGGCATGATAACAAAAGATAAAAGGCCCTGATTATTTCATTTACCTGGACTGCATGTTAGCATGGTTTTTAGAGATTTGAATAACTTCTCATTGTACGTGTTCAGATACCAGACTTCAGTTGACATTTATGAAGAGATAGCCCGGCAATCGCTTAAAAGTAATTTACTGAAATATGGAGTCAAAGGTCATCTTCTTAATGCTGGCATTTGCCATCTCTGCAAAGGTGATGTTGTTGCAATTACCAATGCATTGGAGCGATACCAGGTATTGAGTTTGGCTCCCTGGTTGCACCTGGATTATTTATCTCACCACTTGGATAGAATCAATAAAATTTGAATTTCTATTGCAGGAAATGGATCCAACTTTTTCAGGAACTCGTGAATATAAATTGCTAGCGGTATGTTGTGTCCAGCGTGGAAAACTTTTGTTGGTCTTCTTATGTTTCTTTTGTAGTGATTTCCCTGGAAACAGTCCATTGCTTCTATTTTGCATGTTGGTTTTGAATCTCCATAAATTTATTGCTTCTGTTAAAACTTTAGACACAGACTCTCATATGCAAATATTCATTTGTGTGTTTCCACACTTTTATTAATGAAATCTGAATATCTCTACCCCTGGCACCGCATCATTCCTGTCTCTCTTGCTCCGCTCCCACTCTTTTTGGAGTAACAATGGATTGCCTATTAGCAAACACATTTTTTTCTGGTGACAGGATATTGCTGCTGCCATTGATGAGGAAGATGTTGCAAAGTTCACTGATGTTGTTAAGGAATTTGATAGCATGACACCACTGGTACATATCTCTTTATAATCCTCAAGTGCTTTACATGTCTAAAAAATCATTTTTTCAGGTTTAGGGGTAAACCTGTTTACTAGAAAATCTATGAAGGCATCTAACTTTGTACATATATGTGTTGTACTCTTCAAGGGTGTTATATTTACTCCTATTGCTATTTGAAATAGCATGATGTGTATTTAACTTGTTTCACCATCCTAGTCATACGTTCCTGTCATGTAGTTGAGAAGTGGATAGCTGAACTATACAGTCACCTGTTAACCTCTTACTATTTCAGTCTTTAGTATTTCTAACCCCGTTATATTTGGTATCTCGATCTGCTGATGGTGGTGGTCCTTTCCTTAATTGCTGTGCAGGATTCCTGGAAGACAACCCTTCTATTGAGGGTGAAAGAGAAGCTGAAAGCTAAAGAACTAGAGGAGGATGACCTAACCTAAATTTTATGTTTCAACCATCTGTTATTTCGGTGAGATGTCTGTTTGCATTTGTTCACAATGTGTTCTATTAAAGTGTATCTGGTTTGGGTTTTACTTGGAGTGTGCATGCTTGCAGTTGTGGACTTGAGTTTGTAGTTGTGATATATGGTGTGTGTTTTTTGCGTCATGTGGTTCCCCCCCACAAACTAGAGGAGAAAGGGAATGGCGGAGGGTAAAATCAAATTTCTTCAATCAAAACCCACATGGTCTTGCGCATAGGTGGATTTGCAACAAGGAAAGAAGCTGCATTGGCTTCCATGTAGTTTTTAGTTGTTTCACTCATCTGGTCCTGGATGAGTGGCTTATTCATGAATCATGATTGTTGAGTTTGTCAATCCCTTCACACCCAGCATTAACATGCGATTGCTGAAATAAACGGAGGTTGTCTACATATAGCTGTTTGTTTTGGATTGAATCAAACCCATCATTTATGTTTTATTCTTGTGGGATTCTACTAATGCTTTTCCGGATATAGTATCGAAAGCTAAATGAACCAATGAATGCCGTGTTTAACTGGTGTGTTTAATCGGTCATTAGTCAAAACAGCAACCGACAGCAGTTGGATCGGTAAGAGTTCGTGGAGTTTTGGAATTTCAAGCCATGAACAGCCGAACTCTGAAGTGGCATGTCCTTAACCTAGTTTATAGTCTTTAATCTCATGAATCAATCAAATATTAATGTGGTTTGGCATCCACGGTTTGGTCTTAAAATGTAAGGTCTAAATATCAATGTTATCGATCCGATCCGTTCGGCCGAACATCCCGTTCTATTTATAAAACCGGACAAAATAGTGTTGTTTTTGTCTCGATTTAATTCCGATCCGCTTCGAAATTTCGGCTGAACGCTTTGGTTCCGTTCGGGTTTAAAATCTATTTTTAAAAAATATTATTTTTGATATTTATCTATCAAAATAATTTAAAAACATCAAAATATTTTCAATAAAAAATTAAATTTTAATTATGCTTGTTAAATTAATATTTTATTATTATTATTATTATATATATATAATTAATTGTATATGAACAATGAAGATACCGAAGCTAGATTTGACTAAATACTCAAACCGTAACATTTCATTTCAATTAAAAACCGTAACGACGATCGAACGAATTAATAATTTTGTTAAATATGGTTTACCTGGCTAACGTAGTGTTGATTTGTATTTTGAATATTTTTGGATGTTGACTTGGCTAAATTTAATGATCCAACGGGTTAAATCAATCCAAGAAGTTGTTCTCGACAAAATGATTAATCGACTTAACCTAGTAATCTATGCATTAAATGATTTTGATAAGAGTCAAATCTAAAATAAAATATAATTTATATCATTTTCTAACATATATCCTTAAATGAAAGTCTTGAAACTTATACAAGTTTATACTATTTTGTGTTTGATTTTTATCAAAATAAATAACAGGGTGATATTTAAACTTTTGACCGCTAGATCAACAAGGATTTGATATCATGTTAAGAAATTAAATCATCTAAAAATTTAAGGTTTAGAGTATAATTTATATTATTTATTATCATATTTAAATTTCAAAATGCGCTAGATGTAACAAATATGTTACTGATTAGAACAGCAAAATAAATTATGGATAGGAATATTCTAGGCTGGTGTCAAGCACCTGTATCATGCAATGTAAATTAGAGTATTCCAGACCCAATGGAGGAGATGAGATTTATTGTTTATATTCGTTAACAAGTGGTTAGAAAATTGATTAAGAAGAGAGAGAAGCTTACAAGACAAGAATCTTTGATTGATGGGTGGATAGGATACGATCAAAGGATGGAATGCGATCCTGCATTGCCCCCCCTTATGACGTCAATCTCCACTTTGCTCTCCTGGAGACAAACAAATGGTTACTGTCTCGCCTCCTTGCAGTTCACTTACCACAAAACGACATCGTTCAGCATTTTTCCAGTTCAAGCAAAGCAACTCTACCTCGCCCGCCTGGCCTGGGCAACTCGATTCCTTCTTTTCTCCTTAGCAAAATTTAAAAAATATATAAGAAGAGGTACAAATCCATTTGAACAGCTGCTTATTGTTCCACTTAATCATTGAACTAACCAACATTTTTGGACAAGTTCCATGAAATCATAAGTTTCTTTCAAACTGTGTTTCTGCATCAATCAATTCACCTGGTGGTAAATCTTTTATTTTACTTTTCTTGCTTCTTGGGGTTCTTTAGATTTCCTTCTAATTCTTTTCTCAGTGATTCTTCATGTTAATGCTTTCGTTCTGATGTGCATAGCTGTTTTAATATTAGGCGTATCAATTAATTACATTCATTTCTTTGTTAATTTTGATGCATCAAATCCTTGGTTGAATTATCCAATTCAAGTTACTGTAACGGCCCAGCTAACGAAAGGACTGCCCTTTTTTTTAATGCATATCTGTTTCTGGGTTTTAAGGATAGGTTATTTCTTGCTTTTGTTACATCATCCAATTCCAATTGCTTGTATGGAATTGGCAATCTTTTCTCCACTTTATATGCAAGTTTAATCGTTGCCGTTTTGTTGACAGCAAACTTAAATATTGTTCTCCTTCGGTCAGCTTCTAAATGCGTGGTGCATTATGGTCTTGGTTTGTGATGTTTGTCCATTTGGCACATTGTTGGTATTCTATAGAGTTTGCATTTCAGGTGAAGGATCTCTTGCTTTTTTTCATTTCACGCTACCTTTTCAACTCCAGTTAATGTAAGATTTCGTTTTATGTTGTTTAGGTTTCAAAACTAGACAAAACATAGAGGATATTGCATATTGGAGTTCGCCCTCTCTGCTTTAAACATTCACTGTTTAGGTCACGGCTGTAGTTCTGATTAACAGGTCAATTTTTGATAGAGAGAATGGCTTCGGTTAATAACAGGAACCCTGAAGACGAAATTGAGGAATGTAATGTTACTAAATCCGGGGGTCAAATTCCTCTTCAGATTTCAACATCTAGAAGGACACTATCAAGCAATGAAAATTCAGAGAGGAAGTCCCGAGACAGTTTATTTTTCATCCCCAATAGGATAAACTTTCTCAGATCTGGTTCTGCATTTGCCAAATTCAGACAGTTAGCGCAGGAGAGAGATGAGTTTTCACATTCAGTGACTTCTTCAAGTGGCCATGGTTTTAAAGAACGTGTCAATGGGGTTTTTGCACGAAAGATTGATCGGGCTTCACTCGTGAAAATGGGCAAAGAATGGATCCGGGAACCAATGAACATGGCCCTTTTTGTGTGGATCATATGCGTTGCTATCTCCGGTGCAATTTTGTTCCTAGTCATGACTGGGATGTTGGACCATGCACTACCTAAGAAGTCGCAGAGAGATGTATGGTTTGAAGTCAATAATCAAATTCTCAATGCACTATTTACTCTCATTTGTCTGTACCAACATCCAAAGAGATTTTATCACCTTGTGCTTCTCTGTAGATGGAAAGCAAAAGACATTTCTAGACTCAGAAAGATTTACTGCAAGAATGGGACTTATAAGCCACATGAATGGGCACATATGATGTTGATTGTGGCTCTACTCCATCTTAACTGTTTTGCTCAATATGCACTTTGTGGTCTAAATTTAGGATATAGGAGATCAGAGAGACCAGCCATAGGAGTTGGAATATGCATTTCTGTTGCAATAGCTGCACCTGCAATTGCTGGTGTATACTCCATTCTTAGCCCTCTTGGGAAGGATTATGAGTCTGAAATAGATGAGGAAGCACAGATGCAGATTACTACTGGTGAAGGGGCAGAGAAGTTGAGGTCAAAATCATTAGAAAAGAGTTACTCATTTGCAATCAAAGATGAACAAAGAATTGTTCAGACTACACCACAGTGGAGTGGAGGGATACTTGATTTTTGGGATGACATATCTATAGCATATCTATCACTTTTCTGCTCTTTTTGTGTCTTAGGGTGGAACATGGAGAGATTCGGATTTGGGAACATGTATGTTCACATTTTAACGTTTCTCCTCTTTTGCGTGGCTCCTTTCTGGATTTTTAACTTGGCTGCTGTTAATATTGATAACGAGACTGTCAGAGAGGCATTAGGTATAACTGGAATTATTCTTTGTGCATTTGGATTACTGTACGGTGGCTTTTGGAGGATTCAATTGAGAAAGAGATTCAATTTGCCAGCCTACACATTTTGTTTTGGTGAACCCGCAGTTTCTGATTGCACTTTGTGGCTATGTTGTTGCTGGTGCTCTCTTGCTCAGGAAGTCCGAACAGGGAATTCTTATGATATCGTGGAAGATAAATTCTATCAGAAGCAAATGGACAGTAGTAACCAGATGCCACATTCACCTTTCTACGGCAAAGATGGTTCAAACCCAAGTTCTCCACATGGCAAAAACTCTAGCCCATCCAGTGTTATGACATTTAATACTCCAAGTCCGAGTATAATTTCAAAGGAGCATGAGACTCCTGGTAAGCTCCTTCCTATGGTGAAAGCAGAGTCTTCCAGAGGAGGTACGGATGACACTATGATTCCTCCCGCTCCATCATTGATAGAAAGAGAGGCCAATTAGCTGGAAAAGAAAATATATATCTTTTTTTATTCTTTAATTAGTCAACAATGAATGGGCTGTGAAAACTATTACTTGTATTCTGAGTGCAATGCGGTGAAATGCAATCGAAACTCCTCCCTTTTTTCATACTATTTTGCCTCATTACAAGTGTTTATTCTGAACACCATTATTTTTCGTATGGCATAAAAATCTTGTCCATAGTTTAATTTAAATTTGAAGAAAATATTTTCCATAAACAATTATTTTGTGATAGCAACATTATAGAAAGTGGTGCTTAGGTTCTTTGCAATGAAATGATATCTGTGTGCTTGCTTTGATTGTAACTTTCTATGTTTATATACCAGGATTCTGTGACCCACCAACATCTTTTAATTAGTGAATTGCCTGTCCAATACTTTGGCTGCTTAATTTATTTGCCGGCTGCTTCCCACGTTTTTGTTAGATTCATTAGGGGGATGTGGAAGCAGAGGAGGTAGTGCATCTACTTTGGCTGCTTAATTTGTTTCACGCAAAGCTTCCCAGGTTTTTGTTAGATTCACTAAAGGGATGTGGAAGCAGATGCAGGTAGTGCATCTTTTGATTGTACGAGTGAAGGTGGTGAGAAAAGACAAATAGCAGCTCATATTCATGGAATATGACTCCAATTTGTGGCACTTTTGACTAAAAAGATTTTGGGGAATCTTATCAACCTAGTGCTTTTATATTTGATAAATTAGTTTGCTTTCAGGAAAACAAAACATTGAGACAAAAGAGAATGCTTGCCACTGTGGATAAGAGTATGAGCGAAGAAAAAAACACAAATCTTCCGGTAAGGTATCCCTTCGATATCCTGTCTGAATCATATACTATACCGCTTATCACTTAAGGGAGCCCTTTTATTCTTCCTCGCTCAATCCCCTTCCTGCAAAACTTAAACCGTTTTATGTTCCTTATACATGTGATTTATATGCCTTTTTTTTGTTTTGTGATTCAATTTCTATTTCATCTTTTTAGTTTGTTTTAGATTGTTTTTATTTTTAATTATATTGTTCAATGAAAGTATAATAGCTGATATCACTTAGCTGACAAGGCATTACGATCCAAATTCTTTCATGCACAGAACTTAGAATGAGACAATGCTATACTGTTAGTATGCTAAATTTGAAATATTAGTCTGATTACAAGCGAGATGTCTAACATCGGGGTTCTTAATAGTAACCTACCACCTTACATTTGTTGGTACTTGGGGAGAAATGGAAAGTCCTCGATTTCGGACACTCATGCCCTTGTATTTACCTGTTTGAGACTGCGTGCATGGTGGTTAGCTAATACTCTCAGTCTAAGAGAGATTAGAGATGTTCCCACTTTCTATTTTTATTTATACTGAAATAATTATTTGATCAAAATATTTTAATTATTTATTTTACTGTAATACCCTAATTAGAATTCATTTACATAGAATCTACAATTAAAAAGCGGTATTTTAAAGAGTATTGATAAAAAGGGTGACATGATATTTATATTGTTGATGTCTGAAAAGTAAATTATGATGATCTTTTTCAGAGGGAGAGAGAAAGTATTAATTATTAGAAGAGATTTCATTTTAGCTAATTCTTTCCTCGTGAGAGAGTGGTTGCTTTGTCACGGCGGTCATTAAATTACTGGTGGTGCTGGCTTCTATTGTTAGCATAGCAGTTTCGACGAGTTGGGTCTGCTGTTTGATTAGGTATTGATAGATCTGTTTCTCACAATTGCGGCCAGCATTTCAAGCTGTCAATTTATCTGCCTATAATGGGGCATGCTAAGCAGCATTATGAACCTGTAATACCACCATGGCCACGAGTTCCATGTTCGCTTAATTATTGATGTTGATAACTTGCATTCTCTGTGTGATTACCATGGCTGTTCACCTGTCAGGCCAACTTTTTCGTTGAGTTGCAGTGCGTGCACGCTCATAGAACCTGACTCAGACTGCATAATCCTGTCACATGATTCTGCTCTGTGTATTAACGTTGCAAATTTGAGATTGTCTGTGCGATATGTTTTGTCCTGCTCATTCCCAGAAAATTCAGACAGATCGATCTCTATTCTTCAGGACCTGCTCATTCCCAGAAAATTCAGACAGATCGATCTCTATTCTTCAGGACCTTGTGTAGCTACTAGATTGATCTCTCTCCATTCTACGTAGTACAGACCAATTCACCACCAGTTTTTCAGTTGCCATGATAAAATAATATGCGGTGCCCCCTGGTGCCATTATCGGTAGTGCCATGACATTACGTGGAAAGGTCAGGAAAAGTTTGGCGCCAGAGCTTTCCTGTTGACATAGGAATTATAAAGAAAGAAAGATGGTGCCATAGTGGTCAAATGAAATTCATGCTGGAAGGGGTAAGGGGATGCTGAATTTAGTGGGAAGTGGGTGATTGTGTTTTCTTCTCTCATTCCCGACAGGAAGTGGACTCCATGTAATGCCCACTCTCCGAGGAAATGGCGTGCGACATGGAGAAACGTAGATACATTCGGAATAATTCTATAGAGAAAGATTTTGTGGCAAAACTTTTAAGTTCCGAGATGAAGTGGTCACCTGAATTAATTTCTGAAGGGTGATTGGAAAAGGATAGGAATTATTTGAATCAAGAACCCCGCCGTTTAACAGGATATATTAAACTCTTTTTGTTTGATTCACCCCATGAATGCATAGGCAGGCAGTAACGAAAAAAACTACCACAGTATGCAATTGTTCTTGCTCCACGCTTTTTCATGTTTTACACCATTTCATTTTATTTGCTTTTGATTTCTGTTGTGTTAGCCTGCGTATCGTATACGCGTGTTGTATCACGCAGGGAGGATGGTGTGGTAGAGTGGCGGTTTGATTTATCACAAATTGACAACAAAATCCGGTAAAGATTGTATCAGCAGAACGCCTGCTGTATACAAGGACAGATTAATTTTTCCGGCGATGGTATTCGAGGAGAATGGCCGGAAGCCACTGCAGGCCGGAAGATGAAGCTTTAAGGCTCCACGCGCGTGTATCCCAAAGGGCATTAATGCTTTGTTGTCTCTGGCGACAGGGTGGTAGTGGGAAATTAGCTTCTGTCATGCCAGAACTTCATGTATATCTATGGGGGTGTTACTCATTGTATTTTGAAAGTGTTTTTAAAAATATTTATTTTAATTTTAATTAAAAAATTACTTTTTTAAATATTAAAAATAATTTAAAAAATATATATTTTGAAGCATTTCCAAATAAAAAAAATACTTTCAAGAACAACTACAATTATACTACTCAAAATGCACTCACAAACCATATAGCAGCAATCACTAAAATCCCTCAACTTGCAAGTGTTTAGATGAATATGGATATTTTATTTAAAAAAATAATTGAAATTTTAACTTATCAAAACAAGGTAGGGATATATTTCATTATAGTTAAAGTGGAGGAAATTGAATGAATCTAGTTTTTTTAATTTAAATAAATTTGATATATATGATTTTTCTGTTTAAGAAAAATCCATTTAAAAGTGTGTAAAATTGACAGGAAAAAATGTCATCGGAAAAGGAATTATAATTATAATTGTTGAGCCTTTTATTTTTCCTAGAATGCTTATATTATTTCTTAGTTTTATAAAAAATAAATTATTTTAAATATCAATTAAAGTAAGTCTTTATATATCAGAAAATAAGGTTCATGATGATTGCATACAAAATCAAATAAAGAAAATAAAATAAAATAGAAAAAAATAAAAGTACATATATTTAATTAGAAATAAATTAAAGGATTATGCATGCTTGACGAACATGTCATCATGCTACGTGTCAGTCTAACAGTAATGTCGAAACTTAATGAAAATATTTAATTAGTAAAAAATTAAAAATTAATGTACTAAAATTATTATTAAGCCGTTGAGAAATAAATGGCCACTGGAAGAGCACTAAAGTAGTGATAGAGTGGGAGGGTAGCGGTTAGCCTATAGGTAATAAATAGCTAGGTGAAAACGAGGCGAGCAAGTTTTTCTCATTTCTTAAGGTGGTGTTTGGCAATCACTTATTAGTGTGTTTTTTTAAAAGAAAAAAAAAGTGTTTAAAATAAATTTTTTATATTATTTTTAACAAAAATATTTTTTTAAAATATATATATATATATATATATATATTATTTTAAAAATCAATCGCGACATAAACATTACTGATCAGTCTGAACTTCCAAGAATACCCTTGAATATATTTATTCGAGGATAGTATCAAAATATAAAAAATAATTGTGTTTCCAATAAAAAAAAAGTGGCACAAATTCATCCATGCCAAATGGCTCGTTCTCCTCGTCGGAACAGGCTATCGCCGTAGCTTGCAGGAGCTGTTCGAGCACGAGCTCCCACTTGGACATTCACTAGTCCCGTGATCTTTCAAAGTGGTTTTAGTTACAATCTAGCCTTCCGATTTCAATCCTAAGACCGTTAGTGTCGCTAGTTACCGTTGATCCTGCTATCTCCAGTCTAACCCTCTTGTAACCTCTATTACAGAAGACAAGAGCCTTCGCTGCCTTCAATTTACTAGCAACGGGCCCAGGCTTCTTTACGGGACAAGAGGTCATTTGCAGCTGAAAATGCCAGTGAATAGCGAAGGGTGGACGTCTTTTCATGTTGTTAAAATCAAGAGTTGCCTTGTAAAATCATCCGATTTTACAAGCTAATTCAATAAACATTGTCAATTCGGGTAGAAAAAATGATTTTAATTATAATCAGTCAAAATCGTAAAATTGAACCGGATCGGTCCAATTTTACGATCCGGCTGATTCATCATTTTAAAACCAAATCATTCACTGATTCACTTTTTATTTTTATACACAAAAAAAAATTATATTCTCGTTACTTATCTGATATGGGATAATTGAAGAAAAAAACATTTAAACTTTGATGTCTCAGTTGAAAAGTGGAGACCGGAGAGTATTTAACCAAAGAAGAATTGAGAAACAATGGTATTTGTCGATGTGTGTGCGCGCATTTTAGTGATGGGCAATTTCATCTGTAAGTGCAAAGCTCTATATATATACACAGCAGTTATGGCAGAGCAGTTGATAAGATAAAATCATGAGATATATTTAAAATAGATATCAATTCAATGGTCTTTTTGTTATTATTAATATGAGTTTTCGTATCAATTTATGCGCATCATTGATTCTTAAAATTAATAATTATATAAATTTTCAATAATTATTTTATTAGTAATCATATAATTCGAATCTAAAATTATTAAAAAAAAATAATTTTTTCAATCTCAAACCCATATGCGAGTATGCTTCAATAGTTATGATAATTTTACAAAAAAATTACAATTTTCGTTGGATTTCATCTTCTTCTTTTTCTTTCTTTTTTCTAGGATTTTGCCATATGATTAAGAATTCCATTAATCAATCAAATGAAAGTAATCGAGACCGTCCTTGTTAAATCAATTTCTTACAGGCTACTAACATCTTGGCACTGTTTGAAAATCTTTTTTATTTATATATATATTAAAATGATTTTTATTTAGACAGGTATTGAAATGATATTTTTTTAATTTTTAAAAATTATTTCTGTAATTAGCATATTAAAATAATTTTAAAGTTAAAAAAATTAAAGCAAGAAATATCAAACTTTTTCAAAAACTGTTTTTGAAAAACAGGGACAGGCAATCGGCTGGTCAAAAAGTCGCGGCCTCCCAATGTAATATCCAAAGTTGAACGCAATGAGTGGGCAGCAAGTTGCACAATCCCTTCATGGGGCCACTGTGGACCCATTAATCTAAACATCTCAGGGAATCAAAATTCAAAGATAAAATCAAAGACGTTGTTTTCAACCTAGTGTCTTAATTTTTGTTTCTGTTTGGATTCAATCCGGCCGGTGAAGTTGGGATTCTTTTTCTTTTTTTCTTTTTTTTTTGTCTACAAGGCCATGTTTTCAAATTCGAGATTCATCAAGATTGTTTACTCTTTTCAATCAGATTTCAAATATATATCTATATATATATATATATATATATATATAATATATTCATTTCAATCTTTAGCAAAAGTTTTCCATGAGAAAAATCAGTGAGATCACATCGTTAATGCTTGTAATTCTACACGGTAGATTTATAAAGGAGAATTGCTTTTGTTGTATGTGAAATTTTTTCTAAAAAATATATTTTATAGATACATTTGAGCGACTAAAATATTAATTGTTTTATATTTTTATAAAAGATATAAATTTTTATTTAAACACGAGATCTATTGTACAAATTATAAAATCTTTAACATCACGTCATGTTTTCTAGAGACAATTTATTTTATTGACATCTTCATACCGTTGCTATATTAGGTGCGATTTTTTCTTTCTAAAACCCTGTCAATGCTTTCATCAAATCTTTAAATTCAACACCTTATCTTTAAATAATTCAAAACTCACCACTATATAATTTACCCTGTTTAGCATGCCGTGCGAAATATTGCATTAATAAAGTAGTTTTTTTTTCATAAATAGAAATATGTAGTCAACAGTCAAGTAAAGAATTATCATAAAAGCTGATATAACATTAGAGTTTTACAATTACAAGAGAAATTATAATTCAAAATTCAAAATAATTCTAAGTTCAAGTTGTTTCTATTGTCCAATTAATATTTCAAAATTTGCAACAATTTGTCTTTTATACTTGAGGAGCTGGTTGACATTATGATTAGAAAATGTTTATGAAAAAAATTTAATTTTTTTTATATTTTAAATTAAAAAAATTAATATTTTTAAATCATTTTAATATATTAATATCAAAAATAATTTTTAAAAAATAAAAAATTTTATTTTAATACATTTTTAAAAAAGCACCACAATTACTATTACAATTACAAACAGCCTCATCCATTTAACGCAAGGCAACGAAGTCAAGTTCAAAGGTCAAAAAAATTGGCCTGACTGAATTTGTCTTCGCCGCTTACCTGTCCTTGGGAAAACAAACGAGGCACGATTCTCCAGTCATTTCACGCCACGTCACTTGATAATATACTGTAGCAAGAATATATTTTAACCCCTGCAAAATCAGGAATATTACACTTCGGTTTCTATAATATCATTTCTTTCAGTATTATTTTTGAAGCCTTGAAAAACTACAATACACGAGCTCTATCTTTTATTCGTCTATTAAATTGACAGTTTTGACTGGTCAATAAAACATATATATTTTCAATGAAACATTACACCCATGTCTACGTGGCAGTAAGACAAATAACCTATTCCCTATTATCAATACTAATAGAAACAGCCACGAACTTGACATTATATTGATAATAGTAGAACAATAAAGATCAAATGTGATATTTATAAATACAGAAGGATTAAAAACATGGACTAGCCTACAGCTCGGAATCACTTTAGAGGAGAGAGAGAGAGGAGAGTTTACTATAATGTCAAATAATAAAATTTAATTTTTGATAAATAAATAAATCGGGTAAATAATCAAAACTAGTAACTCTAATTATAACATCGAGATAATCATATAAAATACCAAAATAATCTATATAATTCTTAACTAGGAAAAATGGTTAAAAAAGTTGAATCTAGAAAAAAAAAATAAACAAAATGTCGAGAGATAAATTGAAAGAAAAAAATAAGAGAATAATTACCATATACGATGTAAAAAACAAACAAAATCAAATGAAAAAGGGATAATCCTGTTTTCCTTTTTAGTTGATTAAAAAAAATAGAAATTAGTTAGGAGAAGATAATTTCAAAACTTGTTGATTTTTTGCTTGCAATTATTTTTTTATAAAAAAATTAGATAATTTTTTTCTTTCATGCAAAATAAAAAAATTGATTGCCCGGTAACTACTATTCTTTAACCCAAACCGTGGTCCACGACATAACGACTGTCAAATCCTAGACCAAAATTTAAAAGCATGATAAAAAAAAACACCAAACTTGATATGAAAAATAAATAAAAAGGAATAAAATTATAAAAAAATAATTAAGAATCAAACTCGAAATAAATATAACTCCTAACATAAAACTAAGAATCAAATTCAATAAAAAAAATTCAGATGATTAAAGGTTAAATAAAAAAATAAGGGTAAGAAAACAAAAAGATCCTTTAAGCTTAGACAAAAAGAAAACTGTATACAAAAATCCAAACAACCTCGTTTTTATATGAGGGTATAGGGTCTATAGGCATAATTAAACTATTCAATAAAGTATAAAACTACTAATTTAATCACGAGTGCGCAGTCCTTTGCTTTTTGATATAAAAAGTAGTCATTTTATCGTGAATAAAACGCTGCGCAGAATCAAAAGGACATAAATACCCTTGCAAACCAACCAAACATAAAAAGCACAGTCAGAACCTAATCCGTGTCCGTCTCTATATAAATCCCCATCTCCTCCCTGACAACCTCAACAGCTTCTCCATCCTCTCTGGTCGCTGTTTCTGCTAAACGAAGCTACCCCCGTCCATTCAGCGCTGTCCCAAGAACTGGCTAACTCACAAGTAGTTCTGGCAGAAATCACTGCACCGAAGCTACCAGCATCAACAAAAAAGAACCAAGACGTGGTTCTTGCTTTCTATGAAGCCTTAAAGTCACGTGACGTGAGCACGGTACACAAGATCCTAGCCCACGACCTTGAGTGGTGGTTCCATGGCCCGCCGTCTCACCAGTTTATGATGCGCCTTCTTACTGGTGAACAAAAAGACAACGACGTACCGTTTCAATTCTCTCCTATTTCCATCACCTCTTTTGGAAACCTCGTGATTGTTGAAGGGTGGGATACAAGCTCCATTTCTTGGGTGCACGCTTGGACTGTTACGGATGGGATAATTACCCAGGTCAGGGAGTACTTCAACACTTCTCTCACTGTTACTCGTCTTGGAAATCAATCACAACCGTCTGATTTTAAGTCAAAGTCAAAGTCATCATCAACGTCCGAGATATCTCTGTTGCATTGCCCTTCCGTTTGGGAGAGCAGCCTCTCCAAGCTGGTCGGCAAGTCCGTGCCGGGCCTGGTTCTGGCCATTTGAGTGGACTTTGATCTGGTGCATCCGGGAGTATTGCAATATACATGTAGTTTGGAATAATAGGGTGCACACGTGTGTTTTGTGTGTCAAGAGAGATGTGAGTCGCTTAGGTCTTGTTTGGTTTGGTTCTGACTCTTGAAGTCGTGTGTGTGTGAAAAGTGGGAGTAGCATAAGACAGCCTAGATGGGGAGACCTCTTTGGTCAGCACTCGATGTCCTTGTAATCTGGTATTTTGATTGTGCAATGAACTGTGATTTTCTTATTATAATCTTTTTTTCCTGTTCTATTTTAATTTGGTGGATGCATAGCTTTTTGATGAAGTTGGGGTGAGTCTGGACCCTGCAGCCTTGTGGCGTGTTTGTTCTGGACGGTGTATGTTGAGTTTAAGACGTGGTCAGTGTTATTTGAAGGGGAAGCGGGTCTCCAAAGTCCAAAAAGTGCGGTAACGAAGGGAAGTCATCAAACTACATGCCGAGAATGCATAAAATGTGTGTCAAGTGAGATTAAATTTCTTCATGGACATTTTTAAGAGTTTATCTTCTATACCAACAAAGTATATTCAGTGATATTACTATATATATATAGACAAACACGCATGTGTGTGTACTTGTGTGAAATGGAATGGAAACAGCACATTTCTTGTCATTTTATGATTATTAAATTAGACGGGCCAGACTTGGTCTGTTAACAGCTAATACTTTTAAACTACACGGAGAGAGGTAGGCCCATTGTATCGTTAACGTGCACACCCTTATCAAGCGTTTTGAGGCAAAATGCGTGGACTACATTATCAGTTTTTTTTTTTCTTTTTAAATCACTTGAAATTGGTGAACATAACAGGAAGTGTGGTAATTATTTGATAATATGATGGGGATTATTTTTAAAATGTTTTTTTATATAGGATATATTAAAAATAGTATTTTTTATTATTTTAAATCATATTTAATATTACGATTTTAAAACAAATTTTTTTAACGCAGTCATGTTCAATGTCAAAAGGTGCTTTTAGCTTTCTTTCCCACGGTGAGGCTCCATAGGCTCTCTTTTTTTCTTCATTTTTTAGCTGTAGCTGTAATATTTAAAGGCTGCTTTAGCTTCACTCCATAGTCGTGTTGTGTTTTGTTTGGTAGTGCCATTATGTTTTTTTTTGTATTTTTTTATTAAAAAATATATATTAAAATAATATTTTTATATTTTTAAAAAATTATTTTTGAAATTATTACATGAAAAAATAAAAAATAAAAAAAAATTATTTAAAAGAAAACAATTTTCCAGCTGCTTCCAAAATAATCACTTAAATTAATCCCACTAAATTAAGCAATCTTATTTACATGTAATTAACATAAGTACCTCGTAAGACAGCAACTGTACGTTGACTGTCATGGAAATCCTTAAACTAAATGATCGATCATTCCCAATCTTGCAACCCTTGATGGCTATTTAACAACTCCCTGGTCTATACGAAACACGCACGATATTAATTCGAAATTAAAAAAAAATAGTCAACAATACGCAATCCATATAAAAGTATTTATTTTTGTCACATTGTTTGTCAAGGCTCATGAACGTGGACATGATAATCACTTGAAACGCAGTTTAAGCAGTCCAGAGAGCTTGAATTTTTCTCTCCTTTATCTTAATAATTAACCACAAGTTGGGACGACATGATCGTGGATAGAACGCATGATGTTTCTGAAGTCCAGTACTCAAACTCAACACGTATCTGATTATATACGAGCCAAAACACACTTGTTTGTCTGTTGGCAGACGAGGACAGATAATCTGTTTCGATCTATTTAACTAATCAATTTAGAAAGAATTTGGTTTAATTATTCTTACGCTTTGATTAAATTCAATTTCATTCAAGGAACAGTGTCTCAATGCCTTCAATAAGGATAGCCTTCTTAATTTTATCTTTTTTGATCAAATGAATAAAATATCAAAGAATAATACCAAAGAACCTAAAAACAACAGACACCTCAAGAGAACATATTCTAGAAACCAAAACAAAGAGAACAAGCTAAGAAAAGATCAAAATAACAAGCATAGAATGCGTCCACAATCCAACTAAGAAGTTGACAGGCTAGGTGTGGCCTTCTTAATTTTAATTTGAAAGGTGTATGCTGGTTTGGAAGCTCATCTCCGCATATTTTGACCATCAAAATTCAAGCTCGTGGGGTTTAGATTTCCTATAAAAGTTCGGTCGAGATCAGTGGATATTGCAGATAGAGAAAAACACCAACACTGATAGTTCTGGTCTAAGTTTGGGATTAATTGCTCCTTGTCTTAAAAATTGCTGACTTAAGGATGTCAGGCGGATTACTTTAGATACAATTTTTTTGGTTAACGTGGTGTCTGGCACTGACTATCTCGCGCAAGTTAACGTGCATGGCCTTAGTCTTAACGACAGAGATTGAACTCGAGACTTGAGAAACGCTGATCCAGTCTGCATGAGCGCCATTGATAGTTACTTTTGGATACAATTTTGATCACACTGGAATGTTGGCCAGCATGAGTAGTGTTCGATGAATAATTTAATGTTTGATTCTCTACGTCGAATATCATTCCAAATGCTTTTTTTGTGACAGGGCTTCTCTAGTCCCTGCTCATATGCGACTCCGAATATGACACGATCTCTTATCTTTACTGGAAAACCCCCCGGCTAATTCATTCTGGCCGTGAAAATATTATCGTCATTATTTTGTTGATATTTATTACGAGTATTGTTGTCGGTATTTTACTGAAATTTTTACTGACTTAATTGTTTAGTCGGTAACTGATGATGATAGTTAACACCGAGAGAATCCCAGTAAAATTTAAAAATATATATATTTCGTTGGTAACCCAACGGAATGTTTTGTCGATATTTTCTGTAGAGTTAAGCAGAAATTACTCAATATCATTATTATTGAAATCACTAATGAAATATTAATAATGAAACTACCATTGATATATTTTGACTGCTCCACTAACAGAATATATCGATAGAATTACAATTAGTGTTTTTGTTAATATAATAAAATTACCGATTAGTGCTTTATCGTTGGACAATTGTGGTTTGGGTGTTTGTATGGAAAACAATTGCCGGAAAAATTATATTATGATACCAACATAAAGTTTAACCGGTAAAAATTATTAATTTTGATAGTGAGTACATGATCAACTGGTGTGAATAACGCTTTATTTCTCTCCAATTCGATTCAATATCACGATAAGAAGACCAGCATGATGGAGTATGATTTATATATATATAAATCATTAGAATCAGTTGATAGCTAACCGAACCGAACAAAAGTCGATGCCTACAAAATACCCCTTTCTCCTTTTTTTCGAAAAAGAAAACACAAACCACGCTGGCGATGCCCTTTTGATTTGGTGCTTTGATGCTTGATGCTAGAATCCATCCACTTTTGTTCTGAAAACAACCTCGGAATTTGTCCTGTTGGGAGGCTAGGTGTTGTTGATAATTTGAAGCGCATTTCGAAAATTGGAGCTTAGTTATTCTCCTTCAAAGTTTCTCTCACCCTGTCTCATCAAATTCACATCGAAAGCTACCGTACGATGTAATTGATTGGAAACCACAGTAGATTTACAAACCAGATGTCGACACTTGGCGATTTCAATGGTGGGACTTGGGAGAAGATGATGCGCGTGATGTAATTATTTTGATATCAATGTTTTGTTGTTTTCCTTCCTCCTGCCATTTTCAGCACCACCTCTCCTTTTCTATTCTTTTTCCCTGGATATAAAACCTTTTTAATTAACTCATGATTAATTGCCAAATCTATAGTTTTCTTTTTTTATTCCACGTGTCCTGTGCACAGGTAGCGGGGAGAATCTAGTTATGACTTCAATTTCACACGCAACATAATTGGACCATCCGATTGGGCAACAATAATTACCATCTGTGAATACGGTGGCATGCTTATCGTGATAGATTGTGTAGTTGATTGGACCGGGCATGAGCTAGATTAAATATAATTGCGTGGAGTGTGATTGATACTAGTTTTTAAAATATTTTTGTTTAAAAATAATTTAAAATAATATTTTTTAAAAATTATTTTTGATATTAATATGATCTAAAATTATATAAAAATATAATTTAAAATAAAAAATATTTTTTTATAAATATTTCATAAACACATTCCCAAACAAGAAACAGCTTCATAGAAATTAAAGAGATGTTTAAAAAATAATTTATATGCTTTGAAATTAAAGTTTTTTTTACTGGTTATTTGTTGTTCTACTTTTCAAATCATTTTTTATATATATATATATATATATAAATGCAATCAAATATATATATATATATATATATATATATATATATATATATATATATAATCAAATATATATATATATATATATATATATATATATATATTTGATTGAGTCTCTTTATCAAGTGTTCTTCTTCTCATAATTAAATCAATGATGTCATAGCAAAGGATGAAATAGACTTGTTATGTCACATCCTCTTTTTATATTCATGTCATACATATCACCTTGTTGTTAAAATAATATTTTATTAAAGCTTAAAAGTCACATTTAACATTTCTTAAGATTTTATTTGATTGTTATAGTTTCAAGAGTGATTATTGAAAAGTAAACGTCTCCGTTGTAAAATACACCCTTACTAACTATTGCATCATTGAGTGTTTATTTGATATTATGTTATATATATATATATTAAAAGTTATAGATTATTTTGATGTATTAGTATCAAAATTTTTTTTGATAATTTTTTTTTTAAAATAACTTTAATCACGCTACCAACCACAAGTCTAGCTCATTTAATGGATGTCTGAGCTTCTAATTCTAAGATTTCAGAATAGTGGTAATAATTTGTAGGAAATTGCAGTTTGGAGTTGCTTATAAAGAGATGCGTTTTACTTTTTTGAGATAACACATATAATTTATAAGGTTGTCCTAATTTATTTTTTTTAAAAAAAGAAGAAGCTCGTGAGGTAGAAATAGTCAAATACTTTAATGATTCAGCGTGAAGTGTAGAATACAAGAAAACTTGGTAGAGGAAGTTGATGGGAGGAAGGCATCAATTTGAATTTGTATCAGCATAAACAAATCTGAATTAGCTCTCTATCCATCTGTTTATATTAAAAAATAATTTGTCAGTAGTTGCCCACATAGCTGCTAATAGTAAGTCGTGGGTTTTAATAATCGGCAAGGATTTATTGTGCTTGTATCTTCATACATTCTAACTATTATTGAGGTATTTAGAGTTTGTTTGACAATATAGTATGGTATAGTGTAGTTAAAATTAAAATTTTAAAAATATCTGGTTAATCAATACAATTTACCATCAATTTCATAAAAGCTTCTATTGAAATTATAATCACAAAAACTAGAAAAAATGATTATCACAGGGACAAATACACAATGGAATAAAGGTAATTAAGGAGATCGATCTTGGAAAAGAGTCTTGAAATTTGCGGAAAGTTCATGCTCCGACAGGCGAGGCAATCTTCCTTCGTTTTTTTTTTTAATCCGAGGAGGAGGATGGTTGAAGTGACGAGAAAGAAGGCGCAAACTACTGGGACCAGCTTCGCTTGAGGACCAGATTGAAATGGAACCAATTCTGATGAAGAGAATCACGAAAGCTCATAATTAAGCAGCGGCCATGGAAGCAGTGGTTCATGGAATCGGACGGCCGCCTGCTCAAGGGGTGTCATTCTCGTCAAGAATTACGAGCAACGCCACAATGAAAGCATAATCAACCTCTGGATAAACTTTAACCTTGTATTTTTCCTTTCCCTTGCAGAAACTTTCAAGCGTGAAGTTATGTTTGACCTGTAAAATATCGTTCCATTAATTAACAAATCATTCTATCATCTAAAATCATCCATGCACACCCTTTTCTCGACGGAAAAATGATGTTCAGCAACACCGAACATCGGCAAAACAGATGGTATTCCGATTTTCAAACCCGCAGGGTAAATTATTATAGAAATTAGCTATGCAAGCGTGGAGGTTATTCACTGGTACCTCGGCAATGAGTCTACGGCCTTCATAAACTTTGAATGACAGAGAAGTATAAGCTCCAGTTACGTGAAAGTCAGGCTCTTTTTTCTTGGAGCTGTTGGTCAAGAACACGTTGATCGCTTTTTTGATTTGGAGAGGATGGGATTGTTTTACAGTGAAAAGGACATTGCTGTCATCCGTGCTCTCACCTGCATGAGCCTTCCATTTATGCCATAATGTAAGCACCTTGAAAAGAGCCAAAAAAGGAAAGACAAGCCATTCACAGCTGGTCAGGTTCTTCAATAAACGAATAGATATAAACATTGTAAGAATCAATTACTCCTCGTGTTCCTCAAAACATCAAGAAATATCACGCGCGGATTATCGATTACCTTTCCGCGCATTGTGAGGATAGGAAAACCAGCAGGATCACGCAAAACTCTTTTCAACTGGAAGTTCCAGACACCACCATCTATCTGGAGGAGAAGGTTCCCACTGAGATCAAATACTTCAAACTGGGCATTGGATAGTTTTTTAATCTTCTTCCTGACAATCAACTCCAGGGGGTAAGGGGCGCAATAGCTTTCCCCAACCACACTAACAGGAGGGACCTCATAAACCGTCATTGGATTGCCTCAAAACCTAAAGGAAACCAGCTAGCTAGAAGAAGACAGTCAGATTTGTCGCCAATTATTACTGCTTAATTTTTCCAAAAAACCGTCGGTGTACCTTGGTCTGTTTCCTGTATATACTTGTCAGCATTATGCTCATCATATCTTTAACCATTGAAGATTTTGAGTAAACAATCTATAATAGGAGGTGTACAGGTAGATATATTTTCCTTTTTGCCTGTAAATGGATCTTCCTAATTTCAAATGAGAATTATTGCTGCCAGGAGTTTCGAAATGAACGTTGGAGAGCTGTCTGCGCCATTAATAGGTGCTTCTTTATTTTAGCAGGTGGTCAGAGATCGTTACGGCTTCGTAGGACGTGGCCTGAATCCTGATGGCCTGATCATCATGGAAAAAACTTGTAGTTTGCATCGTGAGTTGATTTTTATCATCTTGAATCTTACCAGGTATTAGTCACGATGAATTGATAATCGAAAAAACTAGAGGGCACCTTCAAATAAGAAGCCTGCAGGGCTTTATAATCGAAATATAGAGAGCATTTTCCTTTTTTATTTAGCTGTATATGTCTCCAAAACAAACCATGATATTATCCTTTTACTGTTTGCAATATTTGCATTTTGCAACAAAGAATTAAGAGACTTATTTTACCACCTGTCATTTCTTCTTTTCTTGCACAAGTCAATTACCTAGAAAATTCCATTTTTAGAAAATATAATTTATGAATTCATAAAATTTTAATTATTTTAAATTTTTATAAAAAATACATATTCTGATTTAAATTCAAAATTTATTATGCATATTAGAACTAAACAATTCAAAATCTTTAAATGATATTAAAACCTGTCAGGAACTAAACAATTCAAAATCTTTAAATGATATTAAAAGTTCTTCTCCGCATTTATATAATGTGTTTTTTTAACTTAATAAATTAAAGAATTCAATAACTTTTTCAACCATTAAGCTTATCCCATGGAACTGAAGTGGTTGAAAAGTTAAAATCCCATGGATTTAGTTTTTGGGGGCTGGGAGGATTGACAAACCTCGAACACCTCCTTCAAATTTCATTTGTGTTTGCTATACGCAACAAAGTTTCCCAGATTTCATTACATCCCCACGCTTCTTCTCCCTCGAATTTCCAGGCATTTGAGGACTAAATTGAAAAGTTAATCCAAAATAAAATATCCATTCCCCCCCACCCACTACACTCTCATGTTAATTTCGTCTGTCAAGTTTGATTTCGGAGGTAGGGATTGGTAAATAGGATTAGCCCCCATTTCAATGAGATCGCAGTTTGATTAGGGCAAATGGGGATTAGGCCGTAATAAGAGAAAAGCAGAAGCTCACGGGACAAAGGTCTCCGCATGCGTTTGCCGCTTCACAGCCCACAAATCTGAATCCTTCTGTAATTTTTAATAAATAAAGAAGAAGACAGGTCTATGAAATCATCTTCATTATTCATTACCATGAATGTCAGATAAGGAATCTGTTCAAAAAGCAGAGAAGAAAGGAAAAATAAATATAAAAATAAAGTAAAGACCCCAAAAATAAGAAGGAACCCCCCGCCCGCCCCCCCACAGAGAAAAATAAAGAGAGAAAAAAACTGCCCAGTCCTTTTCTCTTGTATGGGAAAGTCACTTCCTTCCACAGGCAAACTCCTAGAACTATCCAAAATTGTCTCTTCACACAAACCAAGACACAAAAGAAGCACCGTACCCGCTGTTCCATCGCGGCCGAGTGAGGTCCGGGTTGACTCGGAGCGATTGAAGGTGAAAAGGATGGAAGTCAGTTCTCTTATTTTGGATGGCCAAAAACGGGTGCCTTTAGGTCAGGTTGTCTCGGATTGTGCTAAAAGATGGTTTCAAGACACACTAAAGGAAGCAAAGACTGGTGACATTTCAATGCAAGTTCTTGTGGGTCAGATGTATTTTAATGGCTATGGCGTCCCTAAAGATGTCGAAAAGGTTTAATCTGTTTTTTTTCGTTGACTATTTTTTTTATGGTTCTTAATGCTGTTTTCGTCTCTGGGTTTTCTTTGTTTCTTTAATTTTATTGTTACTAGCGTTGTATTGTGTTCTAGGGTTGTAGGATACAGCCATTGATTTGCCATTTCAAGGTTTTTGTGAGTTGTAAATGAGAAAATATTGGGTTTTGAGTGTTATGTTGCCTTTGGTATTAAATATGGGAAAACACAATTCGGATTAGGTTGCTGGTATTTCTTTTGCCAATTCACGTTTATTTGTTTGTGTTTATAACAATTGGGCTGTGCAGATTACATAGTATTCCGAGGCTCTGTTTGTTTGTTTGCTGAGGAAATTAGGAATATGAACAGAAGTTAGTGCTTTGATATTTTATAGTCCCTATTGCTGTTGTTTATAGATTCTTCTCTTTGCAGTTAGCAGCCGGATTGGGGGATGGTAAATACAATTTTGATGTTTGGGAGGTCACTGAAAGCCTGATGGATATCTGAAATTTGCGTTTTAAATTGGCAATTAGAACTGTGAATTATGCTTGATTTTCTCAATCTAGATCAATCTCCTTCGTGGTTGATTTTTGAGTTTAGGGTTGGAAAACATCTTCATAGAATCATTTGTTTCAAATTGTTACACAATCCAAAGTTTTCATTCTTTTCAACACGAAAGAGAGTGTTCAGTGACATATTTCAGCGTGACAGTCTCATAGTATGTATAGGATAAAGGCTTTTCATTTCATTGCTAATCCTACATTCCTACCTGCGATTCTGAGCCTTCCATTTGTTAATTTATCTGCCCAGTCATCAGTTTTGTATTTCCCCACTTGTGATTTTGCCATTCTAAATGGTCTATATAAACTTGTGTTTAAGGGAAGTGCTTGGATTAGTAGAGCTTCAAAACGTCGAGCTTCAGTGTGGAAAGTGAGCAATAAACGGCCAGGTACATGCTCTCTTCTCAATGGTACTCTAGAGAATGGCTCCGATTGTCTTACCTGACTTTTATTTGCACTTCTTTAGGTTATAATGCAAGTGACTCAGATTCAGAGGATGACAGGGAATAAGATCAAACATTTTTAGTCCTGGCAAAATCACAAATGAGAACACCTGGTGAATATCTACCCTTGCTGCTGCTGATTTACTAAGTTCTTGTTTTTGATTGATTCTTTTTCCCTTTTCCCTCCATGCAGTGGTAGAAAACTCATCCTTGGTACAGAAAATTAATCATTACTGGATGCATAATAACAAGTTCTAGATTCTATGGCATGCTAAATAATGATGGGTCATGTTCAGCGTCAACGGAAGCTCTTGTTATGCAGCTGTTTTGTTCATTCCTGTGAAAGAATGAGAAGCACAGTGTTTATTCTCTTGTTGCTTGAAAACCATAAATTAGGAGAAAGGTTCTGGAAGTAACGCCATAGTGCTTAAGACTAGTGACATAATTTGCTGTTGACAACATTGCACTCCATGATTTTAAGTGGTTTTAGGTGAATATCAACTGCTATGAAGTTGCCTTGAGGAATTAGGATGTCTACTGGACTGGTATATGCCTTTAAAACCAGTGCTAGGAAGCAAGACGAAACAGCTTCTACTCTATCGCCTTTCCTAATCCTCCCTCCACGCATTGGATACTATATTGAAATAACTTTTCTTTATATAAATACTTTAAGATGTTAACTGAATCTTAGAGTTTCCCCTGACTCCTCCTATGATCTATCTCTATAATGTTTGCTTTATTTTCCCGAGTTCTTATTCTTAAGCTGAGCTGTGAAACAGCTTTCCAGTGTTCATTTTGACCCATTTTACTCCTTTACACCATTGTTTCATATCTGATTTTAATTTCTATTGGCAAATAAAGAAAAATAGAGATGATGCTGGGTAGATCCATGAAAAGTGAAGAATTTCGAATTTCCGACGCTGTTGAGTCTTTGCTCATTCATGAGGATAAGTAAATTTTGTTGACATTTGATGTATCTTAGATATATGAATGCATATTCAGGTCCATATCAATCTATTATTTATAAATTTAGGGCGTTTTTGTACAACTGACTTGCTAAACATGATCATGATTACCTGACATAACTCCTTTTGAATTGCACCATCATCAATCATCCTAATTGTTTTGTATCCCTTGAATCACAAACCATGCTGTTACAGCCCTTGGCATTGTTCTTGGATAAAGTTTCTGTCTATCTTTTTTACATTATGCTGAATTGGCCTGCCTATCCATCACTAGTTTGCGGTGATTGTGAGTTTTCATCTTGATATCAACGCTTTGTAGTGATTCTAAACAGTCAATGGTATTTCCTAGAAGAAAGGTTGAGAGAAGCTTTAGTAACCATTTAATATTAGCAAGAGAGAAATGTAATTGCTGAGTGTGCCGTTGTAATACTTAAAGTGACCGCCTGTTGAGAGGCCTCTACTCAACAGCTGAAATGGCTAGTTTGGGCAGAACATTGAACTCCAGTTTCTATGAGAATTTTATCGGTAAGCCATGAAATGTGTTTGGGAGGGATTTAGCTGTGCATTCCTTCAAGGAGGAAAGATCTGGGAGGATAAACAAATGAAATATTGTCGGGGTAGGAATGGCTGGCTGTTCAGGTTGATGGTCAGCCAGGAGAAGAAAATTGGTAACTGAAAAGATAGAAAACTATTAATTGTAGTTTGCATTTCATGGATTTTCGCAAGTAGCTAAGAGCTTCTGTGCTAAATTGCGTTTATCATCTTTTGCAGTGTCCAATTCGGCCGTGTCCTCTTTGGAAGTCCAGATGCTGATGAAATCTTTTGCGTCATTTGATTTAGTTTTTGGTTTTGTACCACCCAACTCTAGGTATTCCTTCTCAGTTGCAACGGTGTTTTTGCATTTGAAATTTTGGGCTATGATGCATTAATTTTCAGACCAGTTGTAGAAAGAATTTCACCTCTCGTTTACTCTTTGCTGTTACCACAAGCAGTTTAGCAGTGTGTGGAGATGAAGAGGATGCTTTAATGGTCTCGCTGGTTTTTTGCATTAATCTTCGATCATGTACTTATTCGGAAAAAAGTTTTGCACTTTTTGTTAACTGGTAAATTCCTGTCATTGGGTACATGGTCCCTGGGGCCTGGACAAAGACAGGAATATTGCATTTTATACACTGTTCCACTGATCTTCTCCTATCCATTTGCAATGATTATCAATCATTCATGCTTTTGATTCAGCTATTTTTCAAAGTGTATTTTTATCTAAAATTACATTAAAATAATATATATATTAGAAAAAATATTATAATCTTTCCATGCTTTTAGCCTCAAGTTTACTGGCTTCAATGACATTTTCAATCCAACACTAAATTACAAAAACTGAACAGATACAGGGCACAACTTAAGGGTTAATATAGCCCGGTTTGGGTTATGCCTGCTTGACGTGGTCGATGTAGTCAAACAAAAAGTCACAGTGCTCGAGTTAACTAGGTCAATGCAATCTGCCTTCACGTTTTTCCTTTCTCCATTCCCATGGCATCTGAGGGTTTGATGAAGCCCATAACCCTACACGCTTTGCTCGAGCCTCCTTTTCCCACTAAAATTAGAAACACACGAGAATTAAGACTGCGAAGAAATTTATGACGCGGGAGTTCGCAAAAAACAATGGCTACTTACTGTTTCTAGCTCCCGGCGTTGATCATATGCAGTATAATGCCATGCAAGACCCTTCTTCAGCATTACTTCCTATTATTACACACAGGTTTTAGAGAATCCGTGCGCTGCTAATAAATCATATAAAGATCAATTCAAGAAAAATGGAGAACACCACACCTGTACGAACATTCCATTGCAATATATATCTCCTACACAGCGGCCATAACGATCTTGTCCATAGACAAAGACTCGCAAACACTTGCCCTGAACAAGGTTAGCTAGCTCTTCTTTCGCTTCTTTCCCGTATGGCATTGCACTCTCAGGTGTATCTATGCCCCTACATATTTTGCAGTCGAAAGTCATTAACCTCTGCAACACATGAGCCTTATCAGGAACCGAATCCTACAAGGAGCAGAAGTCACCTTAATCGAATGCGATACTTTCGAGCAAGAATCTCGTCGTTTTGAACACTTATTACCCTGCACGAAAACGAAATATTTGAAACGAATATGTCCCCGGGGATTAATTTAACAAAATTTATTCTACAAGGGAAATCAGATAACCAACCGATATCCTGCTGCAACAATTTGTTTTTGAAGTGCATCTGCCTTCCCGTAGTTCTTCGCCGCACGAGCTTTTGATCTTTGAGCAGCGGCCTTTTGAACTTCCCCTGGTACAGAAGATGACTCCCTGTGGTCGGTCGTGTTAACATAAACTGTTATGGTATCTCCATCAGCTACAGCTTTTGTATCAACCTGGGTTGATTAATTCAAATGGTTTATCAAATCAAACCAACTCAAAAAAACTAGATTGTAAATAAATTTAAGAGTTTGATCAAGGGTTATTGCAATAATTAACCGGTAAAGTTTGCAGCTCGAACTTGACCCCTTGAGGCAAAGATGTTGGTGCCCCGGCAGTAACTTGAGCAAGAGCATGGGGATGTGGGAGACCGTAGAAAGCCAATAAACCCTGTAAGGAAAAATAGGAGCGATCATTTTGCATTAAACCTAGCCCGATGTAGTAAACACTATGCACTCCAACAAATCTAATGCAGATAATGGTGTTTTCAATTAGTACCTCAACATCTGCCTTTTGGTGTCTCTTCAAGGTCTGAATAACAAGCCTGGCAGCTTCTTCGGGTGTTTTTGGCGGAGGTTTTGCTTCTTTCCATGCCTCCGACAACTTTCTATACCTTTTGAAGTCCAAAGTTCAGATTAACTATATATCACCACATGCTTGTAACTTTATAGGGAATTAAAGATTGTTTTATAGTTATTACCAATTAGCTTGAGCCTTCTTGGATGAGACCACATGCTTATCAAGTCCTTCTGGGACCTTAAGAAAACAAAAAACAAAAAGCAAAAGACACTCAACTCTAAAGATCATTATTATGCTCAACCATAACACATAATTTCAACAACAAAAAAAAGTACACCCCAAAAAGTTCCATGATCACTCAGATTGACTATGGCCAGGGATTTAATTGTACCATAATAAGCATAGTCAAACATTACCAGAGAGCCAAAATTTGAGAAAAGTTTAAAACCAGAGCAAGAAAGAATACCTGGGAGGTGATTTCAAATTGAAACAAATCTTGTGCAAGAACTGAAACACCAACTGTGGCGGCTGATACGGGTCCCAATGAATCAGAGTCCCCAGCTGTTGCAGGTTTGCAACAATGCCCGTAGAGGAACCTCAGGGCATTTCCCATTTTCAATTTAAGATTTGTTTTCTATAAAAAGAAACGTAATTTATCAACAAAGTGAAGGATTGAAACAATGAAAATGCTCTCTCTCCAGCTTTTTTGTTGAGAAGGAAAGAGAGGGGAAGGAGAAGAATTTGGGTGCGGGAGTCGTAGATTTACGGGCAATCTTCTGGCGCAAGTAACTAACGAGTAAGAAGGAAGAAGAACGCGTGGCAGTATTTGATTTGATAACGGGACAGGATATTGTGAAGTAGAGGCGAGGGAAAGGGACCTTTTATGAGTAGCAATGAGATCACGCGCTTCCAGGAGATGCCACTTCAATTTCTCTCAATAGAAAGAAACCTCAAATCTATTTGGTTCCTGACCTATATACTCATTATCATTGGAGTCCCAAACTTATTCATTTTATCAATTTGACCCCAACAATTTGAAACAAATTCTCAGTCAAGTCCATTTATTAATAATGTTCATAACAAACTCCCATCTTTTTTTTTAAATTGGTATTGTTTCGATATATAAATTATTATTTTAGATCGTAAATGTTCATTGTTTTTTTATAACTCTTTTAATCAAAATCAATAAATTAAAAGGTAAATTATAAATGAAATATATATATATATTGGTTAATTGAAAATTGATTATAGGATAAGCAAGTGAATTTTGAAAATTGAAAAGGGGATAGTTAACGGCGGCGCTCGCCAAGTTTTTGAAAGGTCAACGCCCCATCTTAAGACACGCGCGTTTCCAGCAGAGTGAATGTTACTCATGCTTTCGGCTGTGAAGTTATTCATTGCCAACCGCTGCCCGCCAATCCAACCAACTATAATATTACTATATGTAAAAAACATACAGAATTCACCGGCAGCTCGAAATATAACTCGCGGCCAACAGCATCTTGCTATGATGATCCCGTCGAGCATTGACAAAATATAAATGAAAAATATTATCTTCACCTGATTTAATAAATAAATTGAAAATCTTGTATTTTTACGTTGAGATAATAATGATAATAATAATGATAATAATAATAATAATAATATATGTGCACCGATGCATGGTCTGCAAAGAAAAGGGCAACGATTAAGTATAAATGTAAATTAGATCCATAGTCTGCACCCTAAACACATGATCATCTGCAATGCCTTGCACCGACCAATGTGGTGCCCTAATCAATCCTTGTTGTAAGCAAGTTACGCTTGTTGACGAACGACGACGCCGCTTTATCCAAAATCTATATCAAATATATTTACACGGCAGAAAAATGGGCCTGTTGTTTTCGGCAGAAGAGAAAAACGGCCTTTTGAATTCGGCACCCCTTGCTTTTGGGCTCCTGGAGGGCCCATGTCCAGACCATCCTTAGGCCCATTTGTTTGGGCTACAATGCGAACTTGAGCGCGAATTTCGTGTCCTCCTTATCCTCAAGGCTTCAAGCAGGCCATCCCAATCACTAGCTTGCATTCAGGCATTTTAATTATCAAACAGATCTTGAGGAATTTTTAGAAAAATAAAATGTAAAACATTATCTTCGTCTGATTAAAAATATTTTATGTCTTTCACTGAAAGGAGAATCCATCCCCATGTAAGTTCTGACTCCTTGCTAACATCATAAGCAGTGCATCATATTAATAATGTAAGTTACTGCGTCTCATCCCCTGTAACATCAGCTTTTTATTGATACATGTAGTTTTATTGTCTGCTAGTGTATGCACTATGCAGACCTCCTATTTCATCGCCTGCCAGCTGTTTATCATTAATGCTGGTCGTCGTTGGTTATATTTCACAATCGTTTCTAGATATACGAAAATAGATATCGATCATCAATTTTATACCTTTTATTAAAAATTAAAACAGTATAGCTCATTTTTTCATTAATTCATAATGTTTTTTTATATCCATGTTATATGTGCTCTTAAGTTTGAGAATTTTGAAGAGTTTTCTTTCTCATCCATATAATAATAGAAATTATTATTATTATTATTATTATTATTATTATTATTATTATTATTCTTGTCGTCGTCTTCACTAAACGTGATATGAGGATAGTACTACATGAGGTATTGAAATCATCAAATTTCATATTAAAAAATTACAATTCAATTTCAAAAAAAAAAGAACTCCCTCGCTAGCTATATATGCGTGTGTGTGTCAGTTGTGTGGTACAGGATAAGAAATTACAGCCACAGAAGGGATCAGGGAGTAAGCAATGGATGAACATGACGAGCTCCACATAGCCATGTTCCCATGGCTTGCTTTTGGTCATATGATCCCATTTCTAGAGCTCGCCAAGCTAATAGCTCAAAGGGGTCACAAAATCTCCTTTATATCCACCCCCAGAAACATCCAACGTTTACCGCCAATACCTCCGAATTTAACAGCACGAATCAAACTAGTGAGCCTCCCTTTGCCCCGTGTAGAAAATCTCCCAGATAACGCAGAGGCCACCGCAGACTTGCCTCACGACAAGATTCCATACCTGAAGATAGCCTTTGACAGACTCCAAGATTCTTTATTTCACTTCTTACAATCTTCTTCTCCAGATTGGGTCATCTTTGATTTCGCTCCTTACTGGTTACCTGAGATAACAGCCAAGCTTGGGATCTCTGGTGTTCTCTTTAGCATTTTCGGTGCATGGACCATATCCTTCGCTGGGCCATCATGCCAAGCCATGCTCAACGGCGACGATCCAAGGACCGAACCACAACACTTCACGGTCCCTCCAGAGTGGGTCACATTTCCCTCTAAAGTGGCGTTTCGCATCCATGAAGCTAAGCGGTTTTATGATCACATAGAAGTGAACAGTTCGGGTGTCACTGATTTATTTCGCTGGGGATCCGTGCTTGCTGGCTGCGATGTTATAGCCATAAGGAGCTGCTTAGAGTTAGAGGCTGATTTCTTAAGACTTGTGGAAGACCTTCACTGTAAGCCTGTAATCCCTGTAGGCCTACTGCCACCATCTGCTCAGTTTAGCGAGGGCGGGGTGGACGAAGAGTGGGCTCCGATCAGTGAGTGGCTAGACAAGCAAGCCCAGGGATCTGTGGTTTACATAGCGTTTGGAACCGAGTTAACAATGACTCAGAATGAAATAACTGAATTGGCACTGGGGTTTGAGCTATCAGGGCTGCCGTTCTTTTGGGCTCTGAGGAACGGGGGTGACGCGGAGAGGTTACCGGATGGATTTGAGGAACGAGTCAAAGGACGTGGAGTGGTTTGGACGAGCTGGGCGCCACAACCAAGGATTATGGCTCATGAATCGGTTGGGTTTTTCTTTACTCACTGCGGTTATAGCTCAGTTATAGAGGCACTCTCCTTTGGGCTTGCTTTGATCATGTTACCATACGCCATAGACCAGGGATTGATTGCAAGGGTTTTTGAAGAGAAGAAGGTTGGGATAGAAGTGCCGAGAGACGAGGTAGACGGGTCGTTTACGAGGAACTCGGTAGCTGAGTCACTCAGGTTGGTTATTGATGACAAGGAAGGATCCGCATACAGAAAGAACGCGAAGCAGCAGATGATGACATTGTTTGGAGATCAGAGTATCGGCGATCGATGCATGGACCACTTTGTTGGCTTCTTAGGAAGTAATAGAAAATTGCATGCAGTGACTCGACAATGACGTGCCACGCACTCTCAAAACTGACACGTGCCGGTGGTGATGTGCCATCCGTTTCTCATCGAGGTTCTAAAAAGGAGCACGTACGTGTGGACCCTGGAGTACCTTCTTTTTAGATAAAAATTTCATAGACTACAGTGTGCCCACTTGTTGAAGCTAAAATCTGTCTCGAGAAATCTCTGTGCTCTAATCATATTCTATCTACTTTACTAGCTCGTTGAGAATACAGCTTTTCTTCATCTCAGTTTTTCAAGGTCGTATGATATGTGACAAGTGACGCTCTGTAGCCCGTTCTTTCTACCTGTTATACCATCAACCTCTTGTATTCACGCAATCAATCACCATAATCGGCAGATTTAGATTTATTCTTGATTTGTTATTCTCATTATTGTAATTTTTATTCTCATTGTTATTATCATTATTGTAAATAATTAAGATTTTAATTATTATTGACAATATAATCATTGTCACCATCATTATTGGTGTAGTTATTGTCATTATCATGACAATCATCATCACAATAACAAACACTACACTGTTATTTTTATTCATATCATTTAAATTATAATTAGTATTGCTATCATTATTATAATTGTTTCTGCCATTATTGATATTTTTTATATTATTTTACGAGTTATTATTATTATCACCGTCAAAGTTATAACTATTAATATCACAAGCACTATAACTATTACAATAAATTATAATTGCTTTTATCATTATGATTAATAATTTTATTATTATGGCAAAAACAAAAGAAACAAATAAAAATAAAAAAGTATTATTATCATTGTTTATGTCATTATTGATATTTTTATAATATTTTATGAGTTATTGTTATTAACATCACAAGCATTATAATCATTACAATAAGTTTGCAATGAAAAAATATATATGATGTTAATAAAAATTATATCCATGTTACGTAAAACAATTCATAAATAAAAAGATATAACTTTTACTGATATATATATATATAGTAAAAATACTTCAAATATTTATTTTAAAAATTATAGAAATCACCTTGCAATATGATCTGGAAAGGTAGTTAATAGCTTCATAAACACAGATAATCAGAGCACAGAGCAAGTAGGAGCGAGTAGAAACTCCTGGAAGGGCAATATTTTAAAACTTATTTTTCATGGGTGGGGCCGATGGGTATATGACTAATTGGTATCTTCTTATTCTATTTTGAACGGTCAAGATCAAAGTTGTGAAATCTAATGGTTTTTATTTTCCAGCACCTGGACAGCAAGCTTTTAAAATAGATGAACGGCATTCCCACAGCAGCTTTTACAAGCAATTCACATGTTTTTTTAGAAGCGCTACCGTGCTTTTCCCACGTCATTTGGCTCCAGGTATAATTATAATATACTTTATTACTTGTGAGGAAAACAGTGAAAGTTCCTAAGGGCATCTCCAAAGTAGCTATCCCGGTAGCTAAAGGTATAATTTTAAATTTTTGATTTTTTTGTGTTAATTTTTGTCTCCAGCGGGAATAGCAAAATGAAGAGTCAAAATGACTTCTTCATCTTCGGGAGCAATCCAGGAGCCATTTTTACATATTTGTCCTGCAGAGATAAATTGGAAATATGACCGTTAAATATTACCATTGGCCATTCTATAGATAAAACACACCCAAAGCAAACATCTAACAAGAAACACACAATATCAACCCACAAAGACAAAGCAAACATCAACCCCAACATAGCAACACCCGCCAACACAACAACCAACAATTGAACACCCATCATCACAACTTTCCACGAAATTAAAAAAAATGAAAAAAACAGAATATTTTGCATCCAATTCGAAGAAGAAAAGTTGGTGAGAAAATACCTTCATCAAAGTTAAATTTCTGTCAAACCTTCTGCCCCAGAATCTTTGGTTTGTTAACTTGATATATTTTTTTGTGTACAATTTGGTTTGTTGATGAATAAAATAGAACCCATATATGAAAAACTTAACAGAGGGGGGAGAGTAGAGTGAGAGAGAGTCAAGGGAGAGGAGGAAAAAGAGCAGGGACAGTGAGGGACAAAGAGATGGCCATGAGAGGGGCATGAGGGGAGCAGGGAGCGGTGACGGTGAGGGACAATGAGGCAGCGGCGAGGGACGACCATTAGAAAGGTGTGAGGTGAGCTGTGGGTGGGTGGGGGACCAATGAATGATATGGATAGGGTTTCAGGGGTAGATATATTTAGGAATAAATAATAATAGTAATTAGTAAAAAAATAATTATGTGAAATTTAAAATTTACGATGTTGTTGATCAATTAGCTTGTATTCTTGTTTAAATTCACAATTACATTTAAGAACTGTGTAAATGTAGTTTTTAGAATTTCAAATTTAAATTATTGCAGGGTTTTTAAATTTAAATCAATTTTTTAATTTCATATTAAATCTGAAAAATTAATAATTGTATTGTTGGAGGATTTAATTATATAACTTACTCCTATTAATTGTATAATTAATTGCATAATTAAACCACATAAAAAATAATTACACTATATTTAAAATAATATAAAAAATAACCTCCAAAATAATTATTAATATTGGAGCACACATAAAAAAAATCATATAAATAATATTCAAAGATTCAAAATAAAAATTTAGCTATTTAAAATAGCCATGGAGATGCTCCAAGACACTAAGAGTAATGGGCAGTTGAAAGCCAAGATTGTCGGCAGACGTAGCCGGCTGGCAAGCAGAGGAAGCATTACAATATTGAAGTCTCACCAATAATTGTCGGAGCTAAGACATTTTTCAAAGAGTGAGGTCATAGATCGCAGGAAGCATTCAAAGCATTACATCCGAATGATAACAAGGTTGTTTCATTGTATAGAAAGACAACTATTGTATGTTACCCTCAACAAAGTCGTTTTATTTAATTTAATACCCTTGAGATAAGCCTTAAGATTTTTTTATTAGGATGATGAATATACCCTGAATAGTGACGTATTTTATTTGTTTTTAGAAGGGCAAAATGAAAAAAAAAAAAACTATCGATCATCCACTATATAACATAACCCGGACTACAGCATACGAAATTAAAGCCACAAAAACAATTAGATCAGGGAGGAATCAATGGATGAACAAGACGAGCTCCACGTAGCCATGTTCCCATGGCTTGCTTTTGGTCATATGATCCCATTTCTAGAGCTCGCCAAGCAAATAGCTCAAAGGGGTCACAACATCTCCTTTATATCCACCCCCAGAAACATCCAGCGTTTACCGCCAATACCTCCGAATTTAACAGCACGAATCAAGTTAGTGAGCCTCCCTTTGCCCCATGAAGAAAATCTCCCAGATAACGCAGAGGCCACCGCAGACTTGCCTCACGACAAGATTCCATACCTGAAGATAGCCTTTGACAGACTCCAGGATTCTTTACTTCACTTCTTACAATCTTCTTCTCCAGATTGGATCATCTTTGATTTCGCTCCTTACTGGTTACCTGAGATAGCAACCAAGCTTGGGATCTCTGGTGTTTTCTTCTGCACTGTAAGTGCATGGACCGCAACCTTCTTCGGGCCATCATATTCAGCCAGACTCAACGGCGACGTTCCAAGGACCGAACCACAACACTTCACGGTCCCTCCGAAGTGGGTCACATTTCCTTCTAAAGTGGCGTTTCGCATCCATGAAGCTAAGCGATTTTTGGATCACATAGAAGTGAACAGTTCGGGTGTCACTGATAAATTTCGTGCGGGATCCGTGCTTGCTGGCTGCGATGTTGTAGCCATAAGGAGCTGCTTAGAGTTAGAGGCTGATTTCTTAAGACTTATGGAAGACCTTCACGGTAAGCCTGTAATCCCAATAGGTCTACTGCCACCATCTGCTCAGTTTAGAGAGGGCGGGGTGGACGAAGAGTGGGCTCCGATCAGTGAGTGGCTAGACAAGCAAGCCCAGGGATCTGTGGTTTACATAGCGTTTGGAAGCGAGTTAACAATGAGTCAGAATGAAATAACTGAATTGGCACTGGGTTTTGAGCTATCAGGGCTGCCGTTCTTTTGGGCTCTGAGGAACGGGGATGACGCGGAGAGGTTACCGGATGGATTTGAGGAACGAGTCAAAGGACGTGGAGTGGTTTGGACGAGCTGGGCGCCACAACCAAGGATTATGGCTCATGAATCGGTTGGGTTTTTCTTTACTCACTGCGGTTATAGCTCAGTTATAGAGGCACTCTCCTTTGGGCTTGCTTTGATCATGTTACCATACGCCATAGACCAGGGATTGATTGCAAGGGTTTTTGAAGAGAAGAAGGTTGGGATAGAAGTGCCGAGAGACGAGGAAGACGGGTCGTTTACGAGGAACTCGGTATCTGAGGCACTCAGGTTGGTTAATGATGACAAGGAAGGGTCCGTATATCGAGAGAACGCGAAACAGCAGATGATGACATTGTTTGGAGATAAGAACATCGGTGGTCGATGCATGGACCAATTTGTTGGGTTCTTAGGAAGTAACAGAAAATTGCATGCAGTGACTCGACAATGACGTGCCCACGCACTCGCTAAGCTGACACGTGCCGGTGGTGATGTGCCGTCCATTTCTCATCGAGGTTCTAAAAAGGAGCACGTACGTGTGGACCCTGGAGTACCTTCTTTTTAAATAAAAATTTCATAGACTACAGTGTGCCCACTTGTTGAAGCTAAAATCTGTCTCGAGAAATCTCTGTGCTCTAATCATATTCTATCTACTTTATTACTAGCTCGTTGAGAATACAGCTTTTCTTCATCTCAGTTTTTCAAGGTCGTATGATATGTGACAAGTGACGCTCTGTAGCCCGTTCTTTCTACCTGTTATACCATCAACCTCTTGTAGTCACGCAATCAATCACCATAATCAGCAGCTTTTTGCACTCTATGATCCTTCTTTATACATGCTGCAGAAAGTAAAACCCATATCCCCACCCACAATTCACTCAATAAAGCTAACAAGACCCATAGAATAGTGCTACACAGGAAAGAACTTTGTGTATTGGTCCCAATCAAAGCAGGCAGAATTAATATGCTTTTTTGCCGACCCCATGTGTGGACAAAGTCTTTCCTCATAAGTCAACACCATGGAAACGAAGGTAGCTTTATCATAAAATGATATAAATTCCACCAATCAAGTAAAGAATCCAATGCCCCTCTCAACTTGCTCGTTAATTTATATGCTGGAAGTACTGGTCCCTTTGCCAACATTAATATTTGTTTCCGTATTTCTCTTCCTCTTGATTTCCTCTCTGTCTAGCCATTCCACGAGGCCAGTTCACTCTTCACGCCATTTTCACCAACTTGCAGTTTTCATCAGACAGCATGGCTAACGTAAGTTCACGTACCGCATCAAAGTATTTTCAGTAATTAATCTAGCTACTTCTCTTTGCTGTTGAATCATTTTGGACTTCAATTAATGCTTCGATTTGGCTATAGGTGGTGGAGTTGAAAGTGGGTTTACATTGCGATGAATGTATTAAGAAGATATTGAAAGCTATCAAAAAAATACAAGGTAACTGTATTGAGTCCCTCCATTTTAATTCAAGCTATCCTTGATTTATATAGTCTCTTGATGAACTTGGATTTGATCACCCCTTCGCCCTCTACTTGATTTGTAAAAGAAGAAGAAGATGAACTTGAATTTGAGTTAACATCCACATGTCCGGTGTTTTTGACTAGCAGACATCGAAACTTACAACATCGACACACAGCTCAATAAGGTCACAGTGACTGGCAATGTTTCATCGGAAGAAGTCACTAGAGTTATCAACAAGATTGGGAAGACAGCGACCACTTGGGAAGCCGAGAGGGATGAAATAACTTCCAAGTAAATCAACGACGTGATCTCCTCTCTCTGTTTCAGCAACAGATTAAGTTTATAATATGTAATTATGTCCATCAAGGTTTTGTAATTTCATCTTTACTGGACGGATGGCATGACAGAGAAGACAATTCAACCTGGTCAACATGGTGGTGCAATTTCTAGAGAGAATAATATTGATTTGTAAACGGCGTATGGATATGCATATCATGTTATTAAATATAGCTAGCCTCCTTCAATAACCGATACTAAGAAAAAATAAATAAGATAAAATTACAGCCGATCAGCTATTACTTATCAAAGCAAATCATTCATGATTTCTTGGGCCTTTCTCTAGTTTTCTCAATATTTAAGACTTTGAAGGGGAATTACCTTCCAAAATCTGCCCACGCCTAACATGTATAATGACACGAAATCCACTTTCTCTTTCCAAATTAAGCAAGACTAAAGCTTCAAGCTATAGAAACAACATGTTAATCTGACAGAAAACTGTATGCCAGGGGGTCCATGGAAGAGTTCTAGGAGACCTTAGTCAAAGAAACAAGAGAAGGATTATGAACAAGAGCTCCCATTTGACGGAGAAAATTCCTCCAAGTTTCATATGGAAGCTACAAAACGAATGCAATGGGGAAATTGGAATTCACTATTTATGAAAAATTGTAAGAAATAGCATCATTAACCTATCCGTCTCTCATCTTTCTATCTAGTCTATTAACTTCTGCTCGTAAGAAAACGATCTATGGCATGTCTTCTATTTTTGCCACCATGACAATGTATCGGGTAGCGACACCGTTCGTTGGTGGCGCACATTACAGAGAGAGAGTCTTTTGCCAGGAGAATGGCCAAAAAACCCAGAGCTCATCTAACAGCTATGCGTTTCATCACGCGCAATGATCTTGTCCATGGCAATTGGGAGAGTGAATATGGCAATGGGTTTTTGATAAATGTCAGAACAAATATATCTGAGGCACTCGTATCAATATTATGGAGGAGACTGTAAGAGATGGATCCGATACATCTGCTATAGTTCAATCAATTGTATTTTATTGTCTCTTCCTTTATTTTATTTTTTTGCAATATCAAAGACATTAGTAATGTTTGAATACCAATTTCAATTCCTTTGATTGATTAATTAAAACTAGGTAAATTATTATGCTGAGCACCTAATAGAATTACATCAAATCAACTCTCTGTCCAAAGCAACCCAATCTCTAAACATGTCTTAAAAAGCAGGATTTTATCAAATGTCTGCGATGTTATTTCTTTATTATGACAGAAATAAAGCTACAAATTTACAAAGCAGTTTCTTTTCTACACAATAACATGAAAAACCCAGATTAAAAAACAGAAGGAAGTGCCACGTTCAAAGCCAGAGTCCTTGTACACAAAACAACCCACCTGGGTTATCCACGAACTCACCGAGTCATATAACTCTGCCTCGGTTGCTGAATCGTCCTTGGACTCAGCCTCACATTCACAACCTTCGGTGCCTTCTCCAGATACCTCGGTGCCAGAGCACGATCAAATCGATCCCCTTTCCACTTCAAAACTCCGAGCGAAACTAACTCCTTGTCGCATGATCCCTTCACCTCCTCCTCCCCCCCTGCAACAAACATCCCCGGGGTAAAAAAGAGATAACATCAAGTTAGCGAGTTGACTCGGTGACTCAGGCTATTGAGCACGAATTTTAATTTGTGGGAGGGCTCTTACCTTTGATGGTGTCGTAAATTGGGTCGTCGAAGAAGAGAGAGTCGAGATCCTCCGGGAGGACAGGATCGTAAGTATCAGAGAATAGAGTTTCAGTTTCGGGATCATGGAAACGTTCTTGGAGCCAGTAGTCTAGGAACCAGGGGGAGGAATGGACAAGAGCCCACCATTGGTCGGAAAAATCCTCCACCTTTCGATATGACAGCGGGACGAACAAAGGAGCGTTGGGATTTAAAGTTGATGTTGATACGTGAGAAATTACATCCATTGCCACTTGAAAAAAGAAGAAAAGCTAAAAGAGAGAGGAGTGAAGGGTGGCTATAAGCAGAACAACAGGTTATAAAGGAGGATACCTTAAAAAGGGCTGGATTTTAAATTAGGCCTTAGTTTAGGGGTTTTATTACAAAATGACATTTCTTGAAAAATATTACCTGATAGCTAAAACAGGTTAGATTTTTATTCTAGACCGTGACTCATTGCTACTGTGGAGTGACAATTTGTCACGGTGAATCGCAGATGTACATCCACTTTTTTTATACAGGCCTTATTTTTCTATTTTATATGGTGGAGATATATAGATAAGTGGCTGTGGCGGAGAGGTCCCCTGCGCGCTGGATTTGCAGCGCGCAGGGGTACCAAATTTGCCGCATTGTTGTTATCTGGCAAAAGTTTTTTGTTCTCCGCATTGTTGTTATCTGGAAAGCAACTTTTGCAAAAGTCAAAAGTTGCTTTCCTTTTTTTTAACAGTTGCTTTCATTTATTTTTTTAAAAATTATTATTATTTTTATTATTATTTGTTTTTAAATTGCCATTTTTTTCTTTGAAGTTGCTTTTATTTTTTTCTTATTATTCTTATTATTGTTTTTTTTTCAAGCAGTCGTGTTTTACTAATACACGCCGAACCAGTTCATAATTACCTAATAGCTAAAACAGGTTGGATTTTGCACTCTAGATCGTGACTCATTGCCACTGTGGAGTGGCAATTTGTCACGGTGAATCGCGGGTGTACATCCACTTTTTTTTTAATTTTTTCACAGTGAATTAACAAAAAAAACCCCGAAAACGACAAAAAACGCCGTCGGTTTCAGGGGTTGGACGGTCATTGACCATAATCGGTCCGGTTCGTCTGGTCGGGTTTTGAATTTTTTAATATTTCATGTAACAGTGAATTAACGGTTTTGTCCCTCGAAACGGACAAAAACCACGTCTGAGGGGAAGGGGCTTCACGGTAATTAGCCACTATTTTTTTTTTATTTCCCGCTGACATCAGTTGGCGCGCCTCCGGACACGCTGTTCGTTGCAACGCTGACGTGTTCTGCAGACGGCGCGTGCGACATCATATGGCATCGGAAAATGACCAATCGGCGTCTAGGATGATTTTCAGGCATGTTCTCTTCCCCATGTGGCGGCGCGTGTAACACTGTGATGTCTATATACGTGTTAATGGTCGTTTAAATTTTCCCCATTCATTTCTCTCTCCTGCCCGCGCAACATGACGTAAGCTAAGCTGTTTTTTGTCAAAATTCATTTAAGTCCCTGAACGTTGTAATTTGTTTTTCTTGCCCTTAATGCTGTTATATAGGTTTTGATTTGTTTCAAGTTCGTCCTTCAATTGAAATTGATTATATCTTGAAGTTTCAAATCGGTCCTCATACTTTGAATTTTTCAAATTGGGCCTGAAATCTATATAATTTCAGTTTCAAAGTTTTCATTTATTTTAATTTCATCCTTCCATGCAAATTGATTATAAATCTTTAATATTTTCAGTATCAAAGTTTGATTTCTTTCAATTTTATCCTTCTATGCAATTTTTAATTTCAGGTTTGATTTCGGTCTTAATTTTTTTTCCAGGTTTTGTTTTAAATTATAGAATTTCAATATTTGGAATTACTTCAATTTGTTTCCTTTAAATTAAATATATTATTTAAAGTATGTCAAATTAATGATATATTTGTATATTTGTGTCAAATTAAAGTATGTAAAACTACTTAGATGTTTTAATATTTATTGGATGTTATCGCCTAAAAATATTTAGATAAAGAAAAATAATAACCTACAATACAATTATATATTTTACTATTGTTATATCACGGGGTGTTGAGCTATTTTATAACATTAAATTTCGCTTAAATAAAAATTAAATTTCGCATAGGTGTTAAATATTTTGCCTGTTCTTTTTAGACAACAAATAAATAATTCTCCACGAAAAAAACTTTTCTATTTATTTTTTCAAAAAAATTGCAATATTTGTATTTATATTGTGTTGTATTTAATATAACTGGGAAAAACAAACAACTCATATTTTTTTTTACAAATGCATTTAGGTTATCTACAATTAAAAAACTATAAAAATCACTTCCCATTTCGATCACACTATAGATTATGTGAGACTAAATATATGTGTTGAATTGTTTTTAATATTATCTCTAAAATATATATATATATAAAATGATCTACGATTTCTTGAAAAAAAAATCATATCGGTATTCTTAAATATATTTAATATAATAATATGTTGAATAAATCTTACAAAAAAAAAACTTTGGCTTTGAATTTAAATTTATATTTTAGACTCTTTTTGTTTTTCCTTTTGAGGAACAGTAACCTTTTTTTCACATATAGTTTTTTCTTTTTTACTGTCCAGGTAAGTTGTTTTTTTTAACTATTTTTTTTACCAGAGTATCCGTGGCAACAAATTCCTAATAAATCATTTCACCTTCTTAACAAATTTTTTTAAAAATTTAATCAAAAGTTTTTTGCCAATAGCAATATTCAATCAGTTTGTAGTTAAAAAAAACTATTTTTAACGAATTTTATCAATTACAATTATGCTAATGAATTAATTTCTTACAAAGATAAAAAAATCCCGCTAAGTGGCCAAATCAGCTCGTGTGCTCTATAATTCTATTTTATTGTCCTTTTTATTAAATAATTTTTCATATATTAAAATTCAAGTTTTTTTCCGATTAATTTTAATATTTGCAGATCAATGCATGCATAATGATTTTTTCTCACATGATAGTTGATACATACATTTACTTTTTTTTTTGTTGCACCCCATAAAATCAGGTAAATTAGTGTATAAATAATTCATTTAATCTTGTTTTATATCTATAAATAGCTAATTATTAGCATAGTTTATATTTATAAAAATTATTTTAGATTTTTATTATGCTTAGAAGTCATGTGTATAGTGCTCACCCTGCTATGAGCTTTTTATTTTTCAAGAACTTCACCTGTATAGTAAGTATAGTACCTCGACAATTGCCTAACTTGCATTATATATTACTTAATGCTTGTCAAATTGATGCTATATATAACACCAACATTCTAATTTTATATATTAATAATTAATTATAAGCATAAACTAAACATTAATTTTTTATATTTGCAATATAATATTACAGCAATACTTTTATATAAAAGAATTAGAGAAAATATATTTATTATTTATAAATAATATTTGGTCTAAAAAAAAAGTCACACAGCATCAACCTTTAATGACACCGCAAACTCTCCTAGTTCCTCTCATTTCGAGGTGCCAACAGTCACAGAACTGGATCTTGATTAACACCTGAAATTAATGGCATCTGAGGGAAGCATGGGCGGTAAGCGACGCCCCTGCACCGAGCATAAACAGCATGTCAATCATCTGTTATTTCAGGCTATCTTAATTGGATTATGGGCCGATTATTGAATGTTGAAATCTCTAAATTTGGAGCTAGTTGCTCGAGGATAGTCTAAATTTACTTTGAGATATAGTTGAAAATAGATACTTAGATTTTCTCGGAAATGCTGACGATTTCTGGGTTCATATCACACACATCACATGTACAGAAAACATGAGTTGGTTTGTCTCAAGTTGAGTTACACAACTGGAAACCAGAATTGTAGCTGCCAAAACTGTAAACTAAAGGCTAGCAGAAACTATGCCAACATGCTGTAACCAAAACAATTGTCTTCGATATATTTATTACTAACCGACCACCCTTTCATTTCTTCAGTTTAATGATTATATATTTGTATATATTTTCTCTCCTTTTTCTTCTTTTCAAACCAGGAAAGAATTGAGCAGGCTCGTTAATGGACGTCACGCCAAGAAACATAGTGAACGTAAGTGGAGATTGCTTCGACTATGTTAGAGTTTTCTCTGATGGAATGTGGAATGTAAGACATGGAGAAAGTATTCTTCAGCATTCATTGGTTCGTTTCCATGTTCAATTAATTGTGATTTTCCTGCTTGTGAACTCTTTTCACTTGGTGCTCCAACGATTCCATTTTACTCATTTCACCTCCGAGATCCTGGTAATATATCTGATCATTCCTACAATATGATTTGCAATTCTATTTGTTACATATAGCATGACATTGATTGTAAACTAAAGGTCCATTCCCTTTTTTCATTTTCTTTTTTTTTGCATGGGACACCGATGGTGGTTTAACAAAGAAATTGAAGTGTTTGTTCGTTGCTGATCTTTCCTTTCACTTACATTTGGAGTTATAAAAAATGGTTTAGTTTTTTTCCCAACCTGTTAATTAGTTTTTGTTGCTAATTTTCTCTCTTTGATGTTTACCAGGCAGGTATCGTGTTGGGACCAACCGTATGGAGAGACAATGACAGAATAGATCGCTTGTTCCCTACAGTAGAACGCAATCAAGTCTTTGCTTCATTATCAAAGATTGGCTACATTTTGTTCTCATTCTTGATCGGTGTAAGAATGGAACCAAGTTTGATATGGAAAACAGGAAGAACTGCTACTTTTTTAGCGACTTTGCTGTTCATATTCCATCACATAGCAATGCTGAGCATCGAGGTCACGTTTGACAGAGACAAGGAGAAGTTAACAGCGGGATTCGTGCTCGCAAAAGAAGCATTTTCGGCTATATATTTTGCATCGATAACCACTACAGAATTTGTTATGGTCAGCACCATTTTAATGCAGCTTAAGATAATTAATTCGCAGCTTGGACACCTTGCTCTGGCATCCTCGTTGTTATTCAAATTGGCAACCTTTGCAGTCGGAACTTTGTTTGGTTTCATAAATGCTTTCACAAATATATCTTCTCAAGTGGGAGCTCGGATCGCTATTTATTCTCTTGCACTTATCGTGTTTACTGTAGTCGTGTCGAGGAAAACAATGCTCTTCTTCATCAGAAGCACCCCGGTAGGGAAGCCTATGAAGGAAATCTACACCACCATGACTGTATGCGTACTATTTTTTCTGTCAGCTATTGGTGACGAAGTAGGGCTTCATTATGGGTATGGCCCTTTAATATTTGGCCTGGCAGTGCCTGCACGGTCTCCTCTAGCTGAAGTCCTGGTAGCAAAGTTCGATACATTGGTTTCAGGATTTTTTCTACCACTCATGGCAGTGTTCTGTTCCTCCAAAATCAATTTATTTCAATTTATCCACGAGTTTAAGGATACTGTCCATCTCCAGATTTCATTTATTGGATATGTGATGAAGCTGCTGGTAACTTTTATCGGGGCGTATTTCTGCAAGATACCTTTCAGACATGCTATTGCCCTCACAATCATCTTGAATGCCAAAGGCATTACTGAAATTGCACAATTTTTAAGCTTCGGTGACATTACGGTACATCTTGCACTACTTTCTATTATCTAGAATTTAAGTACCAGTGGATGGTAGTGAAACAAGCACCTAATAACTCCATCTGCGTTAGTTTCCATAAAAAATTCCCAATTTGTGGTAACGTCTCATTGCTTTTTCTCACATCGACATTGGTTTCTCTCTCAGGACTTCGACGCAGCCTCTGGGATTTTCCTAGTTTTTCTGTTACAAGCATTTCAGCCACTCCTTATTAAAAAGCTTTACAATCCTGCTGACCAGTACATTGGGCATCAGAATAAATCCATCGAGAAGGCTTCTGATGATGCGGAGCTCCAGATACTTGCCTGTGCACATAGGCAAGAGGATGCTGTTGCGGCAATCAAGGTCTTACAGCATTCCAATCCTACAAAACAAAGTCCCTTGTCCGTTTATGGACTTTGCTTGGAGGAACTTGTTAGCAGTTCCACCCCTCTTCTAATCAATCATCAACTGGGCCAAAAAATGTCTTCTTACAAGGTATCCCGCTCACAACCAAGCATCGATATCTTCAAGTATTTTGAATCACGATACAAGAAGTTCGTCAGGGTGAATATGTTCACCGCAGTATCGCCACTAAAACAGATGCACGAGGACGTTTGTCGGCTCTCTTTTGACAAGGGTTGTTCCCTGATAATACTTCCATTTCATAAGAAATGGAATAGCAGAGGCAAAATGGTTTCCAACAACACTGATATAAGGAACTTGAATATTACTGTACTGGAAAGGGCACCTTGTTCTGTTGGCATCCTCATTGATCGTACTAGAACCCAGGGCCTGTCTTCTATCTTCCTTGCGTCAACATATCGTGTTGCTGCACTGTTCTTTGGAGGCCCAGATGACAGGGAGGCGGTTGCCTATGCCTTAAGGATGGCAGGAAGATCAGGAGTTCATTTAACAGTTATGCGTTTTATCACCCCTACAACTGAGCAAGTCAACCATGATTGGGATTACATGCTTAACAGTGAATTTTTGAGAATCTTGAAACTTGGAGTGTCAGAAAGTGGCGGTATCAATTTCGTAGAGGAGACAGTGAGAGACGGGGCTGACACATCATCCATAATCAAGTCAATGGTGGGAGGTTATGACCTTATCATGGCAGGGCGGCGCCACCAAACTGAGCCACAAGCTTTATCAGGCCTATCGGAATGGATGGATTTGCAAGAGCTTGGGCCGATAGGGGACCTGCTTTCTTCTGAGGATATTACCAGTTCGATTTCAGTTTTGGTGGTTCAACAGCAGGTCATGAAAGCAAGTCACAGCAGTACTTTGAATTAACGATTTGCAAGTTGTATACTTGCATTGGATGGTGAGAGAAAGTACTGCACAAACCTGTGAATCCGCTGCTTCTTTATTATGACATGAAAAATTATGAATGCCTACTCATTACAAACCTCGAGAAGCTACGCTTAAAAAGGAACATGGAGGGTTTGACTATAATTGATCTCATTTCATCGAAGAGTTGATTTCTGTACTGCAACATTTTTGGGTGCCGACAATTCCATGCTATGTTCCCGTTGAAAATCTAATACCCCCAAAATACCCGCTGACAATCCCTGCTCCATAAAGCCATCTCCCCTCCAGCGAACAAAGGAGGCGGATGGAAGAGGGGACGAGGAAAGGCAGAGGGATTTGAAAAGGAAAAAAATAAAAAAAAATCACGTGGATGATGAAAGCTTCAAAAATAGGAGAACACTTGATATTATCCTCGTATTTGCGAGGATGGTAAAGGAGATCCAATTTAAGATTGTATCTAGCTGGTCCGAAAATGGAGCGTTTGTAGAGAGCCTTGCTCTGAGGGCAATATGATAAATTTACAAAATCTTATTTATTTATTATTTAATATTAAACAAAAAAACTAAGGAAAAAGAATTAATGCCAATTTACTGGTATAAACCAGTTTGGGGTTGCTTACATATTCCAAACCTACTTTCATTTTTCTAGAGTTAGGCAAGTGATAATGGGAAGAAGAATCAACACTCCTGTCTCTCTCTTTTTTCGCAATAATGCTACTGAAGATAGATATGATCATGTCTTCTTAAGATATCCACAAGTGTAGCAGAGTATATGGGACTATGTTGGAAGAGAATTATATTTTTAATTACAAGTCTATTTATCAGCCTCAAGTCCCAGACAATTATGGAGTTCAGCTACTTACAAAAATCTTAATTTATATAGAAATTTAATATTCTAATTACTTTTAATAAACCGATCTATTATAAATCCTTTCTTACATTAATTAGGATTCCTCCTTGGCTATAATTTTGTATCAATGTGATGGAGTTCTAACAATATTAAAACTCTAAGAAACTGTAGAAGTACTCTAAGAAACTGTAAAGCCTAGATTCTAATTGATATTGAACATCAAGAGATTCTGTGTTATAAAAAGGATGCATAAACAACAGTGTTAACTCCTGGTGTGAAGGAGCTTTATGCCAGGTTTCACTTTAATATACCTAACAATCACCCCCTTTGCCATTTGTGTGGGCAATTGTCATCTTGCTTGTTCAGCACAAGCTTGCATTCTACAGCTCTTCCAAGCTTACCATTCTGAGAGCGTCTTCAACACAACATTCCCCTTCGAGCATATCAATCACGTTCAGGTTCTGCCTTGAACGTTGAGACTAGAGGTAGAAGATTTGATAAATACTCAAATCGCGGCAGATCAAAATCCAGACCAAGACCTCGTCAAGATCGAAGCAAGTCAAGATCCAGAAAACCTCTGGAATGTTGGCATTGTGGCAAACCAGGTCACATTCAGGCAAACTGTTATAAGATGAAGAAGGAGGAGGATGATAAATCTGCCAATACAGTGGCAGAGGAAAGGCATGAAGCATTGTTACTCTCGATCGCCGATCCACTTGATTCTTGGGTGTTAGACTCGGGAGCTTCATTCCACACTACTCCTCATCAGAATATCCTGCAGAATTATGTTGCCGGTGACTATGGTTTGGTATATCTAGCAGATGGAGAGCCATTAAGAATTATTGGTGTAGGAGATGTCGAGATAAAACTACCCAATAATTCTACATGGAGGCTACAACAGGTAAGACATGTACCTGAGCTGAAGAACTCGATCTCGATGAGGGCAACTTGATGAAAGCGGCCATTCCATAAATTTTGCAGGAGTCATGTGGAAAGTCTCAAAAGGAGCAATGATTTTAGCACGGGGGAAGAAAACTGGCACCTTGTACATGACTCCAGGCTCAGAAGATATCATTGCTTCCACTGAAGCTGAAAATCAGGCTGATTTATGACACTATAGACTTGGCCATATGAGTGAGAAAGGAATGAAGTTGCTTCTCTCAAAAGGAAAGCTACCAGGCTTGAAATCAGCAGAGTTTGATTTATGTGAAGGGTGCATCTTCGGAAAACAGAAAAAGGTGAGTTTTCTGAAAATTGGAAGAGCTCCAAGACCTAAGAAATTGGAGTTAGTACACTCAGATGTATGGGGGCCATCTCCAGTTGCATCACTTGGAGGTTCAAAGTATTATGTAACCTTCATCGATGACTCAAGTAGAAAGGTATGGGTTTATTTTCTGAAAAATAAATCTGATGTGTTTGAAACCTTCAAGAAGTGGAGAGCTATGGTGGAGACTGAAACAGGATTGAAGCTAAAATGTCTGAGGTCAGACAATGGAGGAGAATACACTGATGGAGATCTCAAGGAGTACTGTGCTACTAATGGTATCCGGATGGAGAAGACCATTCCAGGCACACCGCAACAGAATGGTGTGGCAGAGCGAATGAATAGAACCATCAATGAAAGAGCCAGGAGCATGAGGTTGCATGCTGGATTACCTCCAACATTCTGGTCTGAAGCTGTCAATACTGCAGTTTACTTAAATCACCGAGGGACCTTCTGTTCCTTTGGATTTCAGAATTCCTGAAGAGGTCTGGACAGGAAAGGAGGTAAATCTTTCACACTTGAAAGTATTTGGATGTGTTTCTTATGTGCACATAGATTCTGAAGCAAGAAGTAAGCTTGATGCAAAGTCCAGAAAATGCATCTTTGTTGGCTATGGTTCTGATGAGTTTGGATACCGATTTTGGGATGAAGAAAATCGGAAAATTATCAGAAGCAAAAATGTCATATTTAATGAGAAGATGACATACAAGAACAAAGATGCGACAAATTCTGACGAAGTTGAGACATCTGATGTAATAGATGTAGATGATATTGCTAAAAGTATTGTACAAGGCAATATCATTGATAAAGAAAACACTGATCCACAGGGAGAGCCATGCACACCACCAACAGTTGTCAGAAGATCTTCCAGGACGATCAGACCTCCACAACGGTTCTCACCATCATTGAACTATATTCTATTGACAGATAATGGTGAGCCTGAAAGTCTTGAAGAAGCTACAAGAGCTGAAGAATCAAGCAAGTGGGAGCTAGCCATGAAAGATGAGATGGATTCCTTGTCAAGAAACCAGACATGGGAATTGACTCCACTACCTAAAGGGAAGACAGCCTTGCATAATAAATGGGTGTACAGGATTAAAGAAGAGCATGATGGAAGCAAACGATTCAAGGCAAGACTTGTCGTGAAGGGATTTCAACAAAAGGAAGGTATCGATTATACAGATATCTTTTCTCCAGTGGTAAAGATGACTACAATCAGATTAGTATTATCAATTGTAGCTGCAGAAGATCTACATCTTGAGCAGTTAGATGTGAAGACTGCTTTTCTACATGGAGATCTAGAAGAAGATATCTACATGAAGCAACCAGAGGGTTTCTCAGAAAAGGGAAAAGAGAACATGGTTTGCAAGTTGAAAAGGAGTTTATATGGTTTGAAGCAAGCTCCGAGGCAATGGTACAAGAAGTTCGACAACTTTATGTGCAACAATGGGTTCACACATTTGCAAGCAGACCATTGTTGTTATGTAAAGAATTTTGGGTCATCATATATCATCTTACTGATATATGTAGATGATATGCTAGTTGCAGGATCTAGCATCGGGAGATCAACAAGTTGAAACAACAATTGTCAAAGCAGCTTTGAAATGAAGGATTTGGGAGATGCAAAACAAATCCTTGGCATGAGAATCATCAGAGACAAAGATAAAGGTACTCGAAACTTTCACAAGAAGAGTATGTGAAGAAAGTTCTCCATAGGTTCAAGATGGATGGAGCAAAGCCAATAAGCACACCTTTGGCTAAACATTTCAAACTTACTAAGGAGCAGTCACCTAAAATCGAAGAAGAAAGGAACTATATGAATACAGCTTCCTTACGCGTCAGCGAATCGGAAGTCTCATGTATGCTATGGTCCATGACAAGACCGGACATTGCACATGCAAGTGGGAGTTGTGAGCGAGATACATGAGCAATCCTGGCAAACAACACCGGGAAGCTTCAAGGATATATAGACGCTGATTTAGCCGGTGATATCGACACAAGAAAAAGTACTACAGGGTTTGTGTATACTCTGGGTAATACAGCTGTATGTTGGGCTTCGAAGCTACAAAAGATTGTTGCTCTTTCTACAACAGAAGCTGAATATGTAGCGATTCATGTAGTCGGGAAGGAGATGGTTTGGTTACAAAGCTTCTTGGAAGAATTAGGCAAGAAACAACATAAAGGCATTCTGTACAGTGACAGTCAGAGTGCTATTTTTCTTGCGAAGAATCCAGCCTTTCATTCTAGGACAAAACACATACAGTTGAGATATCATTTTATTCGGTCTCTTCTTGATGATGGACAATTGATACTTGAGAAGATTCGAGGTTCGGAGAATCCCGGTGACATCTCGACAAAGGAAGTACCTATAGAAAAATTGAAGTTGTGCAAAGCTTCAGTTGGACTTCAAGACTAAAAGGGATTGACACCATTGTGTTCAAGTGGGAGATTGTTGAAGTATGAACACAATGGTGTGAAACCTCAACAATGGTATGCAAACTTTCTCCCCACCATTGTTGAAAATGGTTACTAACCCACCATTCTTCCAACCCACCATTGTTGAAAGTGGTGAATTTGGTGGCCAACCATTAAAGATTGTCTCCTCACTCTTGCTATAAATAGAGGAGCTTCTTAGAGCTTTAGACATCATTGAGTGAAGAACACAAGTGAATGTGTTGTGTAGAGAGAGCTAAAGAGTGAGTTGAGTTGAGTTGAGTTGAGTTGTTTCTCCTCCTCCTTGTATTTGTATTATCGTTTGCTTAATACAAATCAGTAGCTCCGTGGAGTAGGCAAGTTGCCGAACCACGTAAATATTGTGTGTTCATCCGCTGCCGTCTCTAACAACTGGTATCAGAGCTGATGGTTTAAAGGCGTGTTTGATTTTGCTCAAAAATGAAAATTGTCAAAATTGTGTTTTGATCATACCACTGTGTAGAGGAGGCCGAGACGAAGCCACTGGTGAAAACGGCGTCAAAATCTGATGTCGGACATGGCCACACTCTCCAGCAGGGCATCTGCCTCACGCCATGACAGCGCCCCATGCGCCTTCTTCGCCTGGATTGGCTGACCGACCGAATACCAGTTGACCCCAACAACTTGTATCAGAGCCGTTGGTGTAGGTAGGTGTTTGATTTTTTGCAGAAAAATCAAAGTGCTCAAAAATGATTTTTGAGTATCTGATCTTCTAGAGGAGGTCATCACGATTCCAACGGTGTATAGCACACTTAATTCGGAGTTCAAACGAAGAAGTTATTGTCGGTCAAAGTTTTGACTGGAAAAGTCAACGCCACGTCACCGGCCAGTCAACGCCACGTCATCGGTGCCACGTCAGCGCCACATCATCAGTCAAGTCAACAGTGCCATGTCACTGGTGGGATAAGATTCTGTGCAGCAGAGTCTACGTGCAACCGGATCTGAGATTGAATCTGGGTCGTTCATCAGGCCAGACTTGTTTTGATCAAATCTTAGCCGTCTGAAGTGCGATTTGGACGATTTCAGACTTGTTTCCAGCTAATTTGATCGTTCCGGATGCAATGGTACGGTCCGATCGTTGAGATTTGAGACCAAAAATGACAGTGGTGAATTAACAAAAAAGATTGCCCGATTAAGAAGCATCTGAAGGTCATCATGGTGGTCGTTGAAGAGAAGAAGAAGAAGGTGCACATGTTTATCCAATTACATGTGTTGAACTGCTGAGTGAGGAGAAATTTAACTGCCTTGAAGGAAGGTAAAATTGAGACACTCTGGACACCCGATCATGTCGATAATTTGAGGTGAAGAGTGGAAATTGACGAAGACCAATCTTGACGAATCTAAGCACTGGTAGTCTCGCCAGATATTGAGAAATCATGTATTAAACCAGTATATTCCAGATCACTTGTAAAGAAAAGCCGGACAAAGCTAGCAAATGATTGTATATACGGAAAGACAGATACGATGGATAGATATGGCCTAGAAGTTACTGTCTAGGAGATTGGGTTTTAAGCGGGACCAGTGTGACCCCTCCAATCTTTCCTGGGAACTTGCTTAGTGGAAGGATTATCCATACGGTACTATTTTCGTATATATAGCAGTTTGTAATGAAACAGTTGAAGACTAGCAGGATGGCGGCACAAGGGAACAATTGGGTTCTGTATGATCAAGGATCTGATGAAGTGGTGATTTCTCCAAAGAAGTTAGATTCGGTGACTGTGATTTCTCGAGGGGAGAATTCAAGACCTTGATAATGGAAGAGAAATACAGCAGGGGATAAAGATTGGCACCCTATTTTGACTTGGGCGGAGTGTTATGACGAGGATGAGCTCTTTGTCAAACATAAGCAAGGAATAGGGAGAAATCTGGAGAACAGAAATTGCACGAGGGCACACGGAGATTGTGCAGGAGTACCCGTAGGATCCAACGAGGTACTGTAATGAGACAGCAGGTGCAAGGAGAAGAAGTGTTCCTAGATGAAGCTCAGAGCAGAGACTGTTAAAGTTTGTACAACAGGAAGTCTCTTATGCTCTTAATGAAGACAACAGGCGAAGACCTTTCCAATGCATGCAAGGATGGAAAGAGAGCTGTTGCAGAGGCACCTAATTGAGGGGGTGCAAACGCCTGTGATAAAAGGCAACCGTCTATGATGAAAGACGAAGACACCAAAGAGAGTTGGTGTAGGTGGAGCTGTCAAGCAGAAAGGCACAAAAGCTCCAAACATAGAAATCGAGGTGGAGGATTGCGAGGAGTATACCGCAACTTTCTCTTTCTATGTAGTCAGTGGCAGTAATCTCTCCCATAAGTGCACATGGTGGTAGAGACTTTTGAATCCACTTTGAAGCATCTCAGCTGAAGGAGGATGCGGTCACCTATGAAAGGTGAAGACACCTTAGATGGAAGGTGTGTGAGGGCCATGATAGGAGCCCGGATCAGACCGCCCTGTGACAACGGGCGAAGACACCTTAGATGGAAGGTGTGTGAGGGCTATGATAGAAGCCCGAATCTGACCGCCCCATGACAATGGGCGAAGACATCTTAGAGAAGGTGTGTGGGCCACGATATGAGCCTAGTTCAGAACAACCCCAGAGCCAATGTGATGGCTAGATATGAGTGGACAAGTGTATAGCCAATGAAGTGGCTATGATGAGTATGGAGACAAATGCAAGATTGACTTTCATGCATATTGCCCCCATGCTAAAGATCAATGAGCTAGAAAACATTTGCCTTGGACAAAAAGTGGATGACTTGTGGAGCATTAAGACGCGGCTGCTATGAAGGAGCAGAGGGCATGCGCAGGTTTCGGGAACGAGTTGACTCTTGTCAAGGTAGTGAGCTCGGTAATGGCATTGTAATACTCAGAGTATGAAGACAAATATGGATCAACCTTTAATGGGCTGCCCCCATGGTTAAAGGTGGAGAGCTACCTGGACTCTTACGACTAAGAGCGAGAGACTCATGGAGAAGTAAGGCGTGGTTCCTAGGGTGGAACAGAGGGCAGGCGCAACTCCTGGATGAGTAGACTCTTGGAAGAGTGGTGAGCTTGTGATCATATTGAAATACTCAATGACTGTCACACTTGGAAATATTCGTTTGAGGGGGTGTTGTAAGCCTTGGTGTAAGGCTTGAAAAATCATTCCGGACCGAGCATGATTGATATGCTCGAAGGGGAATGTTGTGTTGAAGACGCTCTCAGAATGGTAAGCTTGGAAGAGCTGTAGAATGCAAGCTTGTGCTGAACAAGCAAGATGACAATTGCCCACACAAATGGCAAAGGGGGTGATTGTTAGGTATATTGCCATTTTGTGGCAATATCCTACCAGAAGTTTGCTTGGTGCTCCACAATTTAAGGAGATGGGATGGAAAGGACCAAGAAAGTTCATTCTAACGAGATAATGGACGTGGAAGATTTTAACAAGGTAGATTATTCAGAAAGTTCAACAGAGGCTCCATAATACTCACGTTCTGCAGAAAGCCGCTCTAATTAACTCTACTTTACTTAATGTTTTCAATAATTGTTTCTTAGCTAGCTTTTCTGCAGGAATGAGTTGCTACAACTTCCTTTTTTATGGATAAAATATTTCAAAAAAGACTTCACTTGATGTAATCGATTCTTTCATCAAAAGATGTTTATGTAGATTTGGTCTTTGAAGAGAGCTAGATGGGAGTTTTTATAGAAATGAACAGATGGATAATTTTTCTCGTTTAGTTTTAGGAAACATGGGAAAGTCTGACGTAGTTTGATGATAGATAACATGAGTTGTAAAAGCGAAATTTTTTTTTTGCCTAAATTTATATTGTAATGTCAGGATTATCTTACAAGAGTGGTATTGGATCTAACTTGAAAAAAAAAAAAAAACGAAAAGGCAGGAGTCCCCATGATGGCTTACGTAGCACCCAATAAACGCTGGTTCCTTGGAGGTCAATATATAGCCACAAATACAAAACGCAAAATATGGGGTTGATCTAATCACGTTCTATCTTCACCTTTTATGTGTGGCTGGCTTCATGCCTTGTAGTTCGTTCTTCCTGTAGATCACTTTTTTTTTTGCTCTCTCTCTCTCTCCCTTTCTTTTAAAGAGGAAGAAAGCTGGTTTAAGCAATAGCCATGGCAGAAAAGGAGACTCATGATCTGTTTTGCCACACTACCAATTATACGAAGGACTTCGCTATCTGGCGCCCCGTGAATGTTGTTGATGGCTCTTCTGCTCTTCTTATGTTTCAGATGATAGTTATTTCCCTGACATCAAACTTATTGGACAACTTTCTCAGGCTTCTCGGACAACCGACTTGCGTTTCCCAGATATTAGTACGGTTTCTGTTCTCTTTTTTGCTTCGTCAAGAATGTGGTATATACTAAGAAAACGTCTGATCTGTAATTGAAAAGGTTACAAGTTTACACCGAAGGAACTCTGCACTTTCTGTTCGTCAATTGTTTTTTTTTAAAAAAAGATGGCAGAAAGCAGTTGTATATAAACTCTTTCGAATTATGATATATTCCGTATTTGCACGTAGTCGATCATACACGTTAGAAATGTATAATGACAGGTCCTATAAGTACTGACAAATTTTGCATTCATTTTGACAGGCTGGTATGATATTTGGTCCTACATTCCTCGGGCAAAGCAAGAAGTTGTTAGATTCTATGTTCCCTAGAAGAAGTTTGGCGACGCTGTGGACAGTGGCATCATTTGGAAATTTATTCTATATCTTTATAATCGCAGTGAAGGCTGATCCTGCAATGATGCTAAAGCCAGGTCGAGCTGCGATGTATATAGGCTCTTCGATGTTCTTCATCTCTTTGGTTCTTTCCGTTGCACTATCATTGTTATTGAAAACCTTTGTCACCATAGAAGGTAATCTCAATAAATCGATCGTGTTCATAGCCGCATCACAGTCATTTACTGGTTTTCCGGTCGTTTCTGCCTTCCTATATGACCTGAAGATCCAGAACACAGAGGTTGGCCGCCTAGCCCTTACTTCAGCAGTATTTGCTGATTTAATTGATATTATTGTGGCTGCAATTTCGCTCACGCTCGGGGATTTCGTTTCTCACCCACTACTGCCAGTGCGGGCTGTCCTATCAAACATTGCACTTGTTATTGTTGTTTTGTTCATCATCAAGCCAATGGTAATGTGGATGGTAGGACCTATAAAAGAAATGAAACTTGTGGGCGAGAAATGCATTTTTATCACCACCGCTGTCACCCTTCTCCTCGCATTTGTGAGCGAGATCGTCGGCCAGCATTACGTCCTTGGGCCATTGATTTTTGGCTTGGTTTTACCGAACGGACCACCTTTTGGAGCAGCTCTGGTATCGAAGTTAAGTACTTTAGTTTGCGGTCTGCTCTATCCCGCCTACCTTGCTGTTACTGGTCTGCAAACCAATATCTTCGAAGTTGACTTTCAGTCTGCAATCATTGTGGCGATAATTGTGGTCTTCGGTATCATAATTAAGATGGGAGCAGTCATGTTGCCAGCCTTGCACTCCCAGGTGCCCGTTCGAGATGCTTTGGTGCTCGGAATGATTTTGAATATAAAGGGGATAGTGGAAATCAATGTTTACAACTTCTGGAAAGATAACAAGGTCTGGTTAATTTATGATAGTTCAAATTCTGGTACTGCTGTAAGAGATGGCAACCTTCACGAAGCAAGGAAAGGAAAACTTTTGAATATATACATCCCCATTAGGGAAACCCACGCCAATTAAAAATGGCCCCAAATGATTTATTAATTTCCTTTCCATGCTTATCTACAATGACCTGATCATATATATTCTATTATTATTGCAGACTTTACAAGATGGTGATTACGCTCTGTGCGTAGTTTCGGTGATTTTAACAAATGTAGTTGTTGCCCCACTGGTGAAACTGCTCTATAATCCTTCAATGCAATACAATACTTTGACGAGAAGCACCATCCAGCATTCCAAGCCAGGTTCAGAACTCCGGATGCTGGTCTGCATCCACAACCGTGAGAATGTCCCTACAGTCATAAACCTTCTAGAAATATCACACGCCACAGAAGAGAGCCCAATAGCAGTCATTGGGTTGATGCTTGTCAAGATTGAGGGACGAGCTGCCCCGATCCTTATAGCAAACAGCCAGAAAGGAGTCCTGGAGACAGAATCATCCAGTAATATCAGCATCTTCAATGCCTTGAGGAGTTATGAGCAAAATCATCGGAACTCCTCCACCGTCCAATCATTCACCTCAATAACGCATTTTGAAACAATGCATGATGATATTTGTAGTCTGGCAATGAACAAGAGAGCCACTATTGTGATCATGCCGTTTCACAAGAAATGGGCTATCGACGGCTCCATCGAATCTACAAACCGTTCTATCCAGCAAATGAACCGCAATGTCCTACAAAACGCTCCATGTTCTGTAGGAATTCTCATTGACCGTGGAATCTTAAAGGGATCATTGTCTGTACTGAATTCTAGGTTGTTGTTCAATGTTGCTGTTCTATTCTTTGGCGGCCCAGATGACGCGGAGTCACTAGCTTATGCAGCTCGCATGGCGAGGCATGAATGTGTAAAGATAACAGTCGTGAACTTCCTTCTCTTTGGAAATGCAAACAGTAAAGAAAGGAAGCGAGACAGCGATTTAATCAACGAATATCGGCAAAGCAACTTAGGGAATCAGAAATTTATGTATTTCGAAGAAGTGGTAAGAGATGGGGTAGAGCTCGGTGGATGTCTGACAAAGATGGTGGGTTGTTTTGATTTAATTTTAGTGGGGAAGTATCGCCAGAAGTCTCCTCTTTTTACAGGCCTTGAAGAGTGGAATGAGTGCCCTGAGCTAGGGGTCATCGGCGATATGCTCGCTTCACCAGATTTTGAGTGCGCTGCATCAGTCTTAGTCATTCAGCAGCCAAGAATGAGAGTGAGCGAAACGGAGCCGCTTATTCATGACTATCCAGATGATAACAGTGTATGCATTTCGATGGAGAGAAGGAATCAGAGAATGTTTTAGGAGCTACTCCTCCTCATCATCATAATTATTAAAAAAATCAAATATATTGCTCCCAGTCTTTTCTTTTTTAGGAGGCCATTTTTGTTTCTTTTTAGTTTTTAGGTCTAATATGTCATCACTCCCTATATTATATTGCTAATTCATAGAGGAGGAAAATTGGAACTCTCACATAATTTAATAAACATATAAATACACAGTAACCAAAAAATAATAATAAGAAGAGGAACCCATAAATTTTAACATACATGATTGTTTGTTTGTTGAATCATGTTTTTGAATTGTCGAGGTTGGTCAAGATTTGATTTCTTTTTTATATAAGTTTGATGCATAATTAAATTATTATGACTAATGGATGGATTGATTGACTTTACAACCAAATTCATCGAAATTCAATAATGATTTCTTTTTTGAGCATTGTTAGTGCGATGAATCGTGCCCCTAACCTGCTATTACTCTTTTTAGTGTGTAAGTTATATTAGAGTATAAAGTAATCATATTATAGGGTTTCACTTATAAGCTTGAACTTTTAGGTGAAATAGTTTCTTAACATGATATCATAGCCTTGTTAATCTAGCAGTTACGAGTTCGAATCTCACCATCCTCATTCTATTTGATAAAAATCAAGTACAAGTCTGTGCAAGTTTCAAGCCTAAAGAGTTTTCAATTGAGAAGATGTGTTAGAGTATAATATAATCATATTATGGGATCTCACCTATAATCTTGAGATTTTAGTTAAAATGGTTAGTTAACAAGTTCAGGCTTCCGATCGACTGCTGAGAATTCCGAGCTTCCTGTTTACTTGATACTTTTTTAAAAAAATAAATAAATAAATTTTCTTGAGATTTACTAGACACATAGTACGTACTTGCTTGTAATGGGTTCTTGGTATATATCTCAAGGAAGCTGGAGCTGTTACTGTTTTCTGTCGCTGCTACTAATTAGCCACTGGGATTTGATGAACCGAGAATCTTTGCTTATTTAAAGAAAAGAAAGAGAAGATAGATATTGCCGAAGCAAAGAATATTATCAAGTCGTAAAGAGCTGAAAAGCATAATTTGATTCTCCAAAACGACAATGGCCACATACATTGTTTGGTATCTTCACTCTTTCAATTTCCTTACTGGAGGGGACGATTCATTTCGTTTATTTTTTATTTTAATTTGTATTTATAATAATAATAATAATAATAATAATAATAATAATAATAATAATAATAATAATAATTAATCCAGCCACATCCAAGAGTAGGTGAGGTGACTAACATCAACATTGCTTGATCTTTATTGGTACAAGTTCTAATCCGACCTTTTCAATGTGGTCCTTACCAAACTGCCAGAACCCTGCAAGGTTTTATCTGCTTTATCAGTTGCTTGCTACTCAAGTTTTTGTTCTCTTAAACAAAAATGTTCCTGTGTTTCTCTTCGTGGATCCTGTAGATGAAATATCCTAGCTAGCTCTCCTGTTATACTGTGATTCACGGGTTCATCGATGGTGGCGCGCGTGCGTGAATTTATATCCCGGACCAGGGTGGCGCGTGCAACATGCTCCGGCTCTGCAATGGTTTTCTTCTCCTGAATATACATGCGTGGGCGGCTGTCATAATACCGAGCTTGCAATTATTTGTAATTATTTCTGCTCCGGCCGGCTCAGCAATTATCATTATTATTTAGAATAATCCCAGTTTAGTAAAATAAATATAAATAGATAATGTCGCTGCTTTGCAGTATGAGAGAATCTGATTCCATAAATGAGAATCGTGAAGAAATTGGTGTATCCAGATTATCTTGATAAGGGAGGGAAGTTGATTATGATTGGAGTCCTCGATCTCTCACGTGGTCTAATGAAGATATGGCATCGTTAGAGATAAATATATAAGAACCGGTAGTGTATAAGAATAATCAATGTTGTTAAAAGTCAAAGTATAATATACTCCCCGATCAATCGTTGTAGCTTTAAAATATTTTATTTCTGTTTTTACATTTATTTATATTATTTTATTTCTGTTTTTAGATTATTTTGATTTAATTATATTAAAAATAATTTTAAAAGGAAGCTCAACAGTGCACTATTTTAAAAAGAAAACTCAACAATACACTCAAAAGACTCGGGCTGCAGTGATTCCACGCTAGTTTTTCTTGTACAATTAGCCATCTTTCGAGTGTTCCCCTAGACCAAGTAGAATTTAAGCACTGTCATCTCCCCTTTTAATATATTATTTGCTAGATCACTTTTGACATTTGTTACCAATTAGAATCTCAGCTTTGTTTACATTCATGAATGAAGTTGTCTTTAAATATCAAGTTTATCTATCAATTTCTTAAAGAGACGAGGAGGGAGAACTCAACTTAGGCTGCTGCTTTCATGGCTTCTTGTTGCTATCCTGATATTCTTGCTTGGATTCAGAACCTTCCACCAATCACTCAATGGAGAGAGAAAAATTCCATGTCCATATGCATATGTTCTTCCGGCTCTTTCCAGCCATCCCTCAATCTTTCTGTGGCCAAAAACCTACAATCTGCAACTATTTTCTTCTCTATCATTGCAGATTTCAATCTCCCTATATCTCTTTGGTCCTCAAAACCAATCAAAACCAACCCCAAATCATCGAAGTTATTAGATGATGGAACGATTTCTAGTCTCTCGGTGAATCTTATTGAAGATGTCCTTGGTTATGCCTCAAACAAGTCATGTACCTCCTCCACCAAAATTCTCAGAGCGGATTCTGTACTTTCCCAGTTAAAAGATACGTTCAACGCTGCGTTTCTAACACTCTCACTCCTCATTTGCATCTACGAAGCTCCTGCAGATCTACGCTCTGAATGTCTTGCTAGTCTCAAGAATCAGTTGACTAATCGCCGGTTGCGGGGAGCATCAAAATCACTCATGAAAATCATGGGATCCAATCTAGAAGAGCAGTGGATGCGGTCCGTAAATCTTGCAATCACAAACTGGATTGCAGAGCGCCAAGCTTCCCACCAAACTCTCAAAACTCCATCACCACTCTTTTCTTACTCATTCTCAACAACGGGGTTATGGAAAGTTCAATTATATTGTCCTGTCATAGCCATGGATGTCGAAAGTTCAAGCAATCCAGCTCATGAGAGGCTTCTTTTCTCCCTGAAATACCACCAACTTGAATGTGTCATCCAATTTAACTACAAAGTCATCGTTCAAGAGAATTGGGTGGATGTGATTGTAAACACGGATAACATAAGGTACTGACAAAATATATTTCTTCAAACATATGTGGACCTTATTGAAATAAATTATTATTATTCTTGTTGGCCTAATGATCTTCAACTTTAATCAGATATATTCCTGTATTTTTTTTCTAGGTGTGATGTAGTCCGACTACTGAATGAAACTCTCATGACTGAACAAGGAGTTGGGATAGATGAGAAGCATTTCCCTTCGAGAATATCGTTGTATCTCGCTCCAATTCTTCAAACCAACATTATAAGCGTTTCAGTAAGCAAGTCTTCAGAGAATCCAGCAAGAGAGATTGAAATGGAAAAGGGTATAGAAGCTTCTTTTGATCCACCTAATAGTTTCTTGGGGCTGAAGGTTTCGGCAGGAGAGACAGTGTCGATGAGCTTGAAGCCTTGGAAATTTGAGCAGTCTGTTTATGGTTCCAGTGCAATAATGAACTGGTTTCTTCATGATAACATGGATGGACGAGAGGTTTTCTCGAGCAAACCTCCGAGGATGGCACTGATCACACCCAAGCCATGGTTCAAAAACCGGTACTCAAGCTCTTACCGGCCTTTCACTCGGCAAGGAGGGGTGATCTTCGCCGGTGATGAGTATGGAAAGAGTGTGCAGTGGAAGGTGGACAAGAGTACCATAGGGAAGACGATGGAATGGGAAATAAAAGGGTGGATTTGGTTAACGTACTGGCCTAATAAGTATAGAACAGCGTACAGTGAGACTCGGAGACTGCAATTTGAGGAAATTCTTCAGCTCAGTGTTCCACCAGCTTAATTAACTTTAACCTACCAGTTTCTTAACTTCTGTGCCATCTAGAAAATTAAGTGCCTTGAACGCACGTCGAAATGTTATAGTCATCACAAGCAAGTGCGGATAATATTCATATAAGGGAATACTCGAAATAAATCAAGTATATCCACTTTAGTTGGGATCAATGTACAATCTCTTAAAGCTGTTAATGATTGCTTCAAAATGTATAGGTTCTCCGACAGCTTAATTAGATGCCTGTGGATATTAAGTGTCAGAAATCTCTCGTGATGTTTTTGTTTTATATATTTTCTTAAGGTTCTTGACTTTCAGGTCTATACGCACATTTAAATAATCTCCGTTGGTGTCTGCAATTCACTAGGTAGCGAGAGAGCAAAAAACAAAATTGCACCTGGTACTTCATGACCAAAATAATTTAAGGATCCAATGCTTAATACATTGTGCGTGTATGCAAGGGCATGCAGAGCTTAACAACCAAGATCACGAATTGCTGGGGATAAATTTTTGTCATCAGGTTGATGGGAGATTATCGCATGTAAAACAGAATAACAGCAGTATATTATTGAAAAAAAGTAGGAAATGCTCCACAGGTGTTTATCGATACACCACAAACAACAGGCATATATTGCTTAACTGGAACACAAACAATCCTACAACCTAAATGCTCAACCAATTATAACTATATTAATTTAACTGACCTTAACGCTCAAGTACATTACCAATACAGCTCTAGCTTCTGATTGCTGGCATAATATGGAAAGACGAAATGAATTAACGATCGTAATATCCAACCTCCAACCTTTCAGGGCTTCCCAAAAATCGCATCGAAGTTACCAGAGACAGTATGATCACTAGTTGATAGCATGAAATGATGGCAGGACAGCTATAAGAGGGTCTCCATAACCAACTGCATCTGTTTTATACCGAACATGAGATGATCAGTTTCTAAAAAATTAAATAAAAAAAGATGATAAGTTTATTCACAGCCGGATAATATATCAATCCAACAGCTGCAGTGGTTTATGTTGCACCAACAGCAATGCCTCAATACAGTTCCAAGATTTTCGCTGTACCGACTCAACAATTTAATATGCCACAACTGTATATTCTAAATCTAACGCAATGTCAAGTAATTTCACAAAACAAGATTTTTATTGGACATGGAACTTGTTCTGTACTGTCACTGCCAAGCATAATTAGCAATCAAATAATAAGGCCATAGATCAAATGGAAGCAACTGGTCCAATCCCCACCAAAATGTACTCTGTTACAACAGAATTCAAGATATGGAGCAAAGTCCTCACATATAAGCACCGCCATTAAAAGAAAAGGAAGAGTGGAGTTTAGTGAGTAAAACTTTGCTAGACCAATGTGTTCCAGGACCAAGCTACAACGTTATGTGGACACAGCCAGACACCTGTCTATCCTGATAATTAAACGGTACCTTCCCTTTCACTTTCCCCCCTAACAAGTAATTAAAAAGGTATATCACATGTTTGAGCCTAAGAGGAAAATGCATGAACTCCTAAAACTCTGCATGAAAAAACCTATAACTTGCATTTAATCACATCACTCACAAAAATATGCACAAAATCACCAGAAAAGTAGATAGATACTTGTATTAGAAGTGTGTTTTAGATAGAATGATGTGTGTGTGTGTGTATCTCATTTTTATCAAAACCCATGCTAAACATTGCACTTCAGGCAAACAAACATCTTTATAGGGTATAAAGTTATCTGCAATTTTTCAGAGAACTAATTACTTATTGCTTGCAATGATTTATTTACTTATTTTGGGGAATGCATCCCTTGTCTAACTCATTTTTATTCAAACTCATATCCTCTACTTATGCTTCCTGGGTGGCACTTGTAGCCTGATTTATTCTAAACCCAGCTAGGCTCCATAAGTGGTGCCTATATGTTCCTTAGTGTCAAAGCAAGGTTGACTAGTAAGTTATTCAAAAAACTAAGATGCTAAAAATCTACAAATGAAAATAAAATGGTTGATGTGTTACCTCCATCATCGAAGAGGAGCTTTAATACTTCTCCCGCCACATCAGACTGCTCAATCATCAACAAAAACACGACAAATCAATTATCAAAGCAAACTCCGGTATGAAGAAACTAAATAGGAGACTTACTTTCACAGGAAGTTCAGTGCCAAATTGATCCAAATATCCTATCACTTGTCCTTCTTTAATCACATTACCCTACAAATTTGAATTTAAAACGATCAGAATTAGGAAGAGGCAACAGAAGACTTGAAGCCATTGTGCAAAATTAATTTCAGCATATGGATTATTTTAAGTTAATGCAACATAAATGTCAAGAGTGAATATGATGCATGGTAATGAGGTTCAAAGATATATTTCCAAAAAGTTATTCCTGCAATGGATGGTAAAGATGATCAGCTGAGAGCAAAAAAAAAAAAAAACGGGCACAATACAGGCCACAGTTTTGATGATAAAAAATGTTCTGGATCAATAAAAAATGTTCTGGATCAATTTTAAATTTGAGATCTCCAAATTCAGTTCTTACAGAATTCCTAGCACATGCCAATTATCTGTGCATGCTAATCTCATCAAAATGGCTATTATCCTTTAATAAATGAGCAGATCATAACTAGATTCCATCAGTAATCGATAATTACTTCCACATTTACTGTAAACCTACCAAGCTTAAACAATGTCTCATCACCCTGGGACAATCCAACCATCTACAAGCATAAAACTTCTATTTACTCTATGCCAAGTGATTTTTCCTTTTTCTTTTGGTTTCCATTTCATGAATCTGATAAAAGCTGCAATAACAAGAAGAAATGGAAAGGGGTATGCCATGATGATGGAACGTGATAAAACGAAAATACAAAACATTAACTAAGATTGGCCCTCAACCATTGCCTCTCACAATGCCATGCTAGCAGATAAAAACCAATCCTTAACTGGCAAATAAATGAAAATAGTTGGCAAATGACTAACAAATTTTCAAAATTGGAGTTGGTTGGCAATAATTTGATAATTCAGCAAATAAAAAATATCTGACGGAGAAAAGTGGTGTAAACACATGTACCTCTTTACAGATAGGTGACTGCTTTTTCCCTTTCACCGTTCTGTTTCTTCGAAATGAGCCAACCTAGCATAAAATAAAAAATTACACACATAAAAATTTTACATGTCTTCTTAAAGGCTTTGTTCACAAGTAAAGGGGAAATTGGCCTGTTTCTCTCTGGTAATATTACTTACAGTTGGAGAAGCAACTAGAACATATCCACTAGCCCCAGAGGCCTCTAACACTGCCAACTTAGATGAATTCCTGAAGGAGACATTTGTAAAGGGAGTGGTTTTCTCGACAGAAGATTTAGATGGCGATGGCGATGGTGCTGGAGAAACAGCTGCTGATAAATCCATTGGCGGAGTTGGAATAGGTGGTGGTGGTGGTGGTTTTGATGATGTAAAGGGATGTTTTGCAACCCCAGTGTTCCGCTTCAGATGCATTTCAAAGTCCCCAACCTAGCACAAACAGAAGATAAACAGTCATATTGTGTATATTATTAAGGCTGAAAACCTGCAAGGTGGCAAAGATTCAAGGAAATCGCAAGAGTGGAAGCTTGTGTCGTTACTATATTTATTTCTGCTGAAGTGTTAAAACCTTATTTTTAAAAATTAGAGGCATTTCTAAGGATATGGGTATGAAATAAGAATGTTGTTTCAAGGGAGAAAAAACAAGCATATTATGGATCAGGAGTTCACCTTAAATTTCAGTTCAGCAACCTCTGTCTCGTCACAGACATCTAGTATCAATGCCTTTGATGATGCCAAAACAATAAACAAGAAAGATTCACATCACATGTTGCCAACAGGTATAGATCGAAACGAAATGTTTATTATCAATGGCAAACAAAACAAAATGAGATTTTGAATCAAGCCTTCTTGAGAAACAAAAGTAATGATATATAATCAAACTAGCCTAAGGAAAACACCAAGAACATAAAAGGTCATCTCCTAAGCATCCTGCAAGCTTTATGCTAAGAAGCAAATATAGTTTTGCCAACACCCGAAAACCTTTCTCCCACCCAAATCCCAGTGGTGAGTTGGTGTAAAAATCAAATCTGAAACCATCGTTTGCCTGCTAGGAAAAAAATAGCAGGACTAATATTAATTGTTAGGTTTGCTTGTTCTGGGAAAGCATTAGCAATACCTGGACAACGCCCATAATGGTCTTAACAAGCTTATATGCAGCCCATAATCAAGCATATAGTCACTTCAATAAGCTGGAAGTCCAAATCCAAATATCCAACATTAAATTTCAACAATTTCGCTAAAGGCAATTAACTGACTTTCATGATGTTTGATACATTAACTGCATAATTTTCCAACAAGAGAGAGAGAGAGAGCACAAGATATCTCTAGTTTGGTTATTGTGTCTCCTAAATCTCAACTTGTCTTGATTGGAAGAGGATTCAAATTGTTAGTCAAGCTTCCTCAGTGCAAGGGCAGCCAAATAAAAACTTCAATTTTATCTCTGATAGCATGAAGAATAGAATCAATCCACATTTTTTAGGATACAATAAGCAGCAGTTAAAAATTGTGATCAGAACAACTTAAAGTAGTTGAAGGCAGAAAAATGACATTGGTTATGTATAAGAATCCATCCAATATAATATAACTCCACAATTTAATAGTAACAAAGTAAGAACTTACTTCAAATCCATTTGGAAAAGTTGCATTTCCTTGAGAGTTCTTTTCCAATGAACCTTGTTTATTGGAATCTAACAAGCATGCCTCATCAGTAGCAACTAATTTTAATAATTGTACTCTAATAATTATAATATACAAACATCAATTGAAAAAAGAAACCCACCATCATTAGTCTTGGATATTGCAGGAGCTTCAGAAGTTTTGACACAAGATACTAGTCTTCGATTTCTCTTTACTGGATAAGATACCAGCTTCTTCCCAACAGTCAAACCTTGAGTGTGCAGGTTACCTGCCATAAGAATTTCAAAGGTTAAATAGTTATAGTGTAAAAACAGCAAGGTAGCTAAAGAAATCGGAATGCAAATTTATGAATTTCCAGCCAAACGCGCCTTAATTATCAAAAATCTGTTTCTCCTTCCTAGTTTTAGCCTCATAAACATAAACAAATTAACAAAAGATATCACTAATTGCAACCTGGTTTGGATCTAATCACATAGAAAAGATAAAAAGGAACAAAGAATCGGCAAATTAACCGACAAAACGAACAGATGCAAGGGGTGGGGGGAGTTACATTGAAAGGATCGGAGAAGAAGAGAGGATTCCATCGGTAAAGAAATGAAGAATTTGAGTTGTGCTTGTGTATATGTAGAGAAGATAGCAATGGGTTTTTTTTTATTATTGAGGGTGGAGGAGCGTTCCAAAATTGGTAGTTAGTCCAGTTAGCTTTAGCTGCACCTGCACTCCACGGTTCACGCAGATATTAGACACTTCCTTTGTAATGTCCGCCCACCAACTCTCAGTTTCTCCACCCCACCTCCATTAAGACCGAAAACAATTATAAAAACCAGTCCCCGGCTGTATATTTTGTTTTTATTGAGTTCCTGAGGTTTAATATTATTCAATTTCACCGTTCAACAACTAGATTTAGCATTTTTACACAGGAAATTGGTAATAGAATACGGGTGCTTTATGCGCGCGCCAATGTTAGCATTATCTTTTTGGCTGTAGAGTCCCAGACACGCATATGATTTCATACACCGCTGCTTGTGATTAGAGCTGGTTATTACAGCTAATAAGTTGTAGATATCATATGGTCACAAATTCTACCAGAAACTATAAAGATGTGAAAATGTTATATCATCAATAGAACTAGCATTGATGGGTTAGATATTTAATTGCACATTTTATCGCTAAAATCATTGTTACATTGACAGAGTGCCTAATGAATTACCAAGTTGCCACAGTACAACCACCCGTTGAACATGCAAGTAAACTGGTTCATGCTGGAGGAACTGTGTAGAGTTCATTGCATGTACTTTTCTTAGAAGTTGGAAGGCATAGTAAAGAAGAATCAGCTTTATTTTCCTCAAAGACCTACGGAGAAACAGAGAGCTAGAAACGAGTTAGTTTTTATGTTTCAGATTCATTTGGACTAGCTCTTTCTGCAAACAAACAATTTCTTTTCGGTGATTTTAGTTCTACAGCGAGGTGATTCATCTAAACTGATTTTGTAGACCAAGAAGTTCAATTATACACACAAATTATTCAAGCTGAAATTAGAAGGAAAAAAAATTAACCGGGATGCCAGGCTTGTTTGCATGTAATTAAATCTTCCAAATTTGTGTTTATGTCTACAAATATTACACATAAGAACATAAGTTATTAAGTGAGATTCAAAACCTGAATCTTAATAAAAACATAACTTTTAAATGGTCTAACCTTCTTTTTGTGTTGAAATCAAAAGGCAGGGGACAGGTTTGAAATCGGCTCTCAGTTCTCAACTGTGTCAAAAGCTGCAGTACTCTTAGCTAAAGAAACTATGAAACTGCAACACAGATTAGACAGATACAGTCAAGTTTCTTATCCCTGTTTTTTCCTCCAATGAAAGTTCCTTCTCCACCTTTTAGTTTGTGCAGCCGATGCAAGTAAACCACCACAAAGACAAGATGTCACATGGCGCGGCACACACACATAAATAACTTCAATATTATTCATCGCAGCACATGTTTTACAAATCTTTGCATTTTGACAGGAAAGAGAGAAAAATATGGTTTAGATGTTTACAACTTGTAGCCTAAGCGCAAACGAAAGCAGAACTTCAAAAAGTAGTAAATCCTGGAAGATTACAGGAAGAGAGTTTCATGGCATCATAGAAAAACAAGTGCCCACCATGAATTATTCTCCAAGCTTTTGGCTTTTAATATCTCATCAGAACTCGGGCAACCCTGAACCTTGCCATCACTATTCAAGCAATTAGCTCACTTCCTTAGAATTGGAGATGTCATTTGTCAACCCACTATAATTTTCCCGAGATAAAATAATGTTCAGTTCTGAAGTGGTGAGTGGTTAATCAACCACAATACAAGAGAAATAATCTAAAATTAGAAAACAATAAGCAGGCACTTGAAAATATCAAATACATCGTTACAAGATCAAAACCACATTGCGAATCAATTACTGGAAAGATCTTACACTGCATCAAAAATATTAATTCATTCAATCTACAAAATCGTAATCAAGTCTTGTGCAATCGTGGTACCAATGAATCTTGTCGTCGCTAATCTAAACAGAACCAATCCGTACACTTGTCGTTCAATTACAATCAAACACGAGCGGCAACAGCGGCAGAGGAAGCGGGGCCACCAAGGAAAGACAACAGACCCGCGCTAGCAGGTTCTTGATCATCAAGGAACAAATCCTCGGGAATCCTAAAGGCACCATGAGCACAAACAAGAGCAAACCCAACCATCGAAGCAGAGATCAAGAGCGATCCTACGCTAGTCAAGAAAATAACAACAGTCGTCGAGACGACAAGAATCCCCAGCGTTTCACGTTCAGAGAATGAACGGCCGAGAATAACCAAAGGCTGGTCTGACGGTCGAAACAGGTAGAGGAAAATCCAAGAGGCAAGGAGTGATAGGAGGACGATGAGAGAGAGAGGGTGAGAAAGGAGAGAAAAGGCGAGTATAAGTGCGAGTAGGGTAATGTAATTGACTTTGAAATAAGAGAGATTTTTTCGGATGCGGGTAGCGGCTTCAGAGAGGGAGTCAGGCCGGGCCAAGTAATTCCGATCTATAAGCTCAGACCACGGGCGGCGTTGAGAGAAGCCTTGGCGGATGGAGGTGGAGATGCGGGAGAGGAACGCGCGGAAAGCGGGAGTTGCTACTGGGGATTGGGTTTGGGGGTTTGAGACTGGGATTGTGGGAGAGGACATTATGGTGGCGCGTGAGAGTAATAGATGTGGGTGTGAAAAAGGCGTGGAGTTGGCTAGGAGATCTTTACTTCAAGAGAGGATGTAGTAGAGGAGGACCAATGGTACTGGTGAATGGAGAGAGAAAGAGATACTTATTGGAGGCTCGAAGGGAAATTATTGGATGTATCGCTGGATCCAGTGACGGGAGTTGACAGCGGTGATGTCGGTGCTTTTGGATTTGATCTCTTTATTAAACGTGATCATCTTCTTCTTTTTTTCTGATTGATGATGCGCTCCGTTTATGAATTAACAGACTAACAAACAGTTCACTATGCTCATCATTGATCATACGCGTGAAGTTGCGATGGGCTCTTCTTGGGCCTTTCCTCCTGGAAAGGCTTAAAGCCCATCTCATTGAGGCTTTTGGGACCTTCTAAATTAAAATTTTCTTGCCATGTTTAAGAGGTGTTTCCGAGAAACACAGAGATTTTTCCAGACAGAGGTTTATAAAAAACAATTTAAAATTAATTTTTTAGTTATTTTAGTACGTTATATAAATATATATATTATTTTAATAAACTTGTAAGTAAAGATTATTTTTAAAAATAATCAATTTATCATAAGATGTGGCGGGCCTAATACTCTCTTTGCCCATCAACAAAGAAAACCCACTTTAATTTTTGGGCTGGGTTTATCTTATAGACAATCAAAGGCCCACTACCTACAGAGATGGTCGATTCTGTCATTTGGAGGCCGGACCACCGCTTGTTCTGGCTGATCCACTGATGCAATGGTCCATCGAAGACATATCCCATCTGGAGCACCCCCATGAACATGATGATGGTGACTCTTTCCAGGTTATAATGACTAGCCTTTCCAAGTTGAGTGTGATCATTAATAAATGATAGAGGGGCCCTCTCAAGCGTGTGTCTCTTCTAGATCCATACAAATTTTAAAAAATATTAACCTGGGAAGATAACCATCCAACGGTGTAGATTAAGCAAGAACTCCACAACCCTCAAAAGAAAGAAACCAACCCCACTTTTTGTCAGGAATTTCGGACAACGACATGTCTTCGTGTTACCTCGTATCACAAGCTCTTTGAAAGCAAATCCCTCGAGCTAACTATAGCCCCCCACCAGCCATCCAATCCCAATTTGTGGTCCAAAGAACACCTTATATATTGGAATATTTAAATAAATAAAAAAGGTCCTGGCCTCAAAAATTAATTTAGTTCGTAGGTCTTCTTCTGTGCACTTCAAATCATCAGCCTCCCTACAATATTTTGAAGTTGCCTAGCTTATATAGCTGCTTCCGAAGATCTACCTCCCTCGTCAGCCAATCAATCCATAAACCCGAAAAACTTTTCATTGAAAAAACAAGGAAACAGAAGGGCAGATAATATAATAGTCTGGGGTCTGTATTATATACATATTAGCGTTGTCTTTTTAGATACACGATGTGTTTTTACATTTGATTTATTGGGTTTTGGCCCATTGAAGAAGATAGCCGTTAGGGGCGCGGTAGGGCAATAAAGGAGCATATTGTATAATCCATGAACGAGTGCATATGAGTAATACAAAAACAGGTCAAAAAAATGTTCATTGAGGAGAGGGAAAACTATGGGTTAAGAAAAAACTAGCCGTTAGAATTTTGTATAGGAGGAAGAGCCACTCTCTCTGTGCAACTTATTGCCTCCCGGCTCCCCCTGACAATCTGTCTCCAAAATTTCTCTCTCCCAATACAAAGATTCCTCCCCTCTACTGTGAGTGAGATAAGATCTTCACGTGATCCATGACAGAAACCCCACCTCTGGTTCTGGTTTAACACTACAAAACCCACTCGCAGGTGTTTTAGTTCCTGTTTCATTCCTCTATAATTTCTACACAGTGATGTTTATAAACTCAAACTCTCCCCTTCTCGTTCAAACTGGCAAAACAAATTAATCCTTGTTTTCTTCCTTCCTTTTTCCTTCTTGTTTAGTCATTTCTGTACTACATTTTTGCTACTTGTTTGATGGTTAATGGAGAATCCAAATAAATCACTCAATAGTTCTTACAACTACCCTTTCCAAAATCTTGCAGATTCATGCTGCATGTCCAGTAAGAAAAAGGAGAAATGGAAGATTCAGTCACAATTACAAAAACCCTTTTCTCTTTACACCCGCATTTTCTTGCTTCACCAGCTTCTGCTCATTTCGGCATTTCAACCAGTTTCAAGCCAAGTCTGGGATGGTGTGATTGTCACCCAAGCTGATTTTCAAGCATTGCAAGCTTTCAAGCATGACCTGTTTGATCCAAAAGGCATCCTGAGAAGCTGGAATGACAGTGGCTTTGGAGCTTGTTCTGGTGGTTGGGCTGGGATCAAGTGTGCTCAAGGCCAAGTTATTGTGATCCAGCTTCCTTGGAAAGGACTAGGAGGCAGAATCACTGAGAAAATTGGCCAACTTCAACAACTAAGAAAGCTTAGCCTCCATGACAATGTCATTGGTGGCTCAATCCCTCAGGAATTGGGGTTTCTCCCCAATCTTAGAGGTGTTCAGTTATTCAATAACCGGCTGTCAGGCTCAATCCCACCTTCATTAGGTTCTTGCCCTTTGCTTCAAACTCTAGACCTTAGTAACAATTTACTCACTGGGTCTATCCCCTTTAGGCTTGCAAACTCTACCAAGCTTTTTAGGCTCAACTTGAGTCACAATTCCATTTCGGGTTTAATCCCAGTTAGTCTCACACGCTCTTCTTCGCTGATTTTCCTTGATCTTCAATACAATAACCTCTCTGGTGCTATTCCAAACTCTTGGGGTGCAACGCAAAAGAAGAGTAACTTTCTTCCACTTCAGCACTTATCCCTTAGTCATAACTTCTTTTCTGGAAGAATTCCTGCTTCTCTGGGCAACCTGAGAGAGCTCCAGGAGATTTCTGTTAGTCACAACCAAATAAATGGAGCTATACCTGTTGAAATAGGGGGGCTTTCTAGGCTTAGAACACTAGATCTTTCCAATAATGCCATTAATGGAAGCTTGTCTGATAGCCTTTCCAATATATCCTCCCTTGTTCTGTTGAATCTTGAGAACAATTACCTTGATAACCAGATTCCAGAAGCCATTGGCAGATTGCAAAATCTCTCTGTCCTCAACTTGAAGAGAAACCAATTTGGTGGTCACATTCCTGCAACAATAGGAAACATTTCTACACTCACACAGCTTGACTTGTCCCAGAACAATCTCAGTGGAGAAATTCCAGATTCCCTTTCCGACCTTGATAACCTTATTGCATTCAATGTTTCTTACAATAACCTCTCAGGTCCTGTTCCTATTCCTCTGTCCCAAAAGTTCAATTCAAGCTCTTTCGTGGGGAATATTCAACTATGTGGATATAGAGGTACTGCTCCATGTCCTTCTCAAGGGCCTTCCCCAAGTGTCCCAGTTTCACCGGCGGAAAAACCGAAGAAACATCATCGTAAACTGAGTACCAAAGACGTAATTCTCATTGCAGCAGGAGCTCTTCTCATTGTATTGCTTATAATTTGTTGCATTTTGCTTTGCTGTTTGGTAAGGAAAAGGGCTGCATCAAAAGCAAATAATGGTCAAGCCACAGCAAGGGCGGCGGCGGTGGCTAGAGGCGAAAAGGGGGTCCCGCCCGCAACAGGTGAAGTTGAATCTGGTGGAGAAGCTGGAGGGAAACTAGTCCATTTTGATGGGCCAATGGTTTTTACGGCTGATGATCTTTTGTGCGCAACTGCTGAAATTATGGGAAAGAGCACATATGGGACTGTCTATAAGGCCACGTTAGAGGATGGGAATCAAGTTGCAGTGAAAAGATTAAGAGAAAAGATCACCAAGGGCCAAAGAGAGTTCGAAAGCGAGGTCAACGTGCTTGGTAAAATCCGGCACCCAAATCTTCTGGCATTAAGGGCGTATTATTTGGGACCTAAAGGAGAGAAGCTTCTTGTTTTCGACTACATACCTAAAGGGAGTCTTGCAACATTCCTCCACGGTTAGCAAATCTGTATTATTATTTAATTTAATTGGTTTTACATCTCTATAAGCTGCTCTCTTCAGCTAGTGAGTAACATGCTGTATTTTAACATGCTGGGCAGCTAGAGGATCTGATACACCAATTGATTGGCCAACAAGAATGAAAATAGCTCAGGGCATGACGCGCGGCCTGTTCTATCTACACAACAACGAGAATATCATACATGGAAACCTTACATCAAGCAATGTCCTTCTTGACGAGCGCACAAATGCAAAAATTGCAGATTATGGCCTATCTCGGCTAATGACAGCTGCTGCCAACACTAATGTAATTGCCACTGCAAGTGTATTAGGATATCGAGCACCAGAGCTTTCAAAACTTAAGAAAGCGAACACAAAAACAGATGTATACAGCCTTGGAGTGATTATTCTGGAACTTCTTACAGGGAAGTCTCCTGGTGAGGCAATGAATGGTGTGGATTTGCCTCAATGGGTTGCCTCTGTTGTCAAAGAAGAGTGGACTAACGAAGTTTTTGACTTGGAATTGATGAAAGATGCCTCGATTATCGGCGATGAGTTGCTTAACACATTGAAATTGGCTTTGCATTGTGTTGATCCCTCACCTGCATCACGACCAGAAGTTCAGCAAGTCCTCCAGCAATTGGAAGAGATTAAACCAGAGGCAGCTGCAAGTCCCGGGCCTTCCGGGGATGACATTACAGGAGTTCCTTCAACAAGTGATTAAGGAAGGGACTCCAGAAATGGGGTTACTTATTTGGTGGCCAGAGAGTTTAGGAAATAGACTACACTACAATTCTTTCATTCTTGAGTCTTGGTTTTGAGTAGTGTTATTAGTTCTGTAGGTTCCTCCAATTGATCTGAAAAACAGGACAGTTTTCCGATCATGTTCCACCACTGATTTATATGAATCTACAACTCTTTCTTTTGAGTGTTATAATCAGTGTCTGTCGTAGGTTTCAGAAAAACAAGACCGTTTTCTGATCATGGTAGAAAAATAATATTTCTCAAAAATCGCACAATTAAAAAAACAATTTCTATCGCGTGCAATGCGTAGCCGTTTTATTTCTTGTCTCTGTCTCTCTTTTAGATCCAAGTTTATATATATAAAAGTCAAACGCATGTTTATATTTTATAAGAACCTAACGGTCATGAAAGAAATATAAACAATCCAATGGCAACAAAAGAAGATGACGTGGCATACAAGTACTGGAGAGGCAAGATAAAACACTCACATGCATTTTGAGTTCTGCATTAATAAACTTGGGCGTGCAACGAGAAGAATTGAATCTGCGGTTAGTTAGGCATGCATCACCTGCACATCACGCCTAGGCGCGCAGGTGGTACATGCACGGATCGAATACGAGAATTAGTCCTTCCAACTGCTAGATTGAGAAATAAATGCTAAGTCCAGGAAAACAACTCTCAGGTTATTTCACTCTCATCTGTACTTGAACTATTTCAATCAGTTTCACCCAACCTTTTGGCATCGCTACTGGAAGACGGCAGCAGTCTGCCTGATGCTTGGATTGAACGAAAAGAGACGAGCTCCGTATGGTGGAGTGATTGTTTGTGGGGAGGTCATAGCTCGGTAAACGAAATATCTTGTAAACGAAATATTTTGTATCAGTTAAAACAAGAGATAAAACGATATCTCTAGTTTAAATTCTGGTTCATACTGGATTTTCAGTCAAACCACAACATTCTAGTTTTGTTTTGTATTTTTGTTTTTGTCAAATAGTATTTTTTAAAATAATAAATAAAATTATAATATTATTCATACTTTTTAATCCGATCGTTAGATTGAGATGAAATTTTATGAAAAATCTTTTAATATATTTATATATTATGTTAAAATTTGAGATCAACAGTATAATGAACTTACAAGACTGAAAACAATATTCTTATAATATTATTTATATTTATAATTTTATTTAAAAAAATCATTTTAAAATGATAGGATTGCTTCGGACAGCTCAATCATGCCTGGAGGCGAGGATGGCAGTACGTAGTTTAAGCGATGGATTAGGCTCGGTAGCTTGTATTTAAGCCCTGCCTTGTTAGAACATTCGAGCAACTTGTTCCGGTCATGACTCATGAGACCCCGCCCTGCCCGCGCTAAACCCACTGACTAGCCAATCCATGATTTAGGCCTCGTTGGTGAAAAACTCGGGGTTTTTTTGAAAGATTGGGTCGATGCAAAATCACAGCTTAGGAGGTCTTGGATCGGATTGGTCCCATAAATTAGATTTTATAATTCCGTTTTATTTTTATAAACTAGACTAATAATTGAGAATTTGAAGCTTCAGTTAACTATTAACTATTGCAGGCGACCTCAAGGATTAACCTGTAAGGTTGAAATCCTGCTATCTATATTTTGTGTTGATGGTTCTATGGCACTTTTCTGCATGGTTAATTATCGAAGGAACAAGTGTGAGGAAAGGTATACATGGATCCAAGCTAGCTAGCTAGCTACCACAGATATCAAGCGAATAAGGATGGCCCTGCTTGTCATTATATTTAAATAAATAAATTGTTTTTTTATTTTAAATTAAAATAATTTAGTACTGTTAGATTATTTTCATGGGCTGATATTAAAAATAATTTAAAAAATAAAAAAATATTATTTTAATATATTTGTAAATAAAAAATATTTTAAAAAATAACTACAACTACACTCAAATTCTAGATATGCAAGACCTATGTTAGTTGTATTGTAGCTTTTCATTCTCTATTTCGCATTGTATTTCAAAAGTATTTTTTTGAGAAAAATTGTAATTTTTTTTTATTTGAAATATAATTTTTTTTAATATTTTTAGATCATTTTCATGTGATGATGTTAAAAATATATTTTAAAAAATAAAAAAAAATATTTTTTTATGTATATTTATAAATAAAAAAAATATTTCAAAAAACAATTTCGTATCAGCAGACTTGAAATGAAGGCAATAGCATGTTATAATTAAATCTGCACCCATCGATCCATAACCACCAAAGAAAAAGATATGACCGAACATTGGAAATAAAAAAAAGAGATGGAAATAAAGAAACTTAATTTAGACAGGGCAGCAGAAAGTTTTGACGAAGAGCCTTTCTGCTCTTCAATCAATTCCTCGATGTTCAGAGTTCAGACACATACCACTCGTAACGACTTCTAATGGGGGCCTTCTTTTCCTCGTAAGATTCTCGGAAGACACAAAATGTCAATAACAAACTAACCAACCCATTAATTTGTCTTTCATTCTTGTTCACCTATCCAATCTCCATCCATCTTCCTCCCCCAACATTCAAAGAGACTGATATTTTGTTCCATAATATTCTTTCCAGGCTTTCACCCATTCATTTCATTGCATGTAATTCATTGTTAGGCAACTCGAATCTCCTTTTGCAGATTAGTGGCGATAGGTGATTGATCTCTGTAAAGAATATAACAGTATGGGGTATAATATTTTTATGTATTTCAAGAGTGTGTGCTATTGCAGGTTACCGCTTGTATTATATATGTTATTAATCTGCCCATACAACAATGTTTTGTAATGTAAGAAAGAAGAGTGTATATATATCATGGTTGTAACTCAGAAATTATTAATGAAAAATACACTTGTAAGTGTTTACATGGTATCGAGCAAGTCCGATTGTTTCCTTTTTTCGAATTTTTTCCGCAAAGTTTTTGCCTTCAAGTGTTTCTTCCGAAGAAGAACACAACGTAAATTCCCGAAATCACAACCGAAATCCCAAAACAAGAACCACCTAGAAATTCATCAACTACAACCCGTAAATTCATCAACCGAAATCCACTAACCCGTAAATTCCCACCAACCCGTAAATTCCCGTAAATCCATCAAACACATCCGTAAATTCAAATATTCATCCACTCAAATTCCTCTCAAACCCGAAATACAATCATGTCACAAGAAAATGCATCACTCATTTCATCGAAAAAACACAGAAGATGCACCATTTTTTTCATCGGACTCTTCACAACTCACCTCGGCAAATCCCATAGTTGTCCATCAAGACAACTCTGCCTTCCCAACCGGCATCATGTCTGGATCTAAACAAACTTTATACTCGGTCCCAACTCATGGAGATGCGGATTGGAGCTCAGTAACAAAATTGGGTACCTCACCGGAGACACAGAGAGACCACCACCCGGAGATCCCGGACTTGGGTCCTGGATTACGTAAAATCATCGTGTGCGAGTCGGCTAATTGAGTCTATGTCCCCGTCGTTGATGCGACGGTTCATTCGGCTCCCCACGGCAAAAGAAATATGGGACGCCGTCGCTCGCACCTTCTACGACTGGCGCCGACGAGACCTACATTTTCGAACTTAATCGGAGGTCTTTTTCAACAAAACAAAATGGGCGCCCTCCGGCTACTTACTATAACGAGCTTGTGTCTATTTTTCAGGAGATCGACAGTAGATCTACTTCTCGGCCGGAACAATGGATGCGGCGTTCTTCACCTTCACTCGGCCATGGCGAGACTCCGGCTTCATATCTTCCTCGGTGGACTCGATCCCACCTTCGAACACATTCAAGTGAGATCCTTCGAAAAGAACCCAGGCTTGATCTTGAAGGTGCCTACGCCTGTGTCCGCGAGAGCACCACCGAAGTTAGCCATGGATGGCGGACACCCAAGTGATCCTTCGTTGTTGACCGAGAGCACCGTGATGCTCACACGCAGCTTGCACTGAGAGAGAGAAGGGATTTGGCGGACTGGTATGGAGATGAAAGTGAAAGGGAGACCGAGAGAAGCTTTGTCGGGAGTGAGCACACGGGGAAAGGATTTATTTGGGGCGATGAAAGTGGTGAACGACGGGTCACCAAGGGAATTTATGGGGAGAGAAAAATTTAACCCGGGAGTGGAAAATCGGTTGTTAACCCGACCATAAAAATAGTGGGTTAATATGCAACCATCATGCGTGAAACGGGTCACTCAAAGCAAAGGTGTTATGAAATAATTGGGTACCTGAATGGTGGGATTTTAAGAAAAACCTCGGAAAAATGTCGGCAAAAATGTGGCAAATATTACTGAAGTCGAACCACTGCAGCCTCACCGCAAACGTTGTCCATCCGGTATAATGGGTAAAAATTCTGAATTATCTCGATATTGTGAAAAATAATACTTGGATTATTGATACAGTGCATCCGACCACATGACTAGAGATTCCGTAATTTAAAATTTCCTAAACCATCCTCTCGACCGGTTATTTACACGGCTAATGGTAGTCCCTCTCCTATTACTGGAGAAGGGTCTATAACTTTGACCAACTCCTCACCCTAGATACGAGTTCTAGTGGTCCCGTCTCTCGCATACAACCTCCTTTCTGCTAGTCAAATTACATCCGCTCTTTCATGTACTCGTAATTTTTGGCCTCTATTTTGTGTTTTTCGTGACATTCTAACCCGGAAGATTCTTGGCTATGGTGTTAGACGGGGACATCTTTATTATCCGGAATTAACCGAGAATGGGGGTCAAGGTTCGATCGAGCACATCAAACTACGAGTAAAGATAAAAAGAAGCACTCATCCGGTTATGGCACCACTGGCTAGGTCATCTATCATTTGGGTATCTCAAGAAATTACGACCGCATTTGTTTTCGGATTTAAGTAGTTCAGATTTTAAATGTGACACTTGTGAATTGGCCAAAAGCCATCGTATCCCTTATTTACCAAGTGTGAGTAAAAGTTCGAACCTTTGCAATTATTCACTCGAGATGTTTGGGGTCCTGCAAAATTCCATCTTTTTCCTGGCACGCTATTTTGTTACTTTTATTGACTGAATGCACTCGAATGACTTGGATTTCACTTCGAAAAATAAGAATGACGTAGGGACAGATTTTCCAGGAATTTCATAAGATGGTGACAAGCCAATATCGAGGTCACTTCGTACACTTCAATCCGACAATGGTACAGAATTTATGGATAAAATTCTTGGGACATATCCGGATCATCATGGAATTCGACATCAAACTTCTTGCACCTATACTCCACAACAGAAATGGACTTGTCGAACGGAAAAATAGGCAGATTATGGAAGTCGTTCGGGCATCCTTGTTTGGAATGAATATGCCCACGCTTTATTGGGGAGAAGCCGTTAAATCAGCCGCCTATTTAATTAATCGGACCCCTCCAGGTGTGCTCAATTTTCAGACTCCTCAACAAAAGATGGAATCTCTACTCCGCTCCTCATCTACCAAACCTTGAACCCAGAGTATTTGGATGCACAAGATATGTCTACATACCGAAAGTTCTACTGAGTAAACTTGATCCATGTGCAAAAGGTGTGTGTTTATTGGCTACTCGGAATTTCAAAAGGGATATAGGTGTTATGATCCGCTGCACCGAAATTACATGTCACCCTAGATACCTCGCTTCATGAATTGAAACCTTACTATTCGGGGGAGCATCCGGTCGTCCCTTCAGGGGAGAGACATAATGAAGCGCACTGACGACTAATTTTTATACTAGAGGAAAATGGAGGTGCACTTGACAAGATCAATGAAGAAATAGGACAACAACAAAATAACGATGGTACTAATTTGGATATCTACATAGATCGTAACAACCCCACTCGGTATCCGAGAGATGTCTACACCATTAGCCGAAGAATCAACCCGAGATATTTGTCCTCGAGTAAACCCGAATTATATACTTGATGAAACTAATGAAATTCCCGCTCATAATATTTGTCCTCATATAATTGATGAAACTAATGAAATTCCTCGCTCCTGTAGAAAATATAACATATAAATATCCGCAGAGATCAAATAGGGAATTCGAAGAAACAATATGAACTCGATCCAAATACCAAGACTAAATATCCTATCAAGCAATTATGTATCTCCCCATAGGTTGTCTAAATCGCATGCTTTCTCTGTTAATCAATTATCTACATGATCTATTCCTAGTAATGTACAGGATGCACTAGCGAGATCAAAAATGGACAAAGGCAATGAATGAAGAAATGGAGGCACTCCGGAGGAATAACACTTGGGAGATGTGTCCACTACCAAAAGGGAAGAAGACCGTTGGGTGTAGATGGGTGTTCACTGTAAAACTCAATGCGGATGGCAGTATTAACATATACAAAGCAAGACTAGTTGCGAAAGGGTATACGCAGAAATATGGGGTAGATTATCAAGAAACATTTGCTCCAGTTGCAAAAATCAATACTATTTGCATCCTCATATCCTTATCAGTTAATCGAGACTAGGGCCTCCAACAATTTGATGTCAAGAATGCTTTCCTAAATGGGGATCTTGAAGAAGAAGTCTACATGGATCAGCCACCTGGAACTAAACAGAATCCCTCAAGTAGAAATAAAGTTTGTAAACTAAAGAAGGCATTATATGGTTTGAAACAGTCACCACGGGCATGGTTTGGAAGATTCTCATCTACAATGAAGGATTTTGGGTATAAGCAAAGCAACTCGGACCACACGCTATTTATAAAACGCAAACGAGGAAAGACTACAGCATTAATTGTGTATGTGGATGATATGGTTATAACAGGAGACGATCTAGAAGAAAGAAAAGCACTCCAACAATTTCTAGCTTCAAAATTTGAAATGAAGGATCTCGGACAATTGAAGTATTTCTTAGTGATTGAAGTCTCAAGGTCAAAAATCGGATATGTCTATCACAACGAAAGTATGTGTTAGATTTATTAATGTAAACTGAATGCTTGCATGTAAACCAACCGACACGCCAATGGAAATGAATCACAAGTTAGGAGAAACGGAAAATCGAGCACCAATGGACAAAGGTTGTTATCAAAGATTGGTTGGGAAGTCGATATATCTATCACATACAAGACCGTACATCGCCTATGCAGTAAGTGTGGTAAGCCGCTCATGCACTCACCAGGAGAAGAACATATGAATGCAAGATATCGGATTTTAAGATATCTGAAGAGTGCACCAGGAAGAGGCCTACTGTTTTCAAAGAAGGAGACTCGCGCAATTGAAGGTTTTACAGACTCGGATTGGGCAGGAAACCAGACTGATAGAAGATCGACATCGGGTTACTTCATGTTTGTAGAAGGCAACCTGGTTACTTGGAGAAGTAAAAAGCAGAAAGTAGTTGCTAGATCAAGTGCAGAAGCAGAATTCCGAGGTATGGCTCATGGTGTGTGTGAATTATTATGGATAAAACATGTGTTGCAAGATTTAGGAATAGATTATGGGACGTCTATGAATCTACACTGTGATAATAAAGCGGCTATTGAGATTGCCCACAATCCAGTACAACATGATCGAACCAAACACGCCGAGGTCGACTCGACATTTCATAAAGGAGAACCTTGATAGGAAAATTATACAATTTCCTTTTGTAAGGTCCGAAGATCAGTTAGCTGATATCCTTACAAAAGCAGTTTCAGGAAGAGTATTTCATGATGCTATTAGCAAGATGGGCATGATAAATATCTATGCTTCATCTTGAGGGGGAGTGTAAAGAATATAACAGTATGGGGTATAATATTTTTATGTATTTCATGAGTGTGTGCTATTGCAGAGTTACCGCTTGTATTATATATGTTATTAATCTGCCCATACAACAATGTTTTGTAATGTAAGAAAGAAGAGTGTATATATATCATGGTTGTAACTCGAAATTATTAATGAAAATACACTTGTAAGTGTTTACAATCTCAAAGTTTAGATATATCGAGGCTAGCTATAAAAAGAGAGAGAAATTAAAAGGAAAGGTAAAAGGAGCTCTTGTTTACAAGAATGGGACAGATGGTGATGATGGATTTGTAAGAAAAAAATAAAAATCGTTATTGGTGTTCTAGATGAGTGGCTAGAATCTCCACCTACCGATTCCCTACGATCACAATTTCCGGGATGTTCATCATTTCACTCCTTTTCCCTGTTCTTGTCTTTTCTAAAGGATTTTCTCACTTTTGCTGGAGGTTAATGATTGTCTCTGGTGCTGAGGCACTGTGAACACAAGTAGAGCAAGTGGTGGTGGCGAGAGTATGATTTCTTTCTTGAATCCTTGTTTTACTCTCCATGTCGTTTCACCTCTCAACCACCGGCCGGCCGGCGTATTAACGAGGAGGAAGGATCCTGAGGGTAAGAAGGAAGCTATCTAGCTAGCAATTAAATATGATAAAACTAATTAATCCCTCATGCCTTCGGACAGAAAACAAAAGAGATCGAGAGAGTTAGCGATTTGATTAATTGCAAAACTTGTTTATATAATCATGTTTCTTTTTATGCAATGAGGTTGATGAAATCACTTGTAATTAATTTTAATTCTATCTAATTTAACACACCAAAGTCTATAAGAACCCTAAAAGAAGTTAAACGTGTTTAAATCAAAACAGTAATACTAAAATGAATGATTTCCTAGCACTTTAATATTCGAGCTGACAGGCTCTCTCCTGATTTTATTATTAATTATAGCTGGTTACTTGCAAAAAAATTAAAAATTCCCAGCGAATGGAGGGTTTTGTTTTTGGGAATGGAAGGAGGGCTCATCATTAACCAAAGTCAAACGAAAACAACACGCAATCGTAGAAAATATCAAGCTAGGAAATTGCTAGATCCATGGTTCCTTAACTTTTATGCCTCTTGTAATATTCATCAGAAGCTACCCCAGCTGATTCCCTTTATATCTTGAATTAGTCCAAATCTCTTTAATTTTACTTAGAATTTCAAACCGACTGCTGTCAGGAAAGAATTTTTTGGTTAGACCCCGCACAACTTTGATATAAAAATCACATTACCACCTACTAAAGAGGACTTTCACAGTCATCCAGGGAAGGAAACTTGATTGAATCTTCAGCCTTGTTCTGGACATTTAACCTAAACCGATGACTTGTATAGAGCCCTAGCATCATCACGCCGTGTTCAGCAATCTAACTTAATCAATGATCATGCATGTATCTTGACTCCATTACTAGCTAGTTAGCTGATATGTTTCTGAACGAAGCACTTATTGATCTATTTTCATTCGATCACCAGCTGGTCATTTGTTTCCAAGAAATCGTAATGATGCTGCATTTTCAGTCAAATTGACCGCTGAATCACCATTTATCTTGCCGTGTCATGTAAAAAAAGTGAACTGCAAAACCCACTAATGGTTTTGATCACAGTGTTTTTAGTTCAAATATATATATATAAAAAAAACATCCGCAAATCAGATTACTCATCATGAGTCAAGATTATTTTTTTCTTTAAAAAAATACATCGAGAAAAAACCCTCGTCTCCACCCAACGTATTTACGAGATCAATGATTTGTTTAGATATATTAATTTGAGAGTTGAAACGTAAAGGAAGAGAATAATTAATTTGATGGAAGTATATATGGCTTCACATTGTAATGGATATATATATATATATATCTGTGTGTGTGTAGATAAAACTGTATACGAGACCCCTTTTCTTGGAACACACGCTTTCCAGATAAAGGCCTAAAAATTCTCTCATGAATCGAACAAAAACAAAATAAAAAAAGGGCAATGACGCTAAACACCTTTTCTTTGTAGGAATTGCTGTTTCGATCTTGATAAATTAACTATGTCTGACAGCTGAACCATTCTATGGAAAAGGGTCAGCCGGCATAGGCCTTTCCTTTTCTCAAACACTACGACATATCAATCTGATCATGTCCCCAGTTGCTTAAGAAGGATGTGTTCAGTGAAAATGACTGTGCTTTGCTTGCAGATGGGGATGTTACTTGCAGCAGAGTTATTTCGTCCCGAGCCTGGGTGTAATTAGTTTAGCAACTATGAGGCTGTTTGAAATTATGATCGGTATCAAAAAATTTGATTTTTTTATTTGAAATTAAAAAAATAGTATTTTTAGATATTTTGATTGATGTTAAAAATAATTTTTAAAAAATAAAAAAATATCATTTTAATATATTTCTAAAGAATAAATACTTAAACTACAGCAATCACTCACTGTATATTATTATAAGCAGGTCGTTTTCTCCCCTCAGGAATAAATATTAATTTGCCACGTCAAAGTAGCACTCACTTTTGTAAAAAAAAGAAATAAATTAAGAAGAAATTAACCGAGCTGGGGTTCTTGGATTAAAAAGAAGCTGTTTGACCATCACGTTATTCTTCTTGTATTGAACTGTTGTACCCTTAAAATAGATGAAGTTTCTTGCATTGGACTATCGCGCTTCCCACACATAATAAAAGATAAAGCTTGGGGACTTCATTATGTGAATTATACATTAAGAAACGCGTGCAAAACACCGAATTTCAACCTTCTAAGAGCTAATTCGTTAAAGATTTTAGAGGGACAGAATCCATTTTATTTCCAAATAAATTGTTATGGTGTATTGCTGCTTTGTTGAACTTTAGCATCTAAGAGCGACTTTTGAGCCAAGCATACTTACAAGAACTTATACTATTTTCGATAGGGTAGTGGGTGAGCCAAGCTAACTAACTCCTATCATGAGGTTGAACCAAGTACTCCGCCCCTTGAATCATCCGACCACTTGGCCCTTGAACGAAACCTAATCTGCCAGCATCGAACAGTTCGGTGCGTCTAGTTTTCTTATAAATAGAGCTTCCTCTCTCCATCTCTCCACACTCCACACTACATTACCGACTTAACTGGCAGAGATGGAGGTTTCCAACAACATTTTTGCCATCAATATTCATCATTGCTCTTCGTTTTTCTTAGGCCTTGTGCTGCTCCTGGCTTCTGCATTGTCCTTGGCAAATGCCAAAACTCATTACCATGATTTTGTTGTATGTCCCTCTCTCCCTCTTCATTAAACTTGTCTTTAATTCTTCCTCTACTTGATAAGATACTTCAACTATATATATATATATAACATTTTTATTGCGACGGTCCAGATTCAAGCAACTCCAGTGAAGAGGCTGTGCAAGACCCAGAATTCCATCACGGTTAACGGGATGTTCCCAGGACCAACACTAGAAGTGAATAATGGAGACACTCTAGTTGTCAATGTTGTCAACAAAGCCAAATATAATGTCACCATTCATTGGTAAATAAGTGCTTTCTTTAATATTTCAGCTTTTCTGCATGACATCAGCTTTTTTCTTCGAACAGCAGTACTTGTGGGCATGCATTTTTTATATATAATATTGCTATCGTTTTTTTTCAGGCATGGTGTTCGGCAAATTAGAACGGGATGGGCAGATGGGCCAGAATTTGTGACACAGTGCCCGATTAGACCAGGTGGGAGTTACACCTACAAATTTACCATTCAAGGACAAGAGGGGACCCTGTGGTGGCATGCTCATAGCTCATGGCTTAGAGCCACCGTGTACGGTGCTCTGATTATCCATCCACCGGAAGGATCTTCATACCCTTTCTCTAAGCAGCCAAAGCGCCAAACAGCACTTCTTCTTGGTAACCAAACTACTCGTTGTTCCATAAAATATATCAGTTTATTGCTAGCTTATAACTCCCTAAATGAAAGAGCAAATTAACGATATGTGAATTAATGAAAATTAATTAAGATGAGAATGATATTAATCATAGTGATGGACGTTGATTCATGTATATTGTTGGTAATTAATCATCAGGTGAGTGGTGGAATGCGAATCCTATTGATGTTGTGCGTGAAGCAACTCGAACAGGAGGCGCACCCAATAGTTCTGATGCATATACCTTCAATGGTCAACCTGGTGACCTTTACAACTGCTCTAGCCAAGGTATGTTAAAATACACGTCCACAAAATCATGAAAAAAATAAAGTCTCCCATGCATTAATCTATCAAAATAAATAAGGAAAAAGAAAAATCCTAGTCGCTTATTCGAGTGCTTGTAAGAGTGATAATTTTCTTTAAAAAATGTATTTCACTTGAATTTAATGTTTGTATAGTCTTAATGTATGAAAAATTAAGAATACAATTTATTTAATCAGGCAATTCTTTTTTAATAAAAATAAACAGTACAACAACAATATAAAACAGGCATTAATTACTGAGGAAACCAGAAGTCCATCACAAGCAGCGGTTAAAATGTCTAATCGGAGGTTTTTGTTTTATCCGAGGACAGAACTTAGTGATTTGTTTCACTAAGATGCATGGTTACATGGACCCAAGCATGAAGCATCCACCCACGAAGTAGTTCGTTAAATTTAAAAGTCACAGACAAAATAGTCTGCATAAACTTGTCGGTTTCGATTACTATTTGAACATTCTGATTAAAGTCGGTGTGGAAAGGAACAGGTGGATCCCAAAATCGTAGACGGGCAAAAAAAGTTGACAAATGATCATAATATCATGTGGGCCTATGGGCAGGGGTGCTCACTAATGAGCCCAGGGATAGAATCTTTCAACAGAAACTTGAATTCCTGGTTTTGGAAGCAATCATGGACAAATAACCTGCTTTAATTTGACATGAATTTCTTTTTTTGCAGATACTGTAATCGTACCAATAGACTCCGGCGAGACCAATCTTCTCCGAGTCGTCAACTCAGCACTGAATCAACCCCTTTTCTTCACTGTTGCCAATCACCAGCTCACTGTTGTTGGCGCTGACGCATCCTATGTCAAACCCTTCACCACATCAGTCCTGATGCTAGGACCTGGCCAAACCACCGATGTTTTGATCTCCGGTGACCAGAGTCCTTCACGGTACTACATGGCAGCACGTGCCTATCAAAGCGCACAGAATGCCCCATTCGACAATACCACCACCACCGCTATTCTTGAATACAAATCATCCACTTGTGCCGCCAAAAATTGTTCATCAAACAAACCAATCATGCCACCATTACCGACCTACAATGACACGGCCACTGTCACTACTTTCACTAAAAGCTTCAGAAGTACTGGTAAAAACTTTGTCCCGACTGACATCGATGAGAATTTATTCTTCACAATTGGTTTAGGTCTCAATCCATGCCCGCCAAATTTTAACAAGTCTAGCCAGTGTCAAGGGCCTAATGGAACCCGCTTCACTGCAAGCATGAACAACGTATCTTTTGTGCTCCCATCCAACTTCTCTCTTCTGCAAGCTCATCACCAACGCATACAAGGAGTTTTCACCACTGATTTCCCAGCAAATCCACCACGAAAATTTGATTACACCGGTAACGTGAGCCGGTCCCTCTTTTCACCTGTTGCAGGGACGAAGCTGTACAGATTGAAATATGGGTCAAGAGTGCAGATTGTGTTACAAGACACAAGCATTGTCACACCAGAAAACCACCCAATTCATCTTCATGGATATGACTTTTACATTATTGCACAAGGATTTGGAAATTATAATCCCCGAACAGACCCATCAAATTTTAACCTTGTTGATCCACCTCTCAGAAACACGGTTGCAGTGCCTGTAAACGGATGGGCAGTCATTAGATTCGTAGCGGATAATCCAGGTAAGCAAATAAAAACACCCTGCATTTATCATACAATCATGTCAATCCTTAGCTTCAATTGAAATTAAATGTTTCCACCTTTTCTTTTCTTTCGCATAAATAGGTGTTTGGCTAATGCATTGCCACTTGGATGTTCACATCACCTGGGGTCTTGCCACGGCTTTCTTGGTAGAGAATGGAGTTGGAGAATTGCAGTCCATCGAGTCCCCTCCGGAAGATCTGCCTCTATGCTGAGATGAACTATAAAAAGAAAATATACGTACCCGTTTGTTGAAATTCATAAGCCCGATCAATAACCTAAGGGCTCCATTTGTTGTAGTCGTAGTTTCATTGTCGGTCTGTTCTATTGTTATAAAGTGATTACAGGGTGCTGCTGTTAGAAAACTCGGTTCCAATTTACACACTTTCTTTCTTGATTCTAGATTTATGTAATTCTTTTCCATTTAATCAAATCTTGCTTCAAAATCTCCCTCTTCCTGATGCTCTCTCCCCCCCCCCTCTCTCCCTCTCCTTTAATTATCTTTTGGACAGATTCAATGCTCTCCCTCTGTTATTAATCCCATCTTGATAAAAACGAGGGATGTAATCCAAGATTCACTGAGTTTGAGATCTAAATTATATTTGCAAGAAGATCCCTGCAAACTATTTTTATGCTTTTTATCAAATGCCTGTGTATAAACTCCACTGATTGACTTCGGCCTGCGACAATTGTCAACTTGTTTTGTAGCAGACAGTGGAGACTGCCCAGCTGAACTGTACATGTATATTGGAGTTGAGCTCTGCTCAACCACCTCGTCAGCTGCCACTTTTGAAATATTCTCAAATCAAATATAAAAATAAAATCATCATCATGAATTTTCTTGCGATCATGGGTTTATCCAGTCGTGAAGTTAAAAACAAAATAAATTGCCCAAAACAATGAGTTATCTCGTCCCCTCTCCGTGTAATCAACAAATGGTTGAGTTCCATGAATGCTCATGCGCAGAAGTCAGTATATATAGGATGAAATATTTTAAATAATAACAATTAAAAACTCGATTAATATATCAAAATAAATTAAATTAAAAACATTGGTGTCACTTATTTCAAAGAATCATCATTTGAAATGATGAGAGGTCCTCCATTCTCTTAATCAAAATAAATCATATAGCATATTATTTATCAGTCCATCATCCAGCACCCATAGTGATGGCTGGAATATCAAGACAGGGATATTTTTGTCCCAAACAGCTTGTTTTTTCCAACTCTCAAACACCCCCCAAAACTTGAAACCAATTAGGGTTAAGTTTTTTTTTTTCATTGACCTTTATTTTTTTTAGGTGTTATAGAAGTTTGGGACAGTCAGTATTCAACTTCTTTAATTAAATAAAACATGTGGATACTAATCGAAATATGCAAGAAAATCTCTATCTTTTTTCAAAACCGAAAACTTAAAAATAACAAATATAAATTTGTGTACCAAAATAGAATTTAGAAAAACATAAGGAGCCAAAAAAGTGTAAGTATATTTTTAATGCTAGCTTAAAAAGCACCATTTATTTTTGAATTTTTCTAAGTTGGTCCATGTCTTTTAATTTTATCATCTGCCAACATATTTAAAGCAATTAGGAGTTAAATTTGCAATCAAATGATCCAGATAAAAAAATAAAAAATAAAAACAGTGCTACTATTGAAGTATTTTGCAAGTGTTTTAGCAATAATTAACACTACTCAAAACACCCTCTCGTTTTGATTGTTTAACCTGATGTTTCAAAAGTCAAAAATAATAACTAAGGTTGCTGTGGTGTAGTTATAAAGTTATAATATTATTATTATTAAAATGAGGCAAATAAGGTTGCTGTGGTGTAGTGGTTATCACGTTAGTCTTACACACTAAAGGTCCCCAGTTCGATCCTGGGCAGCAACAATCTTGAATTTTTTGTTTGGTCCTCGATGAGGAAATGTCGGTACTGATTAGACATCGATATTGTTGGTGGACAGAAGCAATATCTGCACTTTGCATAAGTAAGTGGGATTTACCTGATCTTGCTTCATCACTCTTTTCTTTTCTGCTAGAAATTAGAATTGCAGCTTGAAAACTGCCATTAAGTGCTAGGGTTTTTATACAACAACAAGCACTTTGCATAAGTGAATGCCGTTGGAAGTGCCCCTCTTAATTTCCGCCATGGAATTCGATTGGGACTTGAAACATGGATTTTGTTGCGTTTGGTGTTAAAACTCCCTTCACTCGTAGTTAAGGGCTAGGGGGGAGTGTATTTGACGCATTTGCTAGCCCTTTTTAGGGCTGCTGAGGTTTGCCCTATTGTCCAATTAAGTTCTTCGCACCTTGTGATTCCTGTAGAGCGGGTTCCTCCTCGTCCTAGAGAAGTTGTGATATTACATACGCAATACATGGAGACTTCGGGATATAATGATAATAAATTTTAAGTTTGAATCACGACGTAAATTTCTTGCAAGAGATTAAAATAGCTAAAATTTTACGACCCGGGCTAATTCTCACGTGAAAACTAATTCTCGCGTGAAAACCATGTGGGAACTGGCTAGCAGGCAACTTGCCCGCGTTGATAATTGACTGCTTCAAATGAATGAATGAATTGTTTTGCAAGAATTTATTATGAACGTTCTATTGTTCAAGTTTAAAGGTACGTAAACCTTTCATAACTACCATAGAAATTGAAAACCCAAGAAAGCAAGGTCGACAACATGCTATTAATTAAGGACTTGGGAGAAAAGGAAGGAATAAAAAATTAAGGCGGTGAAAGACCGAAGCACCAGAAAAGCTTGACGAATTAAGGAAGCGTTCGTATCATTTTTCTTTTTCAATTTCATTTATATGACTAATCGTGTTGCCTATGGCCAACACGTCTCGAGATTCTCAGCCTGTCAATGACAAGCTTTACCACACAGAGTACTTTGCTTTTTCAATCTTGTTTACCCATCAAAATCTTTAACCATCCATGTCTCTCTCGCCAGATATGCTTCCTTTCAAAGAGACTGAAAACTCTTCTCACCTTTCATTCATCATCAATTTCAAGATTTCATGAAATCATTGTTCTCAGAAGTTCCCTTTCTCTTAAAACCATTGAGCCTATAATTGAAGACTCGATTCTCCCTTACTTGATTGGTATTTTTGCGTACACAAGCCCGTCCATTTATCACCCTGACTTTTGATCGAATCATCTTCAGATTTTTGCGTACACAAGGAGAAACTGTGTTATTTTCAAAATCCCTTGTGACTGATTTAGAGAACCATCCACGCTTGAAAAATCTCCTGTTCTGAATCACTTACTGAATGATAGGGAGTTAAAATAATCGATAGAATAGTTCATGGATTGCCCATGAACAATTAAGATAAGTAACTTGTTAATATTTAAATGAGCATCAGCCCATCAAAAAATTTCTCGAGCATCGCTCTCAACCTGTGTGCGAATCTTGTTTGCCAGCACAAAAGTTGGAGGCCTACATCGGTATCTTTATTTGCAACGAGTTTGACCAGTATTTGTGCATGGATTAATTAAATTTCTTCTTGGTATTGGGCGATTGTGACTGCCATATAGATGTTGAGATCACGAGCGCATTACAGGAGACGTACATGAATTACGATAAAAAAAAATAAAAAAAAAAAGAGCAGGCGAGCAAGATTACATTACAATATTTCCTCGTGATAAACCATTTGATTAAAAGAACTGAAGGACTAGAAATTATGAATGATGGTGATTTGCTGGAACCCAACCAGAAATTAACGAAAAGACTTGTGAAACAAGCATTTGAGAAATGTTCAATTTTGCTATTATAGTGGGTGCAACAACTCCTACAGGATCGAACTAAGTATTGCCTTCGAAACTTGACCACTTCCTAAATCAAAACCTAATCTGCCAACCTCAAACAACTCGTTCTGCTTCAGATTCTTCCTATATATATAAGCAGTTCTTCAACTCCCTTTCATCACCACTCATCTTTACTATCCATCTCTCAAAGAAATCAATGCAAGCTAGATTAAGAGATAAAATGGAGGTTATCAACTCTATCTTTGCTAATCGCCATTGTTCTTTCTTCCTGGCCGTGCTGCTGCTTCTAGCCTCAACAATGTCATTGGCGATTGCAGAGATCCACCACCATGATTTTGTTGTATGTCATCCCTCCTAATTAAATATAATTCTCTTGATCATCTTCCTCGTAATGAACTTTATATATATGATTTAATATGGAACAGGTTCAAGCAACGAAAGTGAAGAGGCTGTGCAAAACCCACAATAGCATCACAGTGAATGGGATGTTCCCGGGGCCAACCCTGGAAGTGAAAAATGGAGACACTTTAGTTGTAAAAGTTGTCAACAAGGCCCGATATAATGTTACCATTCACTGGTAATCACTTGCATGAGTCACTCTTGCACGTGTGGGCATACCTCCAAACACACATGCTCACCACAAATCATTACATTCAGCTGGCGTTTTATTTATTTATTTTATTATTATTATTATTTGGGTAAAATATCCCAAAATGATTTCTTGAGTAATATGGAGGTCAAACCTTAAGACCTTCCAATACTCCTCGGCACATTGGTATGCATTTGACTCTGCTGTCGTGTGTTTTTTTAGGCATGGTATTAGGCAAATGAGAACGGGCTGGGCCGATGGGCCGGAATTTGTGACCCAATGCCCAATTAGACCAGGTGAGAGCTATACCTACAGGTTTACCATTGAAGGACAGGAAGGGACGCTCTGGTGGCACGCTCATAGCTCTTGGCTTAGAGCCACCGTTTATGGTGCTCTGATTATCCATCCACGAGAAGGATCCTCGTATCCGTTTGCTAAGCCAAAGCGTGAAACACCCATTCTTCTCGGTAATTATCCACCCTTAATTGCAGAATTTTTGAATATATTAACTCGGTAATCGCAATAAATGCTTGTGCGCTACAACCGTTGATTCTATCTGGCCATGATGATCAGGCGAATGGTGGGATGCGAATCCAATTGATGTGGTGAGGCAGTCAACTAGAACTGGAGCAGCTCCGAATATATCTGATGCATACACCATTAATGGTCAGCCTGGTGATCTTTATAATTGTTCCAGCGAAGGTAATTGACCGTTTGTTTACTTACAGTAGGAAAACCTAAGAAAATATTGCAAATTGACTGTAGCAATCTAAGAATTCTGGGTAGGATTGTGTAATTTACAGAAGATCATCTCATGGAACTGATTTGTTGCAGATACTGCCATTGTTCCGATCGACTTTGGCGAGTCAAATCTCCTTCGAGTCATCAATGCTGCACTCAATCAGCCGCTTTTCTTCACCGTAGCCAATCACAAGTTCACGGTTGTCGGTGCTGATGCCTCGTATCTCAAGCCCTTCACCACCTCCGTCATCATGCTAGGGCCAGGCCAGACCACTGATGTTTTGATCTCAGGCGACCAGCTACCTGGGAGATATTACATGGCAGCTAGAGCTTACCAGAGTGCGCAAAACGCGCCGTTTGACAATACTACAACCACTGCCATTCTTGAATACAAATCTGCCCTTTGCCCTGCTAAGTGCACAACAAAACCATCGATGCCTCAACTTCCAGCTTATAACGATACAGCTACAGTTACGGCATTCAGTGGAAGCCTTAGAAGTCCTCGGAAAGTTGAGGTCCCGACAGATATCGACGAGAACCTCTTCTTCACGTTCGGTCTAGGACTCAACAACTGTCCGAAGAATTTCAGGGCTAGGCGGTGTCAGGGACCCAACGGCACTCGCTTCACTGCTAGTATGAACAATGTTTCCTTTGTGTTTCCTTCAGACGTTGCGTTACTGCAGGCGTATCATCATAAAGTTCCTGGAATTTACACCACTGACTTTCCAGCAAATCCACCAGTAAAATTCGATTACACTGGTAATGTGAGCCGTTCCCTCTACCAGCCTGTTCCTGGAACCAAGCTGTACAGGTTGAATTACGGATCAAGGGTGCAGGTTGTGCTGCAGGGCACAAGCATCGTCACACCAGAAAACCACCCAATCCATCTTCATGGATACGACTTCTACATCATTGCAGAAGGGTTTGGAAATTTCAATCCCCAAACTCATAAATCTAAATTTAATCTTGTTGATCCACCAATGAGGAATACAGTTGCAGTCCCTGCGAATGGATGGGCAGTCATTCGATTTGTTGCTGACAATCCAGGTAATTTAAAGTTAATCCAAGGTCGATCCATGATCTGCTTCAATTTTTCATCTGAACATGAAACTCATCAACCTGTTTCTGTCATGATTAAACAGGTGTGTGGTTAATGCACTGTCACTTGGATGTTCACATCACATGGGGATTGGCCATGGCTTTCCTGGTAGAGGATGGGATCGGGGAATTGCAGAGTGTAGAGCCTCCTCCAGCAGATCTGCCGATATGTTAATTATGATCGAAAAATAAAAGAATTTGCCCATTGTTGACATTCAATAGAAGACACAGCAACTACAGGATTTTCTTTCCTTCCTTTTCCGTAACTTTTATTCAATTTCATGTGCTGTTCTTCCCTGCATTTGGGGACATAGTTGAATATTGTATTTTCCTTCTCCTTTTTTAAAATTGAATTTGAAAACCTTGGTAAGCCGCTCTATACACAAATGGTGTTTGGCCGCCATACAAGTCCACATGTATCACTGTAACTCGAGCATGAACTCCCCCACTCATCGACGCCTTTCATTGCTTGCTCAAATAACTTCCTTTGCTTCTGAAATTAAAAATCAAAAGTATACGAGTCTTTATATTGCACAGGAAAAATAAATATTATCTTTAACAAAAATTAGCTGCATGGATGTCTTGCTAGAGTTTGCCAGGGGTGGTTGGCCAGAACACTCACTAGACTGTAAACAGGTTACATCAACTGTATTTTCTTGAAGCATTTTATAGTTAGCGATGACAACATTGTAATTTTTTCTGTTTTTTCCACTCTAAAAATGATAATTTCCAAATTACACGGCTATTTCAGGTAATTTTTATCGCAGCGATGATAAATTTATAATTTTTTTGTTATTTCTTTTTAAAACGAGTTTTCATTGACTTTTTTGTCTTTATACCTTCCATTTTTTCTATCTTCTTGCACTTCATCTATTTATCATCACTAGCTAATTGCCCTGCGCGTTGACACGGGTAGTTTTATGTATATAATTTAATATAATTAAATTCACAATGATAAATTTATATGATAGAAGTAAATAAAAGTTATAGATTAGGAGATAAAATGTATAAAATTTTAAGTAGAGTTTGTTACGCAATCATAGATTACATCCTTTAAAATATAAGTATTGCGTCATAAAAGATCACAAAAGAGCGCGAACTAACATTAAAAAAAAAAGCAAAATAATTTTATAAGAAAAAAATTTAATTACTAAAATCATTATTGTGCAGATAGTAAAATTATAAAGATCATTTAATACAAATAGAAAATAAAAATAAAAAAAATAAAGGGGAAAAGGAAGCAATATTAATTTAAAATACTATAACAATAGGAGCATCGGAGTCTTAACATCTAAAATTATTATTGTCGTTAGTATCAAAACAATAAAAATTATCGAATCATACCGAGGGGAAAAAATAAAAAGCATGAACAAAATAGCAAGCAAGAAAAATAATTAAAATGTTATTATTATTATCATCATCATCATCATCATCATCATCATTATCATGAAATAAATGAATGAAAGAAAAAGAAATTGAAAAGAAAAGATAAAAAATTAATAAAGACTGAAAATTATCATTGTTATCATTGTCAATTCAATAAAAACAATCAAATTGTTCCGAGAAAAAACACTCAAAAACATTAACAAAAGAGTAAACGAGAAAAACAATTAAATTATTATTATTTTGTTGTTGTTTATTATTGTGTTAATTATGAAAAAAATAAAATAAATGAAAGAATAAAAAAACCATAAAAACTTTAAGAAAATTTAAATCATAAAAAGAAATCAAGGGATTAAAAAAAAACATTAAAAGTATAAGGTCCAAAAGGAAAATCAAATATTAAGGGATTAAAATCCAAAATTAAAAGTATAAGGACTGAAATGAAAATCAAATTTATTATCAATTTCAATCAAAGGACGAACTTGTAAAAATTGAAACTCCTGTACCGAATTTATTGAGTTATTTCAACCCCATCCAGAAATTAAAAGAAGGAGGATCGAATTGAAATTTAAACATCAACTTAATTTTAATCGAAGGACCCAATCGAACTAAATCAAAACTTATATAATAAAAATAAGGACCATAAAGAAATTAAAAGTACAGGTACCGAAATAAAAAATCATAAGAACCAGGGGACTCTCCTGCACTTTGACGTGTAGGAGAGAGAAAAATGGTTGCAGCAGCTTTAACCTGGTCTTCGCGCTTCCACTGACGTCGGAGTGACAAATGCGTCGATCGGGAGGAAGACCGAGCGACGGCATATCGAGTGAGACGCTGGTAGCTCATTGTCGGCGACTCGAGCGCCACTTGAATAGGATCGGATCGTCGGCCGTGTGTGACACACGCGCCCAATAGTGAAAAGAAAAGAAAATACATGTCAAATTATTGTTCCACCCTGTTCCTTAGCCAATGAATTTGTCTTATTAGAGGCTAAACTCAGTATTTAGCCATTGCATAAAGTATTAAAAAAAAGAGTTGCGGCGGACCGGATCGGACCGGACCGATCTGTACAGCGTGCAATGACATAAGTAGCCCCGAGCTCGGAACCGTGATTTTGTCGTATTAGAGGGACAAAAGTGTGATAACATTGTTCATGACAGGGTTTGAGAAGAAAAAAGGAACCTGGCATGAAAAATAAAAAAGCCCCCACACGCAACCAGACAATACCAAGGACGAAGCAGGAGCGCACTACTGTCGCAATCCACGAGTATTTTAAGAGACAATACATAGTGCAACAGACCACACCTTTTATTTGTTTTGTAATTATCTTTATTTTATTCTTCACACTTTTTTTAAATAAAAAATATTATATTTTATTATTTACATTTTGAATATTTATCACTCTACATGTCATCTATGAATATCATTCTTTTGTCATCTGTTTTTCATGTCTTTTTCCTTCACACTTTTCTTTAAAAGTTATTCTACAAAGACTATAAAAATAGTGTTCCATTATAAAAACTGTATTATTATTTATATTTTTGTTAATTTAAAAATAACTCGTAGGATATTTACTCTATTTTATTATATTTAAGAATAGACTTTGTAATTTTAACACTTATATATATATATATATATATATTATTCTTTTAGGGAGTTGAATAAACTGGTTAACAATTTGATTTTTATATTTATTAACACAAATGATTCTTGATGTATCTAATTAAATACATGCCTGAGTATATTTATATATATATATATAATTAGAGTTTAAAAAAATCGTTTGGAAATCCTGCACTCTAATTACAATACTAATTTTACTTTTCAAATCTTTGTGCGGCTCACACAAGTCATCCGTAAATTATCTTCAAAATCAGCGGTGGTATGGAGATTATCAATCACAGCGAGTCTGATCGTAAACATTTTAGTTTTGATAAACTCAAAATTCAAAAGACGTGTCTATATAAATGAATTATTATTTTTTTCATTTGAAACTTGCTGGGTATAATTAAAAATAATTGACATGACAAGGATAATTTAGTAATTGGAAACGACAGAAATATGGAAAGAGAGATACAGGAAACCACGTGCGTAAGCTCCCTTGTTATCTCCGTTTTCTAGAGAAACATGTGATCCTTACCCCTTTCAAGTTTCAACTTTCTAGTGACTCGTCGGCTTTTCAAGCGGTTCTTCTCTTGCCAAGGTCTCTGCTCTGGTGATGATATCCTGCCATTCATATTTCATACCCACGGGACAAGGTTGGCTCCACGGTATTGTGACACGTGGTGTGCATGCAATGCAAAGGGTAACACCGGAATACTGATACCTGGGTTCCACTGCAGATGTACACGTCTTCATTATCCATTAGCCATCAAATTTAGTGCCCTTAAAGTAGTATTTTACCTTAGTTATTGTTTGTTTGTTTTTAACTTTTTACAGGGTGGCCTCGTTTTTGAAAGAAAGATTAAGTGCGGTTTTGTAATCCGTTCTTAACTGAAATTTGAATTTTTATTTATTTTAAATGAATATTTTTTCATGTGTTTTAGATCATTTTAATGTGCTGATTTAAAAAATGATTTTTTTTTTAAAAAATATCATTTTGATGTATTTCGACACGATAAACAATTTGAAAAGCTACCGTCACCACACTCCTCAACACGCTGTAATTATTTTTAGATTATTTTGATGTTAAAAATAGATTTTAAATAATAAAATATAAATATTTATAAATTAAAAACATCAATCTAATATTTTACTTTAAATTATTTTTTTAATGTAAATAATTTGATGTATTTTTAAATAAAAATAACTTTAACCGTATTTATAAACTGTCATCAAATATTCAACGGGAGAAACACATTCGAACAAGAGTCGGCTCCGTCCATGGAAATTATGGCGATCTCCTGTGAAAGATATTTTATAAAAATATAAGTTTCATGAATTATTGTCCCAGCAATGAGTATCTGAAGATTTTATTTACCTTATTTTAGTACATGGAGTTCACGAACTATCGAATTCGAGGCCCTTCAAAATAAATAAATAAATAGCTGGAGTAATTAGTTAAGATGGCAAAAATGAAATTTCAAGGAAACAGAGGGAGAAAGTAAATAGAAAGAGGCCTAAAGAGGGAGTTCCCTTGGCGCCAAGTAAAGGCAAGACCCAGCCTAGGTTCGGGAAGGTTCGGGTTGCCAGGTGTCACTAGGTTCGGAACAACGCGTCATTAGTGAGAGCCGAAACGACACGTCATCGATAAAAATATTGAAATCCAAAAGTATCCAGGGAAAGGCTATAATTATCTCGGTACCCTCGTTTTTTCTAAAGATTTCTCGATTGTTTACTAAAAACTAGAAGCCGGGCGTGACCTCTTTGTTACTCAAAAAACTCGTCTCTCTAAAAACAGAAAAAATACAACCAAAAAAGCAACGCGGGACTACGAAGTAGAAGACAAAGAAATTGAAGTGATTCGTGTGAGATCTTGATTTCCTGAAGCGAAGTTCTTTGCAGGTTAGTTAGTTAATCACAGTTTTCATTTTTAAATTTTTTTGTGTTTAGATTATTTTTTGTTTCTAGGGTTGGTTGATCAAATTGAGGAACTAGGTATTGTTTAACTGGTGATAATTTTTTATTCCGTGGTGTCTAATCGGTGGAATTTCTCTTTCCGGGTTAGGGTTTCAAATCGGGGGTTATTATAATCGGAATAAGTCTCGGGACTAAAAACCCAATTGGCAAATTGAGGTGTTACAGAAGTAGTTTTCTGTTTGTGGAGTGGTAAATTCTTCTGATAGAATTTAGATTTTCTTTGTTATTTTTTTGTTGGTCTGTTAAATTTTCGTACCTTTGGAACTTGTTGATTTACTAAATGCCCAAGATAAATATTGCCGTGGTGAGCAATAAAGGCGACTCCTTTAATGGCTTTAACTGATAAGAGGTTTATTACTTGTTAGTTAAGGAAAAACCTCCTGTCCAAAACAGGAAAGCTAAAATCGGACAAAATAGAGAAAACTTGTGGACCAAGTAATTTTGCTGTCCTTAAAGGATAAGGGATCATTTGGTTGTCTCTATATATATCAAAATTAGCTGTCACTGTTTGGAGAATTTGGGATTTGTTACTTTTCTTGTCTTTCTCCTGCTCATGTTTTTGAGTAGTGGTGCTTAATTTTACTCGCCTATCTGCTGCAGATTCTGGAATTCTTATTGTTTGGCTGTACTGGGCTCAAAATTGTTGGGTTCTGAGATTGAGAATATGGGTACTCTAGATCAAGATTTTAAAGCTACTTCTATGTCCATGGATTCTACCAAGAAGAGGAAAAGGGTGAGCAATAAATCTGTAGCGGAGACCCTTAAAAAGTGGAAGGAGTATAATGAGTATCTTGATTCTCAAGGTGATAGAGGTAATAAACCAGCTCGTAAAGTTCCTGCCAAGGGCTCAAAGAAGGGGTGCATGAAAGGTAAAGGGGGACCGGAGAATTCAGTCTGCAATTACAGAGGTGTTAGACAGAGGACATGGGGGAAGTGGGTTGCTGAGATTCGGGAACCAAATAGAGGCCCTAGGCTATGGCTTGGTACTTTTCCTACTGCCTACGAAGCTGCTCTTGCCTATGATGAAGCTGCACGAGCCATGTATGGTTCGTGTGCTCGTTTAAATGTTCCTGACGTGATGAATTCAACAAGCTCATTGAAGGACAACTTCTCCCTGGCAACACCATCTTGCTGTTCTCCAGCAGCGAGTTCTGCAGACTCCGCTACTACATCAACCCACTCCGAGGTGTGCGTGTATGAGGATCCTAAGCAGAATGTATCCAGCCAAGCTGAGGTTCTTGCACATCATATATCAAGCCAACAACATATTGAGGATGGTTCGCAGGGAGTTGATTTATCAAGCCAACAACCTATTGAGGATGGTTCGCAGGGAGTTGATATATCAAGCCAACAACCTATTGAGGATGGTTCGCAGGGAGTTGATATATCAAGCCAACAACCTATTGAGGATGGTTCGCAGGGAGTTGAAAATAGCACACCGAGGGACGAGCTGAGAAGTCAATTAGAAAATCCTGTGTGGACTCCTTCAGAAATGCCCTGGTGGACCAATGACTGGCACGACTACTTGCTTGATGAATTGTTTAATATTGATGAGCTGCTAGGCGATATTGATGCGGGAAGTATGGGTGCAGAAGGGTACTTCAACTTGGGATTTTGACAGCTCTGCAGCGCTTTCTCGATGAAGCTATTGATATGTGCTTTGTGCTGGTCGAAGGGTTTATAAATTTTAATGTAAAACTGGGTTCTTAGTCACTTGCGTTGCTTCATTTTGCAAACTAGAAACCCAATTTGAAAGAATTTGTCAATTATTAACTGATGTTAGGAAATAAGCTAGAGTTGTAGATCTTTTACTTTTTGCTCGGTAGGAATTGCGAAGTTTTCGCATGGTTTTGAAGGGATTTAATTTGTGCAGGGCTAATTACAATTTGCAATATTTGTTGATCACATAAGTATTCCTTGCAGTCCCCAAAGTGAGCGTTTTATAGGGTCAAAGAGCCAGGAGTCAAGAGGAGGCCGGCAAGCCTCTGTTGGATTTTGCTGTGGTCTCCAAAACTTGACTTCTCTGGGACTGACAGCACACCTCCTTGGTTAGGAGGTCTCCGTGTTAATGGACACGCACGATCCTGTGAGTTTTAGGTCTCCGTGTCCCATGGCTAGCCACAAAACTGTTTGTAATAAATACCTCTATCATATTTCTTACATATAAAAAAATCCAAGTGCGAGAGCTTCTTCAGAGTTAAGAGGAGGAAAAAACTAATTTAGTTGCCTTTTCTTCTTCTTAATTTACAGTTACAAAGGAAAAGACGAATGAATAGTTAAGAGTATTTTTTTGTCAAAGAAAAGTCATTCTTACACATACATGTCGGAATAGCTACAACATTAAAATAAATTACTTTTGAGAAAATCTCCTTTCATCAATTATATTTTTTTTACAGGCCAGAAATATTAATATTAAGTATACTACAATAAAATATTTTATTTTATTTACTGGAATGACTTTTTACCTTTAAAGTATATACTATTTCGATTGGCTAACAACTTATCATCTAGTCCATTATGTATAAAAAGAAAAGAAAGTAAGATGATGAATCAAAAATAATAAAAATTGTCCACGTCATTCCCCCCTTTAGCATCCTAGCTGAAGGTGTTGTAGAAATGCTCCTTTTGATATTGCGTTTTAAATGTTTTTTTAATTTAAAATTATTATTATATATATTTAATTATTTCAACGAGTTTACGTCAAGAAATAATTTTAAAAAATAGAAAATATATATTGTTTATTTTTAAACAAAAACAACAATTATCATCACTCACACAGTCTAAAATCAATCAGTACAATCGAATCCTGATTTCATAACCTAAGCTATAAGAAACAATAACGCCTATCATAAATTAAATCATGCATTTGTTACTGCCTAGCCTCGCCGAGTAAAAAACTCCATGTCTCCCTATTCTCTTTCCACGCGTCTTCCTGTGTAATGTCAGCGATGTTGGTGTTTGGCCCGTAGTTGAATTGGAGTTACTAAGAATTTTTATTTTTTAAAAATTATTTATTTATATAATTATTTTAATATAATAATGTAAAAATAGTTTTTAAAAAATATAAATATTTAAAATAACAACTACTATCAGTCTATCGCATCTCAATGAACTGCGTAAAATCAGCTAAATCTAACTTTTTGTATTTATTGAAAAATGTTAATGTACTTTCTTAATTAAACTAGTGTTATTGGGTGAGGGCGTGATCACGTGGCCGAGGAACAGTAACGGTTGCAAAATGTTTCGATAAATGTGACAATAGACTTGCTGTCTATGTAATTCCTTTTTTCAAATAAATAAGGGTGGGTGTGTCCATGTAATTCTTTGTTTTTTAATAACATGGTGCTATAAATCATTTTGTATATCTAACTAATTTTATGATTTTTAAAATTAATAATCATTTAAATTTTTAAATGTAATTCCCTTCTTGTAAAACAAAAACTTTTCAGGCTCACGCTTTTTCTAGATCCAAGCACCGGGCTTCGTTTCAATAATTTCCTTCGAGTTTCTTTTTATGTTTTTTTTTTATCTTTTCATTTTATATATTAATATGAGTTTTTTATATTCTTTGGGTTTTCCTCCTTGTTTTATGTAATGATGCACCTATACTTATGATTTTACTCAGTGACTCGGAACACTTGTAGAATTCTTCGCATCTCTCTCTCTTCCAGTGATTACTGAGTGTCCACATCTATAGGTCAACTCAATTTGAATGGCCCAGTCTCTTTCTCGATGAAAACGTGGCCGGAATATACTCTTTTCCATCACAACTCACCTGAATATGCTTTTGATCAGATACCCAGAGGTCCTTTTCAGGTATATTTCCTTTCAATGTAATAACTTATGCTTCTTTCGTGGGGTTTATTGCATCAACCAGTTAAGATCGTGTTGGTCCAAAGTCTCTCAGGTAAAAGCAAGTAGGCATTGTTTTAGCTCACCTGGAAATGATAGCACCTTACTGAATTCTATTTATGACCATGTTGATGGTATGGCAGTACCAAGAAGGAAAAAAAAAGTAGCAATGATTCCAACTCACTCCAACCCTTGTTTTTGCAGAGCTGGGTACTATTAGACTAAACGCCATAGCTTATTGGCCTGGTCTATGGGACTTGCCATTGCCCACCTGTTTAGCCTTGTGGAAAGGGTTGCCCGTGATGAGCTGTTGAGGCTCCAATCCATAGTCCGAATCTCATTTATGCAGCCTGGATTATTGCTGTGCGGCTAAGAGGACTGTTCACTCACCTGGAATTTACTGGTAAAAGCTTCTTGCATCAAATCTAAATTAGCAAATAAAGAAAAGCTACTATGATGAAATTTCATGTAGTTCACGCAATCAAAGTTGAATCTTGAGTATATATGTTGCAGCAGTCATCTTTTTTATTTTATGTTTTGTATCTATTGTTACAGCTTTCAGGGTTTATTGAAGAAAATTGGCTTCACCATTGATTAACAATGAAGAGAAAGCATCTACATCAGTCCAAGCATCCCTATAATGCACACCGTAAGCGTTAACTCCTCAACTCCCTTCTCTTTTCTTGTTTGTTTATTCCTAATGTTTTTCTTTTGTTTAAACCGGAGCGAGCCCCAACAGCTAGGTAAAAGCCTTGGTTGTTTATGAGCAATGGTCTGCGCTAAATGTAGGTTCACGTATTACTTGTCATAAGTTGTTGGCATGTGGAAGTTATATAAGCATTTATGTATATTTCTCACAGCTGAATTGTCAGAGACCCTGAATGTTCGAGCAAAGATGAGATTGTCAAAAGACAACTTGATGGTGAAACCGTTAAATCCTGATATTTTTTAATCTTCCAAATCAATTGTTGTTGCTATTTATGCAGTGCAGAACTCAACTGGAGCCACTATCTGGGCATTCGATTGTTCAGAACATCCTAATTTAAGTTGTTAAAACTTGAAAGCATGAATATTTTTCAAATGGTTATGGATTCCCGGAATATTTTATACAATCGTATATGCACCAGACATGATAAATATCTTTTTAATATTGTTTTATTGATGTTCCATTTGATAGCTTTTGAGGCCTTATACGGCGGCTCTTGGCAAAGCGTGGAGCTCATAGAAATCAGGGATGGGGCTATGACTCTGCATTTTGCTGATAGTCATCATAGAATTGAGGAGAAGGGTCCTTTCTCAAACATTCGAGTGAAGTCAAGGAAATCAACTTCATCTGATTGCACCTGCTTTCTGAGGCCTGGTATTGATGTTTGTGTGCTTTCACATTCTGGGCGTGCAAAGAGTTCAGAGGAAGGAAATTCAGAACCTGTGAGTGGCCTCGACATGTCACTGCATTACGAAAAGCTCTGTAACTTTGAAAGGATTATGGATTGTGGACACTTATTACAGTCTTGATTATTGAATGTTTCAAACTATTTGCTTTCTTAAAACATCACAAGAATTTAACATGCTTAAAATAATTCTTGTGTCCTAATAAATACACCTCATAATGCACAAAATATCGAGTTGCTTCCTATAATACATGCCACTATCAGCAACACATAATCAATTTCGCTGCTTGAAAGATCTGTCATTAAACTTTGCTGCATAGTTCAGTTTCAAAAGTTATGGTGCTCATATTTGAAGTTGATTTCAATTCTCTTTCTCATGCAGGTGTGGGTTGATGCTAGGATAAATTCCATCAAGCGGAAACCTCATGAATCTCAGTGCTCATGCCAATTTTTTGTCAACCTCTTTGTCAACCAAGGTCCTCTTGGTTCAGAGAGAGCAACACTCAGTAAGGAAATTGAAGCAGTAGGAATCAACCAAATTTCCATCCTTCAGAAGCTTGACAATGATCCATGCGAAGCAGACAAAAACAGACATGAAACTCAGTTCTACCGTTGGGAATTCTGTGAGAACTGTTCTTTAGTACAAAGAAGTAAACTCTTTCTGGGAAGTTTTTTATCTGATCTCACATGGCTGCTTGCAGCCTCTATTCTGAAGCAAGTTGCATTTGATGTAAGATCAGTCCAAAATAAAATTGTCTACCAAATTTTCGGTGGTGACAATGATCACTGTTCACTAAAATCTAATAATCACGTAAACTGTGTAACTTTCAAAGTAAAAGATGGTATTTCAACCCCTTTCGTGGTCCAGTTGGATCCCATTGATACTTGTAGTGAGCCAGGCCCTATCAGTGACACATATGGGACTGAAAAATCTTCATGCTATGATGTTATGAACTTGCGACGGTCAAAGCGTCGAAATGTACAACCTGATCGTTTTCTTGCCTGTGATACTCCTGCAGAGACGGAAATTGGCTGGGTTAGATCCCTGCCATACACACCACAGAAACGGAAGGAGGAAGAAGAAATGCACTTGCCATTAGCATACCTCTTTGGTACACACGCAAGTTTAGCAGTAGAGAAACCTGGCAATGAAGTGGGAGTTAATTCTCCTAAACTAGAATTCTTGGAAGGCCCCCCTGTATCCAGAACCAAGACCAACTCGAGGAAGATTATATCAAATGTGTTTAACCAAAGAGAACACCAAGCTGAGCTTGGAGAGCTTGAATCACGTATAGATAACAGTAGAGAGAGCCAAAAATCTGCTGTGGCTAACAGAATGAAAAACCAAACTCGACTTGGGGATGCCAAATCAGGCATGGCTAACAGAAAAAAGCACGGAACCCCAATTAGGGAGGTTAAAATGGGCGTGGCTAGCAGGATAGAATACGAGGATCAACTTGCTATTGTTCCTGTGCCAACAGAAGATGATCCGGTTGCCTTTTTTGATTCCCCTGTGAAGACTCCTGATAATTATCCACAAGAGTTTATTGAATTTCCAATCAGTTCTTATAGCAAAAGGTGTTCTTCTGTGCAAGGGAAGAATGATTTCGATGAAGGTATGATGTTTGGAAGTGGATGGGGTGGAAAATCTTCTGGGAAGAAAGTTCAAAGAGTAAGATACCAATCCACACATTTAAAGAGATATGATTCCTGTAAGCCAAAGACTTACAAGCAGACAGCCTTAAGTGCAGGCGCATACGATAAACTCATAAGTTCTTATATGACGAACACTGATTCCACAATCAAGTCAAAGGAGGTGCCTCGCATTATTGACCAGTGGGAGGACTTTAAAGCAAAACACAATTCAGATCAGAAGGAGACAATGGAACCTTCTTTTGTTGAGGATGATGGAGAAAGCTCAGAAACTGAAATGTTGTGGAGAGAAATGGAACTATGCCTGGCATCGGCATATATTTTTGAAGATAATGAAGTATAACTGTTAATTTGATTTGATAGGTGCCTTATTTTCATATCCTTGTACCATATTATTTTTTATCGCTTCGATGATTTTCAGGCTCGAGTTTCCACTCAGACCACACAGAAATCAAGTGAATATTGCCCGCATGAATTCAAACTGGATGAAGAAATTGGGATATTATGCCATATATGCGGCTTTGTGAAAACTGAAATAAAATATGTTTCAGCACCATTTGTAAGTCAAATTCTTGAAACCCATGATGCGGGTATTTTCAATTTTTCTTCTCTCTTTTATGTGCCCTCTGGATAGACAAGTGAGTACGCAGGGGAGGCACTTTTTATTTGTGATAAGGGGATACCCAGTAAGGAATCTTATTGCACTCTTGTTTAATGTATACAAAATTTCACCTGTGTACATTCTGGTTGGTCCTTGACCATAGTTTCCTAAGTGGGGTAATTTAATGGTGGATTCCAACTTCTGTTGTTCAGTTTCAACCGTTTTGTCAATCAGCATCTAATGCTGTTGTTTCAAACAGAATTCTAATTTTTCTATGCATGTTTTTGTTTCTGTAGATGGAACACACAAGCCAGACTGCAGAAAGTAAGCCACAAAATGAAGAAGATTTGGAGCTCAAGCCTGATGATGGTGAGGGCTTGAGTCTTTTTAGCAATCATACTTCAGTTGAAGATGTGCCTATTGAACTGAGTGACAATGTGTGGGACTTAATCCCTGAGCTCAGAGCAAAATTACACATGCATCAGAAAAAGGCTTTTGAGTTTCTATGGCGAAACGTTGCTGGATCCTTGGTGCCGGCACTTATGGAAAAAGCATCTAAGAAGGCAGGTGGTTGTGTTATCTCTCATACTCCTGGAGCTGGAAAAACTTTTCTTATGATTGCATTCCTCGTCAGCTACCTGAAGTTGTTTCCAGGAAAACGGCCTCTGATCCTTGCTCCAAAGACAACTCTCTATACCTGGTACAAGGAATTTATCAAGTGGGAAATTCCTGTTCCAGTTCATCTTATCCATGGTACTAGATCTAGAGTTTTCAGGCAGACTCCAGTGGCACATCGAGGATCATGTCCAAGGCCCAGCCAGGATGTTGCTCATATTTTGGATTGCCTGGAGAAAATGCAAAAGTGGCATGCACAACCTAGTGTGCTTGTCATGGGCTATACCTCATTTCTGACATTAATGAGAGAAGATTCAAAGTACAACCACAGAAAGTATATGGCTAAAGTGCTGCGCGAGAGTCCTGGAATGTTGATACTAGATGAAGGGCATAACCCCAGGAGTACTAAATCAAGGTTGAGAAAGGTTTTGATGAAAGTGGAAACAGATCTAAGAATATTGCTTTCAGGTACTTTGTTTCAGAATAATTTCTGTGAATATTTCAATACCCTTTGCCTGGCAAGACCACTGTTTATCAGAGAAGTTCTGACGGCATTAGACCCAAAGTTTAAGAGGAAAAAGAAAGGAGCACAAAAGGCACGCCATTTGCTAGAATCTCGGGCCAGAAAATTCTTCATAGATAACATTGCAAGCAAAATCAATTTGGACGAGGCTGAAGAGAAAATGCAGGGTTTGAATATGCTGAGAAACATGACTAATGGGTTCATTGACGTGTATGACGGCACAGCTTCTGACACCCTTCCAGGTTTACAGATTTACACCATATTGATCAATCCAACAGATATACAGCATGAGATTTTGGTGAAACTCCACAGAATTATGGAAAAATGCCCTGGATACCCCCTGGAAGTAGAGCTTTTGATAACCCTTGCTTCAATACATCCTTCATTGATCAATTCTTCTGACTGTGTAAAAAAGTTTTATGAACAGGAGGAGCTGATGGAACTTGAGAAGCTAAGGTTTGATTGTAAAAAGGGGTCCAAAGTGATGTTTGTTTTGAATCTTGTATATCGTGTAGTCAAGAATGAGAAGGTTCTGATCTTTTGCCACAACATAGCACCCATAAAACTATTCCTTGAACTATTTGAGAATGTCTTTAGATGGCAGCTGGGTAAAGAAATTCTTGTCCTTACAGGGGACCTAGAGCTGTTTGAACGAGGAAGAGTGATGGATAAGTTTGAGGAATTGGGAGGCCCTTCGAGGGTTATGCTCGCATCAATTACAGCTTGTGCCGAGGGCATAAGTTTGACAGCAGCATCACGGGTAATTCTATTGGACTCAGAGTGGAATCCTTCCAAGACAAAGCAGGCTATTGCAAGAGCCTTTCGGCCTGGTCAACAGAAGATGGTTTATGTGTATCAGCTTCTGGCAAAAGGCACAGTTGAAGAAGACAAGTACAATAGGACGGCATGGAAGGAATGGGTCTCACGCATGATATTTAGTGAAGAATTTGTAGAGGACCCTTCTCGTTGTCAAGCAGAAAAGATTGAGGATGATGTATTAAGGGAGATAGTGGAGGAGGACCGGGTTAAGTCATTCTATATGATAATGAAGAACGAGAAGGCTTCAACAAGTTGATCGGAGACTGCCTACATTAAAATACAGTGTAAGAAACTGCCTGGTTTTGTTACAGTTTCCCTTCTCTTTTTTTCTTTTTTTGTATTTCTCTAGCTTAATCAAAAAAAAATTCATTCTATGCTGTTCAGGGCTTTCAACATTGCCTATGCTTCTCTGGGGATTTGGAGGTTCTAATAATTTCCGCAATACAATAACCTGCTGAGCCATGACCTCGCTATTCAGAAATCAAAATAAGCTCCATCCATGTCCAGGAAGCTCTACCAGTTTCTTTCTCGGCAAGATAATTGCTGTCAAAATGATACTGTTTAGTTTAACGTTCTGTTCATTTTTCTGTCATTTCTTTTCCAAATGCTGTTAAGTTATCATTCAAAATCCCATTCTTACTTGAATTGGGTAAACTTTTTTCGAAACCTTACACATTACGTCTTGACGTGTTAGGTTAAAGAATCTGCCAATCTGGTGGTGCTTTGAAACCAGCCTGCATTGACTGCATTATGGTAAATTACATTTCAGATTGAAATACAAGTTATCGAATCATCTCATAAATTGCTAGGTATTCAGGTTCTCTGTTTTGATGCTCCACGGATCACATTTTGTTGGGACATGATTTCTTCCGACAACTGGAATGCTTTTGTAGCAATTATTATAATAGTTAATTTCAGAACATGTGAGATTCGTCGAGATATACGCAAGCTGACCCGAATACAAGTGTCAATAAAAAAAAATAAAAAAACTCTTCTACTCTTTTTGTGTGATACTCGCAATCAATTTCATTCCTTTTTTCTTTTCCTCCTGATAATGAGAGTTCACTCCTCCCTTTGAATCCACATTGTTCTCTTCTGCATTCTGAGTATGGGCTCAGGCTTCACTCCTTGGGCTTCGTAAAACTAACTGGATCGAGCTTTCTTTTTTTCGAGATTAAAATGAATGGGCATCAGCCCAGCTTTCTTTTCTTCTCCCTTTTTTTTATTTATTAAAAAGCCATTTATCGATGCCAAATAGACTCTAAAATCAACGGGCATCGGACAATTGTCATGTTCTGGTCTAAAGGCGGCCAGCATATGTAAGCTGGAACATTATTGGATCAGCCCTCTTTTAATTTGAGCGTCCTTTATTATCCGAGGGCACCGAACAAAGACTCGGGCGGATACTTTAGTTACGTGGCTATCCATCACCAGGCCGGAAAGACGTGGACTTTATGTTTTCTCTCTTCTTTTTTTCCTAACAAATCCCAGCTCGAGACTTTTCAAGGGAGATAATTTTTAATACTAGCTGAAATATAATTGGCTGGCAATGTTGATATATGTGTGTGTGTGATCTCGCCCGTGCGAGTTGTGTAAATTTTCCAACTCAATAAACTGAGTATATTTAGGTATAAAAATGAGGCCCTCGACCGAGTTGGCATCGATCGGTATACCGATGGCTGTCACCACTCTGCAGTTTAGGGTCTTGCCAGGGTAAAAGAGAAAATCAGATTCTTTTTGAAGCAGTATTGAGTACCAAAACCACGGGCTGAGTTGGGTTGGGTTCGGCAGATTTCTGGCCCTCGACCAGCAGCTAATTATAATCCAAGTTGGCGAGACGAGTATAAATATGAATTGCAAGTTGGTTGCACAAATTTAAAACTCCAACTCGGCTCTCTCACGTATAGTCCGTACCGGTTTCCTTTCCTTGTCAAGGGATTCTCCAGTGGCAACTCTATGATGCAGCGTTACGTAGGTTCTAGAAGAAATTTGCAATTTAAAATTGAAATTTGAAGATAATTCCAAGTTGATTGGTTTTAATTTGAGATTCAATTTCAGCTACTTGCATGGTTTCAAATTTATATTATATAGTTACGTGAATATTAAAATGATTACATTTACTTCACATAAACAGCGGTTCATCTAAATAAATAATCAAATAACTAGAACAGCTTTAATATAAAATGAACTCAGTAACTTGAAAACATATATTTATATTTATATTTATACTTTCAATTGGCAATTAGTATATGAAGAGCGGCAGGTGGTTTTTTTTGTTTTGTTCTCTGGGTTGAAATTTCTCGGTAATACAGGCTCTGTTCTAGTTGGATTTTTCTTGGCTCTCAACTGGCATTAGTATACAAATACCCTGACCTCTCTAGCCAGGGCTAATACATATACATATACATATACATATACATACTTAATACTGAAAAACCTGGACTGGTCATTGGCAGGTTAAAATTGATTTGACCCCGGTGGTTTTCTTCCACTTGAAAATCCGAGAGTTGTGTTTTCATCAGATTAACAGGTAATTATTGTCGCCCGTTCTCTGGGTCTGGGGCCATTAAAGTGGATGACGCCACGGGTGGGAGCTGGAAAGGTATATATCGGCAAATTGCTGGAAATGGCGGTTAAAAATGGAAGGAATCTTAGCTCCGGTTAGGGTTTGATTATAAGAGCACAAAGGGGCTGTTCCCTGTCCTCCATACACTGAAGAGGGGGGCTCGTCTTAAAAACAATCAAGTTGATTAATGGGAGCTGGTACGAGCAGAGAAGAAGTATGGAGGGAAAGGACAAAAAAGTATAGTTAAAAAGACGTCGGGGGGGTAAACTAGACGGTAACACCTCCCTCAACTAGCTCGATACTCGCGCCCAGGGATATGATTAAAGTTCGGTGTGGGATTATAAAAGGCCTCAAGTTGGATGGACGAAGTTACTGAATTGCCCCTTCAGCCACGCCTAGCCAGGCCAAAATAACTGGAGTGGGTATAACTGTATAAGATCTCTGTTTTTATTTTTATACACATTTTCACGAGCCAGGATTCAGATTAATTGATGGGGGTGCATTCAACCTAATCCCTCTCGACGGAGGTCGCTGGTTTTCTGTCATAGATGACGACCAGGGTGACGAAATGCGAGCCCAGTTGCCTGTACATATACAATGCCAACAGGGAGTGAGAATTCATTTCCCGTCTGGATTTTCCTTGGAGGATAACATATAAAAAACACTTTGTTAACTTTCAAGAACCCCATTTTAGAACAGGTTTTGAAAAGAATGTATTTTAATGGGCGGACGTGGAAGAATCAATCATATATAAAGCCCACATGAGCTAAAACCATTTAACGGAGTTTGCTAACACTGTGCACCGGCAAAAGAAGATTTGAAAGCTCGGACACCAATGCTGCCACCAACCCATTTCTTTGACGAGAAATTGAGACATGTGGTGGAGGGTTCCTATCGAAGGTCATCATTGGCTAACGAGCAACATTACATGACTGTTCTACCAGTAATCGTTCAACGGAAGAATTAGCAAGTGCCAACAGGCCACGAGCAGGAGGGGGAATATGACAGATTTGACCCTTCAGACACCAACCACCACCACCACCACCCGGGGCAAGGAAATTGACCACTGATAAAGCGATTGATACTAAAACCTTATAATAATTATTTTAAATTTACACGATCATTAATTTTATATATACAATCATTAATTTCATGGGTTATGGATTAGTGGAAATACACGAAAATACAAAGTTGCTAAAAAAAAAAGAGACTGGGCAAAGAAAAGACATCTGCAAATCAAATTGGAATGCCATTCGAGTCGGTGCGTGCTTTTGTCTGGAGATTTTTCAGTATATCAAAAAGCCACCGAAGATTAAAAATCAGAAAATAAAATAAAATAAACGTGCCCTAATAACATATAGCAGAAGCAGACATGCAGCTCAACCTTCTTGAAGAAGAGTCTTAATTAAATGAAAGGTACAACTTGACAGATGGTCAAGCCCTCAGTTCCGTGAGCAAATTAAATTAAAAGAAAGCCAACACGGACAATTAACTTCATCGCCATGATGCAAAATTTGGGGCCGGGGCGCCCCTGCCTGCTACCAAATATGACCCCTCCTGGCTCTGGCTCTAGCTTTTACAGAGAAATTAAAACACCCTTTGGTTGATTTGGAAGGGATCATAGTCATGATCTCTTTGCACACAGATTCTGAACATGGAAGTTGGCAAACCTGAAATTGGAAGACAAAAGGGAAGCTGCTGCATGTGTAATGCTTACCCATCAAACAAAGAAGATGAACAAAGTGGCAATTTTGTAGTTTTGAATTAAATAATGGGATAATCTGCCCTCACTAGGTCCAAAGAAGTTGCAAGTTGAGCATCAACTTGCATATCCAGTCTTTGCATATGCTGCTTGATAATATCACCCTCAAAATATTTCTCACACCAGACCCAATCTCTCCCATAAAACTTCAAAATAATCCAAGTGGACAACTAAAATCACTTATAGTACCAATCCCTTTTTCTGTAGCTATGCATATATATCCATGAATGAATCTTAAGCCTACTCAGTCTTCAAAAAAGCAACCAAAAAATACACTGATAAGAAAAAACCCAGAGAGATAAAAATGCCCGCATCACTACAGCTCCAGAGAGCCACCACAACCACCACCCTTACTTGCCACAAACAATCACAAACCACCGTGAACACATGGCGGGTCCCGCTAACATGGGAAGCTCCCGTGCCTGACTACGTTTCTTGCTACCACACACGTACAGTGGGGCCTAACCAGTGCTGCTCCGTGGTGGTCAAGACAATCAATGCACCAGTCTCCACCGTCTGGTCGGTAGTCCGTCGTTTTGATAACCCTCAAGCTTACAAGCATTTTCTTAAGAGCTGTCATGTCATCAACGGAGACGGCAACGTCGGCTCCCTCAGGGAGGTGCAGGTGGTGTCTGGCCTCCCTGCAGCATCAAGCACGGAGAGGCTTGAAATTCTTGACGATGAACAACATGTTTTGAGCTTTAGTGTGGTCGGCGGCGTTCACAGGCTAAACAACTACCGGTCAGTTACATCGGTTCATGCTTCTCCAAATGGGAATGAGACGGTGGTCGTTGAATCATACGTCGTGGATGTACCACCTGGTAATACTAAGGAGGACACATGTAGTTTTGTCGAAACAATTGTACGGTGCAACTTACAATCTTTGGCTCAGATTGCTGAGAAAATGGCAAGGAATGTCCAGATTTAGACAACATCATGATCAGTACCTGTTCTGATTGCGGTTTTTTTCATTTTTTTTTCCGATTTGGGATGGATTGATGATCATCATGGGCTCTTGATCGATGCCCTTATTGGAAATTCATAGATCGCGGTGAATGGCACTTGAAGGCGATGGTATATTTTGATGTCGTACATGTCAACTCTGTTTCCCTTCGAGATAAACTCTACCCCTACGTACATTAGCACATAATCATAGTGAAATTATAAACCTTGTATTGTCTGAGTATGCCTCTTTTTTTTAATTTCTCTCCTTTTTTTATTGGTTTTTGCTCAACGGGGAGAGGGATTTTGTGACTGCTAATTGAAAATATGAATTTACAGGCACCAAGACTATCATTACATAGCTGTGAATATTTTGTCTCAAGCTTGCTTTATTTTTCGATCGTCCCTCTTCCTTGCTGTATTCATTTCTTTCAAGAAATATGTTAAGAGAATTAGTTCTATATTCTTATGAACCCTAGTTTGCACGAGCTGGTATTTCCCTGGACCAAAAAAATCAGCAAGCTATTTACTATCAATTAATAGATTAGATTTCCATATTTTTTGAATAATGAATAATAATTTTAACGAAGATGTCTCCATTTTTGTTATATAATAAACAACGCTTAACGTGCCAAGTAATTCTTCTGTGTTCTGTATTTCTCTGCTGGGGACTTCATCCATGAATCAATGATCAGATAGCTGCTAGCAATTACCAAAAGCAAATAAGAGCACTGCAACGTACGCATGCCAACAGATGATAAGCAGAATCGTGGAATTATCATGAACACCACGCTGCAAGTCATATGATTGTATAGCCCGAAACGCAGAAAGTAGGTGTTAACGTGTTTTCCAACTTGATATTATAGTAAGCTTTATTTCAACGACCAGGAGATGCAAAGGCTAACTGGTGGCGATTAGGATAACAAACGGTGCCGCACGACTATATATGTTCTCTCTCTCTCTCTCTCTTCCTTAAAAAATTCTTTATCCTCGAGCCGATACACACAATGCATCCTGTTTTTAACTCAACAATTGTACTACTGGCTATATCTGCAGGTCTCGTTACAGTCGGCAGTGAGATTCTTTAAAAATATTTCTCGGAAACTTCACCCCCTTTTAAGCTGGAAATTACGAAGAAATCAGTACAGTTCGACCTCATAATTTAAAAACCATGGCCAGGAATTTTCCGCGTTGGCAATGACTTAGATGGATAGCTTTAAAAGATTTCCTTTTTTTATATATACAGGAGAATCGCAAGGTGCTGTGCAAGTTGGTTTTAAATACTGTACTTGAACTTTTTACTAGAAACACAGGCAACTTGTGGATTTTGCTCCCTTTTATATTCTGTCTCTGTGAACCATGTGTTGTTTGATGAGAGAATTGCTCGGCAAGTTGGCGTGCAAGTGGGCAAGGAGGCCTTTATTGTACACCTGCCGCCCTCGATCCCGTAACAAACAAATCAAAGCCACCCATTTGTTTGCCCCGCGTGAATTGACCTAACAACGTTTCATCTCCCCGTTAAGCCGCCATGTTAACCCAAATTATCATGCTTTCAGCTGTTTCCCCTGACGTGGCTATCCGAACCTGTCATCGTCAGGTTTCAACCTCAGGTTCAGCAACTCCCTCGGCATCAAAAAAACTATCCGAAAAACTATCCGAATCTATGGTTCAATCTTAATTAATTTTTTTTTATTTTTAAATAAATATATTTTTATGTGTTTTAGATTTTTTTTGCTGATTTTAAAATTAATTTTTTTAAAAAAAAAAACATCATTTTAATATATTTCAGCATGATAAACACTTTAAAAAATTACCGCAACCACACTCTCAAACAAGATTTAATTTAACCACACCAATAAAAACTAAACTTGTCGCTTGGGTTTCTCAAACTTCATGAGTATTTGTATTGCCAGTCATGTGGAATGCTATTGAAGATTTTCTAAAAATCTCTTTTTTATAACAGAGTAAACTAAATCTAGGCGTACTGTGCATAGAAAGTTTCTATAAGAGGAATTCGAAAAAAACATTATCCAGCCTATATCAAGCCTATGGGACCATCATGCCGGAAATTTTATTACGTGCAGTTTACAGCAGAAGCATAACTAGTTGACACGGCATATGACGGTAGAAAGAGAAAAAGATCTTCGAGCCAAACGTCATTGCTGGGTTAATGTGACCCCCTGCGCAACAAAGAAAGTTCTTGCTAGTATGGGCTAGCAAGGGACTAAGAAGGCCTCGTTGAACAAGGCCCAATTATGTACTCTTAACGAGTTTTGCTTCTGGCGTATGCCATCCTGAGATTGTATCAACTTGCAGCGGGCCCACAATCATTTTAAATTAATTGTTGCTGGTCGTCTAGCAGTGGCGTCAGTATCGGAACATGTTTTTTCACTTTTCCAGAGATGAAAATTGATAGATAAATCTCATATAAATATAATATAGATATAGATAGATCCGTTGGGATGGAGCAAAATTTCAATTCTCAAAATGCATACAAGAGTGTAAGAGAAGAGATGCTTTTCCAGGTCGAGTAATATGGTATAGGATTTTAATTTTTTTTCGATTTTGGAGAAAAATTAATGGAAAGAGATATTAAGAAGAAGTTAAGGGGCTATTTCTCAATTTGTGGGTGTCATTCTTGTTTTTTAATCCTTTTGATTTTATCAGATCTTTTTGAAAGAAAGAAAAAAAAACTTATGGCGGTGAAGATTGATCCTGTCATTTTCTTCATGTCTGAATGATTAAATTCATAATCAATCACACGTTGTAACCACTGGAGAACAGTGGCTCGAAAGTTACCTGCTTGACCAAATTTGAATCAGCAGCAGGTGGAACAGATGTCTTTCCAAAAGCAGAGTGGCAAAAACAAGGAGATTGCTTCATCTCCTCTTAGCAATTCGACATTGTAAGTAGCGTTAATTACAATTATATATATAAAAATGACAATACCTTTACTATTAATTTCCCCTCATTCAATCTAATTCATTGAATTTGATATTAATAGTAAAATATAAAGCATGAATCATTGCCATGATCGAATCCAAATTTTGTTGGTGTATGTGTCATGGATAGAACAGCTTGGCAAACAAGAGTTCATTCCAGGTATCCTGAAGGCCAGGCATACACCAGTGCACACAATCTGCATAGCTAACAGGATTTGCGATTTGTTCAGGAGTCAATGGACTCCATTGCTTCTTGTATATTGAGGTATGCGCATCTTTTCTGTAATTCGAGAGCTGTGTGATGTTGAGAAATGTGATGGGGAATTTCGATTTGCTAAATACATCTCCGATCACCTCCATTATGCTTCTCCTGCAATCCGATCCCCAGTACGTGGCGTTGTCAACCGGAGATGTTTCGCTGTAACAACTGCGACCCGGTTCGCCTCCCCAGTCTATGCTCCTGCTCAAGAACTTCAAACGTTAGTCCCCTGTCTAGATAAGCTAAACCACTGTACTTTTCTGTGCTGTCATGTTCTCTCATCTTTGTATCAATCTGGTGCAAATCACAAAAAAATCAGACAATGGAAGAGAGATGGTCTGCTCACTTTTGATGAGTAGGCGACATGCTTGTGAAAAAAACCCTCGTTTTCGTGCGGTTCATGTTCTTTTTCACCCATCTCAGCATGCTTTTCATTGCCATACGATACGCATCCTCGGGTGACAGCTCTACGATATCTTTAGTTTCATCTTCGAATGACCCTTGCCTGAAAAGGATGAGCTGTTGTTAGACTCATTTTTTCAAGCTAATACAACCAAAAGAGCAGTGACAGATTAAGAGTGGAAAGCAATATTTACAAGATTTTTATGTCGAGGCCAGTCATCCACCACAGGTAAGTGTTGAAGACTATAATATCAACGCCTTTCCAGTTTTTTCCATGTTTATTGATTGAACCTCTCCTCACGATTCTCTCTGATACTCTATGAATGACAGCATCGTCCGAGTTTGATTCGAGGAGAAACGGTGCCCAGTAGAACTCAATTGTTGCATTGTATTCCTGTTCAGACACAAACGAAGTTAATTCCTTTTTGTGTATATAAGCTTCATTATATATGTGTGTGTGTATTAGCAGGTTATGTGAGTCAAACTAGAGAAGAAAAATAATTGAAGTCACCTTGGCAGTGAAGACTGTTAAGGAACCGAATGTTTCCATGGATTTTTGGTCTTCAGGGATGAGTCTGTGGAGAAGACAGACCATGGAAACATATTGACCCCGGTTCAAGGAATCACCGACAAACATCATTCTTTTTCCTCGTAAGGTTTCAAGCATCAATGTGGCATTAAAACTGCATAATTTGTGGCAAATTCTTTGTCATCGACATAGCAACAATTTTAATCTCAATGTTATCAGTGCAATCAAACACATCAATCGGATGAGTAAATAACATGGTGTGGAAATCGGTGGCCATTGAAACGAAACAACTGCGAGAAAACTTCAGAAATCATGTAGTGTTTTTCCTATTTCTCAATGCAGTAGTCAATTTCGATTCAAGCTTGGAATGGAAGTCTTGCGTCTGCTAAATAAAACTTCACAGAAATGCCTTTCCAAAAGTGCAAATTATAACGATGATGATTTGGAGAGTACGGAGCTACTGGACCCGGCCCAATTCACCACAATAAATGAACAGCCCACATTCAAACAAGTACTGTGGGCCTTCTCCCAGAGAACTATGGGCAGAGCCCGATCATGTAATGCTCCGTTTTGACCCTTTGATTTAATATCTCAAATATGAATCTCATTTTGTAAATACTCTATTTCTTTTCTTGAATATTTCGTACCTATCTATATATTTTATTTGTTAAATAAAATAACATGAATGAGGTTTTTGGAAGTAAAATCGGGACAAAATATGAAGAAAAAAAAAAGAAAAAAAAGAGAGGCTTGGGTCCGGCAATTGTCATTTGCTGTTCAATAGCGAACGGTTACGGTGGAAATTGAATTGCTAGCCTTGAAAATTTTAATCTATGTGTTGAGATTGAACGGAACGTGATCTGCTATGCATGCAAAGACTAATATTTAGTTAGTCTGTAAAATGAAACTCTGATTGTTTATTAAAGTATTTTTTAAAACATATATATTAAAATAATATTTTTTATTTTAAAAATATATTTTTGATATCATTATATGAAAATATCTAAAAATACAAACACAAATCTAATTTAAAGTAAAAAATAAAAAAAAATATATTTTTTTTAAACATAGTATCAAACCTCATTGTATATTCGAAGAGAAACGAGGCATATATAGTCCAAACCAAATATATAAAGGAGAAGGTAGAATACTTCTAAAGGAATCAAACAGAACAGATAGCAATAAATAAATAAATAAATAAATAAAACTTGGAAAAGAAGCAAAATTAACGTCAACGATGATATGTTTACTCTATCTTCTTCTTCGATTCGAAAGTGGGTCACACGATGATGATCATTATTATTGAGAATGCTAATTATTTATAGTTAACCAACATTGACGTCAAAACTGCTGATTTGATCGGTGCATGCCACCGAATTTTAAACAAAACATGCCCAGATGAAAGCAAATGTTGCAAGAGCTAGCATCGGGAGTTTGGGAACAGCTTCCACTTACAGGACACTCGAAATTAAGCTTAATGCATTTAAGGAAATTTAGTAAATGTTTTTAGACAACAATTTTAAGGACGCATTTTTCTTATTGAAGAATATTTAACATGATCTGAAAATGCTCTTCCGGGGGATCAATATTTACCTGGGAAGATCACAGCCATGAGGTTGCCATCTCCAGTGCTGATAATCCTTATCGGGCCTGCCATGCTCTTGACACGTCAACTGTGGCTGTATGTACGGACACTCCGATTCTTCATAAAGCGGCCGGGTTGAGTCGTCCCACACCCACCTCCCGCTAAACAAGTCACAACCTTCTGGGGTCTTCCCGATCGAGAATGGCAGCTCCTCCCACTTCTTCTCTAACCACAGAACATGATATAATCCATCTCAGTCAACCACTCGTTTTCTTACACAATAACACTTTAATTTTTTACTTTTTTAAAAAGAAAAGGCAAGCGAATCATATATAAATAGAAGTGCGAGAGAGAGTTAGAATCTGATAGCCACCGATCGACCGAGTCAACTCACCGGTTCTGGTTGCTGGACGGTCCGGGCTGGGGTCGAGTTGGCCAAGGAGGCACATGAAATCCTCGCCATGAAGAATGACAACAAAGAAAGTGAAAACCAGTAGAGCGAGGAGATAAGGAGAGAGACGGGCCCTTCTGATCAGAGATGATGAAGATGAAGAAGCAGTAAGAGATTGCTTCATTTTTGAAATTTTAAAACTGCGTTTAATGTTCATAACGTTATATAGAAACAACTACGTAGGCTTGAAGCATTTAAGGAAAGAAAATACTCGTATTGATTTTGATGTCTCCTGATAACGTTTTTGATTTTTGTCTACAGGTTTAATACAGCAGCACTCTCTCTCCCTTATAATTTTTTTTTTTGCATGTAGCAAGAAATTATTTATTTAATGACAATTAAATTATTAAAATTTGGTTGGTGACTAATTCGCACAATTGACTTGTTCGGATGCATGTACAATAATAATAATTAGATGGATCGATCGAGATCACGAGAACATATAATACAATGGTTAGTTTACATAGCTGGAGAACAAAATACATTAATTGTTGTGGAGGAGGAAGAAAAGAGAGTAATAGCTTGCAGACAAGCTATGGTATTTATCCTTTGCCTTGCCTTTCTGGATAATAATAATTTTAAAGAGTGCAGCCTCTTTTTTATCACGTAGAGTGCATTGCCACTGTAATTTATTTATTTTATAGTACCAAAATTAATCGGTCTAGACAAATGAGTGTCTTAATTATGACTATAATGGACATGATTCGATAATAAAAAGTTTACGATATGCGCAAGAACACATTATTTGTTTCGGTTTTCGTGTCTTAAGCCAACTGTCTATTTGGGAAGGCGGTTGCGGTAGCTTTTTAAAGTGTTTTTTCATACCAAAATATATCAAAATGATATATTTTTTTATTTTTTAAAAATTATTTTTGACATCAGTACGTCAAAATGATCTAAAAACACCAAAACATATTCATTTAAAATGAAAAATAAAAATAAAAAATTTTCAATTTTTTTCAAAAACACTCTTGAAAAGTCCTCCCAAACACCCTCGTAATCTGTGTAAGAGAAATACTGTTTGTAAAAAAAAAACTTGCAATTTTTTTTTTATTGTGTGTGTATATATATATCACATAGACGGTCAATAAATAAATAATGTGTTATTGGCAACATTTGTTCCTTGCAATGACATGAAGAATAAATAATTAAATAAATTTGAGTCGCCCATAAAAGAATTGGATGTATCCCATGCATACTGGAGAGATTGAGCTATCATAAATTAATGAAGAAAACGGGTCGCGTTTCCAAGCACTTTTGATGGAAGCTTCAGACCAATAATTAACGCTAATCTATTGTATCCAGCTATAAATATTAATCAATTCTTTATTGTAAGGGTGAACGAGAAGGAATAATAAATAGTCAACAAATAATCACATGATTCTGAAGGAAATAATCCAGCTATAAATATATATATATATATATAGTATGATAGACAACTATGAAGGAAAGAAGAGATCGGGGCTGCCACGATGAGCTTGATTGTATTTATGATGTTGTGTCTCATGTAATGGATGGATGGAGTTATTGTAACCATGATGTTATTGTAACCATGATCTTATTGAAAGTGAAACTAAATTTGGTAGACCGGCAACAAAAATTGTGGTGGCTTTTGGATAGATGTTCTATTTTATATAGATATAGCTTATCCTTTTATTTTTAAAATAGATTTGGAATTTATAGTTTTTAGAATAGACCTTCTCAATGTATTTTTTAACATTGAAAATCATATACATATATTTAATTAAAAAAAGTCACGGGCTTTAAAAAATGCAAGAAAAAATGCTAACAATAACCAGATACTAGACTGGAAAAAAAAATAAGTAGATTAAAATATTTAATATCATAATATAAATTGATATATGAATTTGGCATAAACTTGGTTGTACTTTATATTTCATTTCTTGGAACCAATGTTTTATTTAATAAAGATATAATAAAAAATTTAAAAATGAAAAGGAAAATGATTGAATAAAATTAAAGAGCAAAAAATTAAAACATATTCTATTTCATTTCTTGGAACCAATGTTTTATTTCTCAGGCACTGTAGGTTGCGAAAAGGCACCGGAAAGGAGTGTCAAAACTCCAAAGAACAAAAGGAAAACCACGCCGTCCTGGCAAGGGGCGGCGGCGCATTGTGACATCATGAGCTGGCCCAGGTGGTTGCTTCATGATTGTTAGGGGAACCGTGATAATTTCTTAACATATACGTTAAGATCAGTGAAAAGATGGGTACCAAATCAGTGCCTTTGCTTTTTCCATATTATAGCATTTTATATACTTGAATGATACATCAATCAAAATTACTCTAAAACATGTAGTGAAAATAATTTAATTCATATTTTCCTCACATCTATTTCTTCTAAATTAATATTTTTTAATATTATATCTATTTTTATTAGTATATCACATTTACATCATATGTATTTTTATCGGTTATCCTAGCAAATTGTTTTTTTATTTAATATATTTTAAAAGAATTTATCCTTTAATATTACATTAATTTATAATCAGATTTCATGATTTATGTTATTTATTTTCAATTCAGTTATTTTGACCTCATGACTAGAAAATAATAATTAACGAGTCAACTCATATTGTTTTTCTTTGTGTTTTTTTAATTATGTTATTTTTATTGTGTTTTTTCCCTCTAATTTATCATTCAAATTTGAATCCATCAATAATTGTACCTCGTTGTATTTTTTATTTGTTTAATACAAGGATATCTTCATCTCATAATCAGAATAATGAGTTTTGGTATTTTAACTCTAGTTAAATTATGTCAGTTCTTTATTAGGCTATCCTTGTATCATAACTTGGTTTGCTGATTTAATAGATTAATCTTGTATTTTTTTTTCTTTAATTTTCTCATTTATTTTGGTATGAGAATTAAGTTTTATGATTTATTTTGCTTTATTTTTTATGAGATTATATTTGTTGACATATAATGTCATACTTTGTATGCTTTATATATTTTGATGATAACAATAAAAAGAAAATGGGCTAATAATATGCTTGGATGAGATTAAGCTATAAACAGGTTTTATACAAAGAATACATCAACAAGCATAATGGAGTTCAAGAAGAAATCACTCCAAGAAGTCCAAGATGCAAGCAAGTGAAGACTTAGAATAAGTGTTCATTTTAGTGCTTTGTGTAAATCTCAATTTCTATCTTGATAGCACAAATTAAAATGAACTCACACACTTCACATTGCATGCAAAGGATTTGATGATTAAACGGCTAGTTTCTAACGGCTATAAACGGCTAGTTTCAAACGGCTAGTTTCTAACGGCTAGTTTCTAACGGCTAGTTTCAAACGGCTAGTTTCTAACGGCTATAAACGGCTAGTTTCTAACGGCTAGTTTCAAACGGCTAGTTTTTCTTTAAAACTTATAAATATGCCTCTTAATTGCAAAGCGAAATTGACACATAACTTTCATATCTTATATTGAGGCAATTAGAAGTGCATAAACACCTTCATATCATCAATCTTCTTTACTACTCATATTTGTGTTTAAATCTTCATATCCTAACACAAACAGTATTTCTCATTCTCACTACACTTAAACACCTTCAAATATCCTAAGTGCTATTAAGTGAGAGAAAGAGATTTTAGATCTTCATTTGTAATATCCACACTATTAAGAGTGTATTGTTGTTTTACTAAAACAACCATTGTGAAACTCTTGAGAGTTGAGTATAAAACTCTTGGTATTAGTGAGGAACATCACCAGGAAAAATCTTGAAGAGGCATATCTTCAAGTGGTGTAAAAGTCTTGGTGTGGATTCATCAGCTGAAATTGTAATCTTGTTACTTGGTTTAGTAAGAGAGTACAATACTCAAGTACTGAGTTGGTACTTGAGTCGTGGACGTAGGCTTGCCGAACCACGTTAAAAACCAGAGTTAGCAATCTCTTTCCCTTATCTCTTTACTTTCAAGTAATTGATTTTAGAATTGCTATAATTATTGTATTTGCATCAATTCCGCCTTTAGGTGCATAGTTGCCTTAATCCGTGAATTTCAACAATTGGTATCAGAGCTTAGTTCTCAATTATTAAGTTTGCTTAGACTTTGAGTAGAATGGCAACTACAAGTTACAATCTCCAAAATGAAGGTGCCTCAACAACTAGACCACCATTTTTTGATGGTAATGACTATGCATATTGGAAAGCTAGAATGACTATATATCTTCAATCTATAGATTTTGATTTATGGCTTTCTATTGAAAATGGACCTCATAGACCACTCAAAATCGAAAATGGTGTTGAGTTTCCCAAAAGCATGATAGAATATACAGACTTAGATAAAAGATTACTTTCTATGGATGCTAAAGCCATGAACACCTTATACTGTGCATTAAATAGAAGCGAATTCAATAGAATATCTTCGTGTAAAAATGCTAGAGATATATGGCATACATTAGAAGTAACTCATGAAGGAACAAATCAAGTAAAAGAATCTAAAATTGATATGTTAGTTCATCAATATGAGTTATTTAAAATGTTACAAAATGAATCTATAACAAGCATGTTCACTCGTATGACTAGTATTACAAACAGTTTACATGCTCTTGGTAGAACTTATTCAAATACAGAAATTGTAAGCAAGATTCTCAGATCTCTACCAAAAGCTTGGGAAGCTAAAGTGACAGCTATACGAGAAGCAAAAGATCTTACAAAATTACCATTAGAAGAACTCATCGGTTCTCTAATGACTCATGAGATCACTATGGAAAAACAAGATCAGGAAGAAAGGCCAAAGAAAAATTTGGCATTTAAAACTGTTCATCAAGTTAAAGACAAGGATAATAGCGATGATGAAGACAGTGACGACGATCTTGTGGAAGATGTAGCATTGATCACAAGACAGTTTCGAAACTTTCTTAGAAAGAAAAATGATAAGAGAAAGTTTTCGAACTACAGAAAGGAAGAAAGCAAAGGAGAATTTAGCAAAGAAACTCCAAGGTGCTACAAGTGCAACAAAGTGGGACATATCAAAACCGATTGTCCCTTCTTCAAATGAAAAAGAAAAATCGCTTTCAAAAGAAAGCTTTGAAAGCAACATGGAGCGATGACTCAGACTCAAGCTCCAATGATGAAGAAGAACATGTGGCGAACATGTGCTTTATGGCAATTGAAAGCGAAAATGAGGTACAATCTTCGGATGATGAATCTGACTCTTCCTATATTGAATTACATGAACAACTTGAAAATTTGTATGTAGAATATAAGAAGTTAGGTTCTAAATATATTACTCTCAAAAGAAATCATATATGATTAATCGAGGAAAAGAATTATTAGAAAAGAAAGTATATGATTTAAATGACAAGAGTAGTAAAACTAATCAACTTGAAGAAGATAATAAATCTTTAAAAGAAAAAGTTGATGAGTTAAATGTAATTATCTCAAAATTCACACAAGGCTCAGAAATTTTTGAGAAAATGCTTTCAAGCCAAAGAAGTGTGTTTAACAAAGGAGGATTAGGTTATAAACCTAAGATAAATCAAAAATACTTAAAGAATTATTTTGTTAAAGCTAAACATTCTTATGATCCAAATCAAACATGTAATTATTGTAGAAAATTAGGACATTTGGTTTATGCATGTCCTATGAAGAAAAATAAGAATGTTAAAATGATTTGGGTTCCAAAAGGAACCACCCCTTGAATTCTTTGGTAGAAATAAGTTCATTTTGGATATTTATTATTATTAGATATTATGTCTTTATTTATCTAAAATGTTAATTTTCTTTTTGTTGATGCCAAAGGGGGAGAGATATGATGAAAATATCAAATGCATCAATAATAGGGGAGAAAAATAGGAGAATATGAAAAATATATATGCATATATTTAGGGGGAGAAAATGGATTTTTCTTGAGATTGCATATGATATTTTTACTTAGATTAAATTGCTAAAAATGTTCAATGTCTCTTATATATTGGATTACAAAATATAGGGGGAGACTCATTTTTTTATCTAAGTTTTTTTATTGTCATCATCAAAAAGGGGGAGATTGTTGACATATAATGTCATACTTTGTATGCTTTATATATTTTGATGATAACAATAAAAAGAAAATGGGCTAATAATATGCTTGGATGAGATTAAGCTATAAACAGGTTTTATTCAAAGAATACATCAACAAGCATAATGGAGTTCAAGAAGAAATCACTCCAAGAAGTCCAAGATGCAAGCAAGTGAAGACTTAGAATAAGTGTTCATTTTAGTGCTTTATGTAAATCTCAATTTCTATCTTGATAGCACAAATTAAAATGAACTCACACACTTCACATTGCATGCAAAGGATTTGATGATTAAGCGGCTAGTTTCTAACGACTATAAGCGGCTAGTTTCAAGCGGCTAGTTTCTAACGTAGTTTCAAGCGGCTAGTTTCTAACGGCTAGTTTCAAGCGGCTATAAGCGGCTAGTTTCAAACGGCTAGTTTCAAACGGCTATAAACGGCTAGTTTCTAACGGCTAGTTTCAAACGGCTAGTTTTTCTTTAAAACTTATAAATAGGCCTCTTAATTGCAAAACGAAATTGACACATAACTTTCATATCTTATATTGAGGCAATTAGAAGTGCATAAACACCTTCATATCATCAATCTTCTTTACTACTCATATTTGTGTTTAAATCTTCATATCCTAACACAAAGAGTATTTCTCATTCTCACTACACTTAAACACCTTCAAATATCCTAAGTGCTATTAAGTGAGAGAAAGAGATTTTAGATCTTCATTTGTAATATCCACACTATTAAGAGTGTATTGTTGTTTTACTAAAACAACCATTGTGAAACGCTTGAGAGTTGAGTATAAAACTCTTGGTATTGGTGAGGGAACATCACCAAGGAAAAATCTTGAAAAGAGCATATCTTCAAGTGGTGTAAAGTCTTGGTGTGGATTCATCAAGCGGAAATTGTAATCTTGTTACTTGGTTTAGTAAGAGAGTACAATACTCAAGTACGAGTTGGTACTTGAGTCGTGGACGTAGGCTTGCCGAACCACGTTAAAACCCGAGTTAGCAATCTCTTTCCCTTATCTCTTTACTTTCAAGTAATTGATTTTAGAATTGCTATAATTATTGTATTTGCACCAATTCCGCTTTTAGGTGCATAGTTGCTTTAATCCGTGAATTTCAACAATATTGTCCTCAAAACTTAAAACTAATGTTTAATGGGCTACCCATATTAATTTGATTTAATTTTCTATTTTCTTATAAATCTTATTATTCAATATTGGTTTTGACATAATTCATTAAGAATTAAGTTTCATATTTTTTTTAATTTGTTGTTTTATTATATTATTATAGTCTCATTACCAGAGTCATATATTTAGCAAGTTAATATAGGTTAAATCAAGTTGTTTTTTTCCCTATAAAATTATCTCAATCTTATAATCCGGATCGTTAGCATGATATATTTGATCCACACCATATTTTATGTTATTTCTTTAATTTATTTGTTTTTCAGTCTCATCATTCAACATTGAACCGATTGAGAATCGAATTTTATAATTCGTATCAAAAACTTTTCTGGGCTTATCTTGGTTTTATGATCGAGTTTTGAGTTTGACAGATCATCCCGGGTCACTTTTTAGATCATTTTTCTTAATTGATTTTTTTCTAGTTTCATTCTTCAATATCGAGTTGATTTAAAACTAAACTTTATAATTTATTTTAATTTGTTTTCTATATAGTCATCATAGTCTCGTAACATGGATCACAAATTTGCCATTTTAACCTAAGTTATTCCAAGTCAATACATTATTATCTTAATATTAAAAAAAATATATCATATCATATGAATATTCAGGTCAAACTATATTCTTACAGCTGGCATTAACAATATCTTGTTTTACTTCTTTTTTTTTAACCCGACCTACCTGTAACAGAACATGATTCAATTATGTTGTTCACCGCTATAACAATTCAAGAGAGGGTGAGGAGTCGCAATTCTTTATTGGATAGGTTTAGGTGAGAATTTGGTGAGATTTCAGGTTCAAGTGGTTGGCCTTCCTTTTCTGTTTTGTTTAGTTTCTCTTCATGGTACATCTGACTTTAATAAATCATATCATGGCGATAGATTAACTACCACCAAGATTAAAAACCCCGCCACCTACCTCATGACCATTACTCATTATTCGGTGCCGCTTCATTCTTGGTATGCTATTGCCGCCCAGAATTGATTTATACATACTATATAAAGTAGTGGGAGGGTCAGTACAAAAAAAAAAAAAAAACCGAACCAAGATCAATTGGTTTAGTTTAAACCGGTTTTGGTTTTTTCTTTTCAGAATTTTGACGTTGTTGTTTTTACTTTTTATAGATAAAAACCGAATGAAAATGAGTTATGTTAAAATGAAGATTCACAGGGAAGAATTAATGACATGAATACACACTCAGTAAGCCTCCATGGCATAGCAGTGATTAACTTCTCTTTTCCTTTTGGAATGACGATAGAAAACTCTGGAGTCAGCTTTCATGGAGCACGAAAGTCATCTTTCAACAAGGTATGGAATATACAGACATTCTCTACTGTGATCTTTTCATGACCAAAGTAAGAATATGGAGAGCAAATCCAGTGAATCACCACCTAAAAACAAAATATACAGACAGAGAAAGTCTGTAAGTCATCGACATGCTGCACCATTGCTTCATCAGTATCTCATTAATGCCACATGAACGCCATCTTTGTTTAATCATTAATTGTTTGCGTAAGCTGAGTGGTATCAATCCCTAAGTAATTAATTAATTAATTAACCTACATTCATAGTTGTAAAAAAAAAAATATATAGATCAGGGCAACCTAGCATGGCAATGCAACTTAAATTTGGGTCAAGATAATATCATCACTTAGCCCTCGGGTCCTTACGTACAACTCGACCACCCTATTCATGGCTCCCCAGTTTCTTATACTTCTGTCGGCTACATTTTTAGTTTCTTTCGTGAGATTCCTTGTACCCACCTGCGAAAGTTGTCATTTACCTCTAAATATATATATAAAAAATAAAACCACATGTATTTGTTGAGTTGGGGGCAGGCAAATTGAATAACTTAAAATACACAGTTGTGGAGGAAACCTTCCAAAATCATAGTTAGGTATTGGTGGCTTCATTGCAAATGGAATAACGCCAAGAAGTACCAACGATTTTACTTCAAATGCCAAACGTTATGAATTAAAAAAAAACAGTCAGAAGCAGCTGAAGTATGTTACTTCAATGGATGCTCATATATACCATCATCTTCTTCTTCTTCTTCTCATCATTTCTCCTCCATTACTAGATTTTCTCATGCACAACTAATGGCTTTCTGTGCTTTCCAATCCAAGCAACATGGACGTGGCTCATGTCGGTAATGCTTCTATACCCCCGTGTCTGTAATGTTTCTTGTGTTACCGTTCTGTATAAATGCAAAACATTTACCTTTGTTACTTCTATGTAAAGAAAACATGCTTGTGATTTTTATAGCAAGTCTCGAGTTCGAATCAAAATATATATTTTTTATAAGAACCTACCAGTATAGTTTTGTTTTTTCACTTAAACCCATAAACTATACTTTTTGAGAGATGGGATTTACTCGCATCAAAGAAAATAAAAAATCAATTGGGGACACTTGATAAAATGTTGCATGCCTTTTTAAGAAGTTTAACCATGCACTCAAATTGCTTGTTATATATGGAGATTGTAAACAAGGATGATTTTGTGGTGTGCAGCAAAAGACAATCGTGAAGTTTATTGGTAAATTGTTCATTGGATTTGGTGAAAAAGGTTTTGATTCTAGATGAGGCTTTAGACTCTCGAATATGGGATTCTAGAAGCATCTAACTTCCATTATCTCTCTTACCCAAGCTGCGTAGAACTGGCCTTTTCTCAGCTACTCAAAGGTATAGCTTATCAGTACTTCTGCATTGAACCAGCCATCATCAGCTCTTAAATATGTCATATTGTGCTCTCTGCTCCTGCTATTTTCAATCCATCGCTTCTATTTACAGCAAAAGTGGTCGATGTGGCTGCTTTCTTGGAGGAGGAAGCTTACGTGGAATTTCCGCACATCAGAAGGGTTCCTCCTGAAGAAAGGAAATGTGCTAATGGTGTTATTCCTCAGGTGAGTACAATTGTTTCCTAGCAGTAACTTAGAAGATGATGATAGAGAAACAAATCCTGATTAGGTTCACGGTGCTATTCTCAAATCCGGAATAACCATTTTTTTTTGCACGAATCATTAATTATCAAGCTTCTTTAGATTTGAAGCCAGCGGCAGATACTGAAGTAGTCTGTGAAATTTGTTTTTTTTGTTCATATGCTGCAAGAATGAACACCTCCACAGCTATTATTGTTATACTAGATAATTGCCCGCGCGTTGTCGCGGGTAGGTTTTTTGTATATAATTTAACATAATTAAATCTACAATGATAAATTTATATGATATAAGTAAATAAAAATTATAGATTAAAGGATAAAATATTTAAAATTTTGAGTTGAGTTTGTCACGTAAGCATAGATTACATCTTTTAGAATATAGGTATTGCGTCATAAACGATCATAAAAGAGCGCACACTAACATTAGAAAAAAGAGTAAAATATTTGAATAAGAAAAACAAATAGCTGAAATCATTATTGTGCAGATAATAAAATTATTAAAATCAATTAATAGAAAGAGCAAAAAACAAAGGAAAAGGAAGCAATATTAATTTCAAATATTATAACAATAGCAACATCAGAGTCTTAACATTTAAAATTATTATTGCTGCTAGAATAAAAACAGCAGAAATTATTAAATTATACCGAGGAAAAAAAATGAAAAGCATGAACAAAATAGGAAGCAAGAAAAACCAATTAAAAATTCCTATTCTTATTATTCTTATTATTATTCTTATTATGAAAGAATAAATAATCACTATTATTATAATAATAGAATACATAATCACTATTATTATTATTCTTATTATAATTATTATTATTATGTTAGTAATGAAAGAAACAAAAATAAATGAAAAATTAAAAATATCCTAGCAACTTTAACAAAAGATAGAAATAAAAAATAAAATTATAATGGCTATTACTGGAAATTTTTTTTTTATCAAATTATCGGGAGAGGAAAAAAAAAGAGTAAGAATGAAAAATAATTAAATCATTATTATTATTATTATTATTATTATTATTATTATTATTGTGTATATCTATCAATTATTATTATTAATAATAATAAACACTTATATTATTATTATTACTACTACTACTACTATTACTATTATTATTATTATTATTATTACTATTATTATTATTATTATTATTCTGTTAAATACACTTATATATATATGGACAAAAATAGGAGTTATTCTAGACATATTAAAAAAAAGTATAATGACTTAAATGAAAATCAAATATCAAGGGCTTAAATTAACAACTTCAAAGTCAAAGGGTTGAAATGCAAATTACATTTATTCTCAATTGAAATCAGAGGACAAAATTGAAAAAATCAGAACTTGTGTACCGAATTAATTGAGTTATATACAGCCAATCCGGAAATTGAAAGTCGAAGGACCTAAGTGACACTTTGACATTTAATTCATTAAAATCGGAGGACCCAATCGAACTAAATCAAAACTTATATAACAAAAATGAGGACCAAAAACCAAATTAAAAGTCGAGGGACCGAAGTGCAAAGTTAACAAATATGGGGGACTCTCCTGCACATTGACGTGCAGGAGAGAGAGAAATGTGGCCAGCGCCTTTAACCGGCCTCCGTCGCTTCCACGGACATGTGGTGGTTACACGCACCACCGCGGGAGGAAGACCACGCGGCAGCGCATCATTCTGGCCTCCGGAATACAATTTCCGGCCACCGGAGTAGGAAGCACGCGCCGCTTGAAGAGGGCGTGAGGTGGAAAACCGCCTGGCGCGTGCGCCTCACGCCCTCTCAAACACCGAATATTAAATTCGAAAAATAGGGTCAATTACCGCGCTGCCCCTGTACCCAATTAAGTGGTTTTGTCTTATTTGGGGCTAAAACCATATTTAGCCATTTCAGAAAATAATAAACAATTCAGAAGTTGCGGCGGACCGGACCGGTCAGTGCGCAATGATGCCTGGTGTCCTCGAGACGAAGCTCTGATTTTGTCCTATTACCAGGGACAAAATCATCAATACACTGTTCACAAACGAATATTTAAAAAAAAATAGAAAAACCCAAAATAGCCTCGCCTCCAGCCCCTCTTCACCGCGGCTCGAGGATCATTCTCGCCGTGCACATTGCTCAAGTCCACGAGTACATCTGTGAGAGACGCTACAATAGAAATCCCACGCCGTTTATTTTTCTTGTAATGCTAAACATTGGCTTAATTTCTTTCTGTATGATGGACGTACCTAGCTAGCATCATAGTTCATAACTTTCTTTTCTTCTATTTTTTTGGTAATTTGTTCAATATTCATTGCCTGTTTCAGGTACAATATACTGCCGAAAAGGATTGTGATGTCATGGAGAGAGGACCAGGAGCATTTGTGTTCTTACATTTGTGCATATAAAGAGCACGTCAGACATTTTCAGGCTAGCAATTATGCTTCCACCTGTTATTAGGGGGTGTTTACCATCGAAAAACATTTAAAATTTAATTTTTTAATTCATTTTTATATTTTTAAATTATTTTTATAAATTAATATTAAAAATAATTTTTAAAAATAAAAAATAGTTTTAATATAATTCTAAATAAAAAACGTTTTTAACATCAATCACCTTAACCCCTTTCCGGCAAAAAAGCTAACTCCAAACTGGGTATGAAGTGGGACCATCTCAAGGCCTCGCATCCTAGCCTTACTTCTGCTGGGCCATAACTAGGTTCGCCTTATTTTATTATCTTACAGGTGGAAAGAACTTGAGGCTGGGCATGGGCCATGAGGTATGGCTTATTGCAGCTCCCATCGATGCCGAATGATGCGGACATTAGATCCATGACATGGTTCACATGTCCACATATGATCTGTTACTATGATGGAAAATGGCCCTAACCCTTTGTGTTATTGGATTGACCAACTGGGCTCATCCAAGCTCTAATTATTAAATTTTATTATTGGACTTCAATTTATAATATTTTATTAGATTTTTATTAGTTAGTGGGTTTTAAGCACAAATTAATTATGATTGGAATTTTAGTTGCATATTTTTTCAACCCCCATTCTTCTATTTTATAGCCTTTTAATTAATTTATTTTTCCTTTTTTTATTAGTGTTCAAACCTTCTTTTGTTCCGCATCACCAGAGGTAAGGCAAGACTCCTTCCAACCAAGGGTTTCACTCCTGTTGACCACGTCAACATAGAGGAGATCAAGTACAACTATGACTCATTTTAGTGCTTTTTTTTTAAGTATATTTTGTTTGAAAATATATCAAAATAATATTTTTATTTTTTAAAAAATATTTTAAATATTATACATATTAAAATAATTTAAAAATATTAAAAATAATAACTTGAAGCAAAAAAAAAAATTAAATTAAATTATTTTTTTTTTCAAAAAGGATTTTAAAATGCGAAAACAAACAGGATGGAATTCTGATAGACAATGATTGTGATCAGGGATAAATCTAGTGAGAAGCAAGGCGAAAAAAATTGCTAGCAAAGAGAGAAGCACAGCAGTGAGAACCAAAACCCCAAAATCCAAGCAAGACCCCCATTGTTGCTTCTACTGTCACGAGGTAACAAACTGCTAAAAAGAGAAGAGCTGCCCAAACAATTCAGGATGAAGAAGAGTTGGCTCGGGAACATCATTTATTCAAAAAACTGAGGGGGACAACTGAAGTGCATGATTTGCGGATGCTCATCCTTTGAATTTACATGAATGGATTCTCTTCTGCAACTTTAATACAGGCTTTAAAGTCGAGGAACTAACTTAAAATTTGTCTTAGTCACTGGCTAAGATATTGGAAGCTTGCCGTGAAGAATTGACTAAAATCTTCCACAAATGCTGAAATTTGGTTTCAGAGAAACTGTACAGGTGACAGTAAGACATGCGATTCACTCATTTTTGGGTTTACATGATTGATTCGAGTGGTTGCTTCCGTTGTCAAATTTAAGTTCTCAGTTAAGATTGCACTATATGATTTATATAATTCTTCAATATTTCTCTAAAGTGAAAGTCATTTAGGTTTAAAAATTGAACAAACATATTTGATTTTTATCAAATAAAATAAAAATAGTGAATTTTAACTGTTATCGTTGAATGGTTCCTTAGCAACCCGTTCATAAAAGCCGCAGATAATTTTGGCACGTCTATTCTAATCTTATGCATGCGCAATATCAAGTTGATAGAACTTCGATGAATCCAGCAGTGCCATGATCAATTTAATCATTTTTCATGTCACAAAACAGGAGCATGGTAGACTTCGATCACTGGAGCAATCGGCACGCATTTTTCTGAAAAGATTAGGCCCAGAATTATTGAGAGTAAGAATTGTTATCTCCTACTCGCTGTATCAAAAACCAAATGACACGCTTGCTGCATCGAAAACCAAATGACACGCTTCTGATGAAAAAAGAAGTAAGCATATCCTTTAATTGCATGCGAGTTTTTGTATGTAAAGTCACGAAGACCCTGCGTCAAAGTCTTTGGCCCTTCGTCTCTCCCAAGGAAAAAGCCGGGAAACTACGCATAATGACTACCAATAGAAAACACCAATCAAAGAGCTTGAATACAAGTATGCATTAGAAAATTTCAGTGAAATGCAGCCTTTCAATTTACCCATTAAGAGAGCGAAATCAGAAAACATGGGAAGGCCTCGGGATGTATTTTCTGCAAGAACCCCTGTAAAAAACATTTTAAAATTTTGCATGATTTCCTCCGCAGGATAATATCAGTATTGATTATATCAGATATTTATAGTAACCTCTCACCTATGTCTACATGCTATCCGTTAAAGAAGTATGGACACACTCAAGTCTGTTTCCTTATTTACTGTATTTGCGGGGTAATAATAATGAACAGAAAGCACATGTCCACACGTACTTTCAAGTTTTAAAAAAGTCCCACCCAACGTCAAAAAACAGCAAAACAAAGTAAATAACCCATTACTTATTATCATAGAATCAAGTCAACGTGATTACACTTCATTCTCCGATCACGTTAGTGGTAGAATTTCCTGACAAAATCGTATATTATAAGTTTGTAACCACCATTATTAATTCTTGGCTGTGCTTTCTGTTCATTCGTACATGTAATAATGAACAGAAAGCAACTGTTCACACGTACTTTCAAGATTTAAAAAAGTTTCACCCAGCATTCAACACCAACGTCAAAAAACAGCAGAACTAAGTAAATAACCCAATACTTTCTATCATAGACTCAAGTCAACCTGATTACACTTGACTCTCTGATCAAGTTAGTGGTAGAATTTCCTGCCAAAATATTATATTGTAACCACCATTATCAATTCTTGGCTTCATACATGTAAACTACCAAACCCTGAATCCCTCTCTTTGCAATCTCCTCCTCCAAAGTCCTAATCATGTCTGTATCAAATGAGCATCAATCCTCCACCGCGGACCCTCCTCCTCCTCCTCAATTTGATCCAACTCAGCCATCCATTCCCATCTCCTACCCTATCAAGACCCTTGAAGACTTGGGCTCTCGGGCTTACTTCAAATCCTTTCACTACCCTTTTAACATGTGTTCTGTTCCTCTTGCAAATTCTGTTTTAGATAACAGGCCCAGGGTTCTTGTGTGCCATGATATGCAAGGAGGTTATGTGGATGATAAGTGGATACAGGGAGGGAGCAATCCTGATGCTTATGCAATTTGGCATTGGTATTTGATTGACGTGTTCGTTTACTTTTCACATAATTTGGTTACTTTGCCTCCTCCTTGCTGGACTAATACTGCTCACCGACATGGGGTTAAGGTACTTAGGCTTATAATGCTTTTGAAACTCAGTTTTATGCATGTTCATGAACAAATGGAGCTGAGTTAAGTGTGTATTTGTATTTCATATGATGACTTGTTAGGATACTCACTTCATTGTATGATCGTCCTTGTGCCTATGAAAACCAAGGTGTTAGGGACTTTCATCACAGAATGGGACGAAGGGAAAGCTGTCTGCAATAAACTGCTTTCAACTAAAGAGTCTGCTCATATGTATGCCGAGCTGTTGTCAGAGCTTGCTGTTGCTTTGGGTTTTGATGGATGGCTGGTAATTGGTATTTGGGTTCTTAGGAGTCCCATTGATTGGATCGTTTTCTATAGCTGATAAATGAATCGTTCCTTGCAGCTCAATATGGAGGTAGAATTGGAGTTGGAACAGATTCCTAATTTAAAAGAATTTGTCAGCCATCTAACCCAGATCATGCACTCCTCTCTGCCTGGATCTTTGGTGATATGGTGAGTGACAGGCAATCCCATTTAGTTTATTGTTTATAGAATATATATTACAGAACCAGTCTCGAAAGCTTTTATGATTTAAATTATCTTTACTATGCAGGTATGATAGTGTTACAATTGACGGAGCACTTATCTGGCAGAATCAACTGAATGATGAAAATAAGCCATTCTTTGATATCTGTGATGGCATATTCGTAAACTATTCATGGAAGGTATCGCCTTCTCCTTTCCTCTCATATGACTCTTGATATCTGTGATGGCATATTCGTAAACTATTCATGGAAGGTATCGCCTTCTCCTTTCCTCTCATATGACTTTTGATTTCATTTTTTCCATTCTTTTTGCATGCCAACTCTGTTCTGCAGGAAGACTACCCAAGAATCTCTGCGGCTGTTGCTGGTGATAGAAAGTTTGATGTCTACATGGGAATAGATGTGTTTGGAAGAGACACTTATGGTGGTGGAAAATGGACGGTATGTAGCTTATGGTGGAGAAGTCAGTTCTTTATTTATTTTAAATTCAGGTTCGTTGGGTGATTTTATTAATGCAATTTAAAGATATTATAGCATGCCTTGAATAAGTAATTAAGTGTTTGACATATCTCCTACCTAGAATGAATACAGCTAAAACTTTCAAACCATCATGCAGGTCATATCACAGCTTCCATTAATAATCAGATTTTAAAATACAACCAGCAGTTGGAAAACCTAGTATGAGTGGCACATTAGATTGCTATTTTTGGCATTTCTGCTAAATAATATCGATGTGCTAGATTCATATGTCTGATACATCTGCTTGCACGTCAGACAAATGTTGCATTGGATGTGCTGAAGAAGGACGATGTATCAGCTGCCATATTTGCACCCGGATGGGTCTATGAGACTAAGCAACCACCAGATTTTCAAACTGCTCAAAACCAGTAATTTACTTCTCTTTCTGAAGATTCCAAAAACCTGATTAGATATCTTTGAAATTATCATTAATACCTTTTGTTATGGCTCTTATAGTGAACTAATCTTCTATAATGTCAACTTTGCATGGTGATTTTCTAACCAAAAATAATTCCCAAGTGATATTTTCTGTATGAATTAGTAAACCCTGTAATTCTTAGCACAATTGTTATGGTGTTCATGATAGCACGCTTCTGTGGTCTGCAGCTGGTGGTCCCTTGTCGAAAAATCATGGGGAGCAGTAAAGTTTTATCCTGAATCCTTACCGTTTTACTCAAATTTTGATCAGGTAGAGAACATGTTCCAACTTCCAACCCGGTTAAATTTTCTAGCATTTATCAATCATTTACGCCACTTGTATCAATTGAAAGAATAACTGTACGGGTCGCCTAGCTCAATTTGAAAAGCCTGGGGAAAATTTTCAGCTGCCATTGAATACATGTTGAAAACATCATCTTAGTTCTGGTTTCCGAGAGTTGCTAGGCTGAAACTCATCTGGCAAAACATGAACTTGGTGAGCCTGGACAATCAATCGCAGAATTTACTCAATTTTCTTAGATCTCCAATATTGCCACTAGTCATTCGGAGGATTTTATAAACTAACAAGACCCCAGATGGTATCTCCCGCAAACTAGTTTTCTGTACCTCTAAAGTCTTCAATGTCGTCCAGGGCCATGGTTATCATATTTCTGTTGAAGGAGGCCAGGTGTCAGATGCTCCTTGGAATAACATATCTTCTCAATGCTTTCAGGTGTGCACCTAATACACCTGTCATTATCAGTGATTTTGCACTAGGCTTGTAATCATGCAGCTTTCTTACTCTCGTGTTTTTGGCAGCCGTTCCTCAAGTTCAGTGGTAACCCAAGTACTGATACTATTGAAGTTTTTGTAGAGTAAGTATCACCCATTTCCTTGAAAATGCATTCATCTTTTGTTACCCGGCAGGCTTCCCATCAAAACCATTATTTTTACTAGTAAAGCACACATTTTCAACCCTTTTTAAGAAACAAGTGTAACATTGGGATCGGTTTCGTTTTAATATCCTTCGATTTTTTCCATCTGATTGACCTGGATGTATATTGCAGTAAGAAAATTTCTAATAGTTTTGACTAGCATACAAAATCCTGAATGAAACATATACGTTCACATGGTAGTTTCAAGGAAGCATCTTACAGAGGAGGAGGTAACATCACGTTTAAAGGGACTCTTGAAGAGAACACAGATTTTACAACGAGAATCTTTCAGGGAGAGCTGCTTTTGGGTGCGGTGCCTCTTTACATAACATATTCGGTAAGCTCTCTTCTATTTTGTGGTTACTGATTAAGGCTGAGGAGAGAAGACTGTCCAGAAGATCATTATTTTCTAGTAATCTTGAGATGATATCAATTTTCTTAGATAAATTTATGAACACCTAATCTGAAACAGGTAAAATCAGAAGGGGATTCTCTACTGGGACTTGCACTCCAGTTCTCTTCCACTGGAAATGAAAGGTCATCAGTGCTTCTTGCATCCTGGGGAACAAACCAATTCTCAGGAAAATTCAGTAAAATCATAGCGCCCTGTCAAGTTAATAAACCAAGAACTGCTCCAGGATGGGCTGTACTGGAGAGTAGCATTGAAATGAATGGATACACATTGACAGAAATTCATGCTGTTTGCTACAGGCCAAAGCATGAGCATGCTCAGCTGAGGTTAGAAAATAGAACAGATGGCTCTGAGGATACATTAGTTTATAGTCCGAAAGAGTATCACGCAGTCCTTGGTCACATCACAATGAATACTTCAAAAGAGAATACATATTTTCCTCCTCCTAGCTTTTGGCTTGTCGAAGGTCATCATATCAAATGGAGTTCAGGTTCCCATGGTTCCCAGACAGTTAGTGTCAAGATCGATTGGAAATCGAAAGACGGAACTGACTCTCGGTTCCCCAAATACAATATTTATGTCGAGAAGTTATCAGAACAAGCTGTTCGAGATCATGGTGTAGGACTAGGAGGGGTTCAGGAGTACCTTGGAGTGGCAAATGTAGAGGCCTTTTATGTTTCTGAACTTCCAATTCCTGCCACCACTTCCAGCCTCAAATTCATTATTCAAGTCTGTGGTGTAGATGGCGTTTGCCAGAACCTGGATGATTCTCCATATTTTCAACTGGATGTCAAAGGTTAGAAATTCTGATTTTTATCATTTTTTTGTTATATATTCTTCATTATTAAGGAAGAAGGGTGATAGTGCTTGTTTCAGGCTAACGTTATAGCACTTTAATAACATGACTTGACCATATTTGTGGCAGCAACGACGGTAGGCGGAAGAAAGATGTTTCAGCTCTTCAGCTATGTTGAAATGAATAACCTAATAAATCCTTGGACACATTCGACAAATGAACAAAAAATACTAGGCTGCAAAAGTTATGGGGTAAGTAACAAACTGAAAAATCTAGTCAGGCTCACAAGTTCTATTGGTTACGTAGGAGAATATCAAACTCGAGACCACTTATAGGAACGAGGGATCGACAGTAACGCCAGTTGAATTACAACTAATAGGCACAAACACAATTTTGAACCTTGATTTTATTTTTTCATAACCCAAGTGTCTAAGCAATTCAATTGAAAATAAATTCCCTGTGACTTGCAGAAGCTTGGTATTCGGCACTTTGAGTGGTTTAACTCCCTAATGTGTGAAAGATCAAAGGCTGCTATTAGAGGGCTGTTGCAGAATACTTCAAGAATGAAGATTAGGGAGTTGCAGAGGTTGCCCTCAAGAGAGACGAAAATCTGGGTCATTATGATTCTATCTTGGATGGTTTTTGTCATACTTCTGTGCAAATTATCAAATGGAAAATGGGGAAAGGAAACAACAGGGTATTTTAGCTGGTTAGATTGTATGATCTAAACCAGTTTTAGGAGAGAGAGACAAAAGACTTTCTTGCATGATTATGATACCCAAAAGCTTGTAAGATTCAAGACAATCGTTTCCAAGGCCATAACAGATGATTAAATCCAATTATGCTACAACCTCTGCAAGACGCATGAGAGTAGTGATACTGCGGTGGTAATGTTTTATAATTTTAAAATTAATCAGGGAAAATAACTTTACCAATTACTTCGAATAGCTTATCCGTATTGTCATAAAATCTTAATAAATTATAGAAACTAGTCGTCTCGAAACAAATCTTAATTATTATTTTTTTTTTGGTGAAAACAAATCTCAAGTATAATTGAGATGGTGGTACCTTTGGTTATGTTTTGTCGGTGAATTCTCCATCCTTGAATCTTTGATCCAACGACCAGAAACGGGTATGTATACGAGAACAAGCTTAGGCATTACCATAGTGGAACCTTTCTCCAATCGAATCCAGAATCGTAAAGCTCATCCATCATCACAGCCACATATGAAGTTCCCGGTGAAACAGCAGAGCCAGAGAATAAAGGCAAAATTATTCTCTGATAAGGTAAAGATCAAGTGACATTCTTTCTAGATACCCTCTACAACCATCTCAACAATATACACCACAAGAACCGTATAAAATACAGTAAAGTAAAATACTCCCAGTCCGACATTGTTGTTTTGTCTTGTCTTTCTCTGAAAATAAACATGCTAATATCTCTCTTTCGTGCCTACATCAACCGCCATACCCCGCGCAATCTCTACAATTTCCTTTCTCTAATACTCGAAAAAATGAAATCCAATGCCCCCCCACAAGACCAAGAATCCTCCACCATTGACCACCCTCCTCAATTCGACCCATTACAACCCTGCAGTCCAATTTCATACCCAATCAAAACCCTTGAAGAGCTCGAAACTCGTTCTTATTTTGAATCTTTTCACTGCCCATTTAACAAGTCTTCTGTTCCATTAAAACCCACGTCTCTGCCAAATAGGCCTAGGCTTCTTGTTTGCCATGATATGCAAGGAGGTTATGTGGATGACAAGTGGGTTCAGGGAGGCACTAATGCTGATGCCTATGCTATCTGGCATTGGTACTTGATTGATGTTTTCGTTTACTTCTCTCATAATTTGGTTACTCTGCCTCCTCCTTGCTGGACTAATACTGCTCACAGACATGGTGTCAAGGTACTTTTTTTCTCATTTATCTTTTTGTAGTTCTTTCGCAGAGATGGTTTTTATAAAAGTTAATTTGTTAGTGGAAAGAGTTTAGTTATTGAAATTTGGATAATTATATGCGAAGAGATTCTTTTTTTTCGGACTTTTTTTTTAATTAGCAGGACACTGGTTCGGGAAAATGTGGTCCTTTTGGAGTTTATACGTGAAAAGATTTTTTTCCTTTTGTTTTTTTTTTAACCAGTAGGAGGCCGATTTGGTAGTGAAGTTGTGAATTCTTGTTCTTTTGTAGTTTACCAAAGTTTTTTTTTCCCAGTCTGCAGTGATATTTGAAATTGAAGAAAGAATTGGTGTAATAATGTCACATAGGGTAGGCTTCTGCTTTGGTTATTGGTGGTTTAAATCTTGTAAATAACATATTTAGTTGATTTTAATTTTAAATAATGGTTGGGTGATTGGCAATGTGCATTAATGGTATAATCTTTGATGTACAAATTTCGACCTTTTGTGCTTTGAGTGCCTAGTTAAGAACTTGTTGGTAGAAATTAACAGTCTTTTGCATTGATCTCACATAAATTTGAATTTGATATATCCTAGATTCAATTTTTACTTTCATGGAAAAAATATTCGCTTGTAATTGTAAAATAAAAATCACTATTTTCAGTGGGAGCTCAGACATTATGGTGTGTGTTTTTCCTTGGATACTTTAGTTTATGTCTATATTATTCTAGCTTGATGTACTGTTATAAGTGGATGGCTGAAGGAATTGATTCATTTGATTTTATTCTTTGTCCCTGTTGATGGAAGGTGTTGGGGACTTTTATCACAGAATGGGATGAAGGAAGAATTATTTGCAATAAATTGCTTGCAACAAAGGAGTCTGCTCAGTTGTGTGCTGAGCGATTGACAGAGCTTGCCATTGATTTGGGCTTTGATGGCTGGCTGGTATATAGTTCGTTAAATTTTCCTAAGTTAAATATGAATTTATCTTGGACTAGGTTAAAGAATTTCCATCATGTCATTTCAATCATTTTTTTGTGTGTATGAAAGTACATCATAAATGTAGTCTTTCTCCTTTATGTAAAGCCTCCTTCTAAGACAATTACTACCAGTAATTTGCTATTTTCTTTCAATCTTCGATACTGTGCTCCATGATACAAAGAGACACGTTAAGTATTTGGAGCAACAAAGAATGCTATTCCTGTGGAAGAGAAGAAAGGAGATCAGATGTGATTTTCTTTCTAATTTCCATGTGCTTTTTGTATCTTTATCCTTTTCACTTACCTTTCCAGTTGAGGTGGAAATTGCTTATTGCAGATTAATATGGAGGTCGATTTGCTTGAGGAGCAAATTCCCATTCTTGAAGAATTTGTGAGCCATCTGACCCATACAATGCATTCCTCACTGCCTGAATCTTTGGTAATATGGTGAGTATTTAAAGTGCCGCATTCTACCTATCCATCCTGTTTTTTTTTAACGATTATCACCAATTATGCAGGTATGACAGTGTCATCACCACCGGGAATCTTAGATGGCAAGATCAACTAAATGAAAATAACAAACCTTTCTTTGACATATGTGATGGCATATTTGTAAACTACACATGGAAGGTACCAGATTCTCCTGTTTTCTTCCATATAGAGTTGATTTTTTATTTATTTATTTTCATTTCTTCACTCTAATCATTTTCCAAGCAGAGTAACTATCCAGATCTTTCAGCTGCTGTGGCTGGAGATAGAAAGTTTGATGTCTACATGGGAATAGATGTATTTGGAAGGAAAACTTTCGGTGGTGGACAATGGAATGTAGGTATCGCTCCATTCATTTAGACATTTTAATCTTAATTACAATCTCTATTATATGATGGACGCCTGTTTTCATCATTCTGACCAGATTCAGTCCATGTGGAAAACATTCATTGCAACTTTTTATTTGCCCATTGGTTAACCGTTATGATATCCACCCATGTGTTTTTGTTAATAATTTGACTGAGTTCCAGGAACTAACATGTAATCTAAAAGACCAATTTCAGCGATGATCTCACTGTTTTTTCAAAATAAAATAAAATGTTATCATCTGTTTTATCTACTTTAAAGGATTATGATTATCTTCTACTCTTTAAGAGGTTAGTGAGGCTGAGGCTTTGTTATTGATTCAATTAGTGGGTCTGGGGAGAGAGAATGCCTTGAAAAAATATTTTGTGTCTGCAGTTATATTGAGTGTTTTGATGGAGTGGAATTCTGGAATCCCTTAAAACTTTTTTTTTTAACTAACTGTCATACGTGGAACAATTTTCTTAACCATTTATGATACTCTATTTCTAGGAGTATTTCTTTAGCTCGAACTCAACAGGACTGGAATGCCTTTTTTCTTTTGATTGTATAGTTCACCTTTTTCTTCTTGTGTGTGTGTGTGTTCTTCCCCAGCAGCTCCTCATTTTATATTAACAAAAGCTCTTTAATGTTTTGATTTAACAGTTTGTGTTCTCAAAATCTTGTCAGCTTTATGGAAGGGATGTGGCATTGTTGAGGTGAATTGTAGTATCAGGTATCTACCTCAAGAAAAAAAAAGGAATTAGGCATTAGGCATAGTATATGTACTTATTAATGTGCAGAACCAAAGGGAAATTATTTTTCTTTTAAACAAGGTTCTGGGAGCACATTCTGGAGATTCTACCCTTAAGACATAGACAGGTCATTGTTTTTACAAATAACTAATTAGACAAGTTCGGCTCTCAAGGAGTTTGCTCCTCTTGTTGTACACGATGTCCTGATCCCAATGGTGGCTAGTACGCAAAAGTCAGTTCTTGATAGTACTGCTACTAGCAGGTTAAAATGATGAAAACTCTAAACTAAGCTTGTGCAAGAACTTGAGCATGCTTTCCAGCTTGTTCCTTTCCGTTTCCCAGAGTTAATTAAGCATCCAAATAATCCTCACACATGATCTCCTCACCATACACCGAGCAGATTACCTGGATAAATTCTTGAAGGTGGCCACCATGAAAATGGGATATTTCTGGGCCTGGCAGAGAGGGTTGAGCTTGAGACAGCTGTTGTAGATTGTATTAACCTAAGCCAGGGGAATTCCAGCACCAATCAGTTGGGTTACACCTAAACCTGGTCTTGTCCACCTTCCATCTGAAACAATCGGATACTTTGTCCTTAAGTTGGAGATGATATTGTGGACTTGTAGCATTCTTTATGCTTTCTGTTTGGAATGGTACCAGTTTTTGTCACATATGGATCCTGTGTTTATGCTGGATCGATCCATATTTTCTGTACATTATATAGGAGTTGGCTCTCATTTTCTATCAGTAAAACAAATCATATTTCTCATGGGTGAAGTAATATGATCTATGGCAATGCAGATACGGGTGGTGATACCTTCCTTTCTTTTCATCCATAGTTATATCATTTTTGTGCCAAAACCAAAAGGAGTGGTGAAGGAATAATGCTCAAAGCATAAAATATAAACTTCTTAAGGCATGTTATGAAATCATTTGTACACCGACAATGGCATGTAGTTGTTGAGTTTGTCACCTACTGTACTTTAAGTTGTGGATATTTTTTATTGTTCTTTGTTAAATTTACATCTTTAAACTTGCATGGGGAACTGTGGCTTCTTCTTGATCTAGTAACTGTGATATCAGACAAATGTCGCACTTGATGTACTAAAGAAGGCTAACGTGTCAGCTGCCATATTTGCTCCTGGATGGTTATATGAGACAAAGCAACCTCCTGATTTTCAGACTGCTCAAAATTGGTAATCCTGTTGCATCTATTTGCAAAATTTCATGAACATAATATTTTGGCTCTGATATGGCTTTATGTTGTACTGCTACAACGTATGATGCTTCCTAAGCCTTCTATATCTCCTGCAAAACTTGTCTAGATTATGAACAGTGTTTCTGAATACCTGGTACAAATCAGCATCACTTTTGCGTTAGAAGTTTAGATGCTCTGAAAAATTTCTTTTGCTTTCTGGATAAAGAAAGAGGAGGATGCACTTTGCCACATGGTTTCTGATGTCAGCTGTGATGTTTTGTCTTAGAGATTCTCTTAATGCCTTTCTCCTCTTGACTTTCATGCCTGAACTCAATAAGGTCAACAAATGTCAGTTTTACATCCTTACTTTTTGATACGGATACTGTCTTTATCAGAGAAATATTGCATTAAATTATATATACAAGCAGCTAGAAAAACAGTTTTCTCTGAGAACTCATTATCTTATTACTTTGATTGGTGTAAAGTTGTTCTTTTCCATTGGAACTGTTATCATCTGTTGTTTGCTCTGAACTAAAAGTTTTTTTTCCAGATTGCCTGAAGTCATTAAATGACACTCCTTTGTTCCTCATTACTTTTCTTCTTGAAAGTCAGTTTTCTTGCAAGGGTGTGATTTTTTGCATATGCATAGGTTAAAAGTAAAACCATTTTTCATTTGTACCTAAAAAATCTTAACACAAGTTTTTCTTTATGAATTCAATTTTGATCATGTTGTACTTTGTGTTTGCAGTTGGTGGGAACTTGTTGCAAAATCTTGGGGAAGAGTAAACAATTATCCTAAATTGCTACCATTTTACTCAAATTTTGATCAGGTTACAACTGCGTCCTACTCTTTACACTGATTTCCTGAGAGCTGGAATAGAGAATTGTTGAAATGATTTTGCAACTTAGCAAGCCCTCTCTCATACTGTAGCAGAAAGCATTCAATTAAATAGGTTAAATTCAAATAAGAATTATACGTTGTGTTTTATCTTTCTGTAAGTGAGAGCTGGTGATAGGATTCCATTTCTCTTGATGCAGTTTCTGCTTTGTTTTTGAGTAACCATGTGATTCCATTCTTTGGGACTGATCTATGAATACTATTCATGATCGTCGCAAGGGTGGAGGCCAAGCATCCTTACTGACAATCTTGATATTGTTCAGGGGCAAGGCTATCATATTTCTGTCAAGGGCAACCAACTAACAGACACTCCATGGAACAACATGTCTTGCCAAGGCTTTCAGGTGTCTTTTATTATGTTTGGTTTGGCATGTCTTGTTTTTCTATATTTATAGGAGCTTTCTGTTTTCTTTCATTTCACCTGTAGTTTTATTTTGTTGTGGAATGAAGAAATTTCGGAGACTTCCAACTATCTCTCCAAAGTGCATTATAGAGAAACTTTGGATCTTTCAGGACAGGCAGAAGTCACACTTGCTCTCTTTTATGTATTTTATTCATAATACCAAATGCTCAATATTCAATGAAGAGTGTCATTCTTACAAAACATTGTGACCCTCACATTATTATCAACTCACAATATATGATCCTTTCTGAGTTCTACCTGCATAGAGGGGAATTTGAAAAGGTCTTAGTGCATTGAAGTTTTAGTGAATGTACATGAGTAGTATTTTAATCATATTATCTTATAACACAAGAATTAACCTAAAATAGTAATCAGGAGGTGTGAAACAGCACTCTCTCTTTCTCTGTACTCACCCTCTCCCTTTTTTCTGTTGATAGACTAAAGAAATGAAGAAACTCTATGAAGAGGCAACAGAATGCCGATAGATAGGATAAGAAATCCTCATATAAAAAGAAAACAAAGAAGTAAGAGACTGGAACAAGAGGGCGCTCCCGCCCCCTGTCTCTTTCCATGTCCGCTAAGGAATCTCCCATAAAATCCCTGTAGCAAAAGACCAAAGTGAAGCTAAAAACACTACCATATACCAAAGCAATAAGAAAGATAATTTGTGTCACTGAGAAATTATGGAAATGCACTCCCCGCAAAATGGATTATACCATAGCAAAAATAGCAGACTTGAACTACCAAAGCCTGTGAACCCTGTGAGAAAAATCTCCTCTATGGATCAGATGCACATTTTCCAAGCAAATACTAGATTCTAGCTTCTTTCCAGCAATGGTGAGTTCAATCCTGTAACTCGTATAGCTGCCCCTTAAAGCTAATTATCAAAGATTTGTCCTGTTTATCTTCGTATACTTTTGCTTGTGTATCATGGCTTTGTTCCTTGCTATGTTACAAGTTCAGCAGCTTTTAATGCAGCTTTTAAGGGTAGAAGTGTTTGCTAAAGAACTTACTAATATAAAAAGCCAGCATGCCAAAGCTGATTATTAGAGAAGTATGTCTTCCCCTGCTTCTCTTATAATCAGATAATTGGGTTGCTTTAGCACAAAAAGGCTAAACAAACCCTATTTGTGTTATGGAGATGGAGAGGCATAATTGGTCAGTTCAGTGGGGAAATTTTAGTTTTAATTGTTCTATCTGAAATATCCTAATACCTACTATTATTTGAGCAGCCATCAGTAACATCATTGACACTGGGCTTGTTACCGTGTCTAATTTTCTGATCCCTTCTCTTTTGGCAGCCTCGTCTTGAGTTTATTGATGGACCAACACCAGATGCTATTCAATTCATTGTTGAGTAAGCTTTGGTGCTTATAACATAATCTTTTATTTACATGATATTACAGTTATTTAGTAGTGTTGATTCCACTACATGAATGATAGCTTATACACGTTCATGATTTAGCATATGTACAAGCCTTCTAGGACACTTACAATCAAGATAACGATTGTTTTCTTCTTACTGTTGTTACAAAGATAACTTATTTGTGGTGTAGCTTCATATTGACAGAAAAATGGTACTTTTATTGCTCTGTGGGCCTAATAACATCATTACTTCATTATAAGTGAACCATATTTTTTTATGGTAGCACCATTTTGAGACTTCCTAGTGGATGCTTCTCATTTATACTAGCTCTTTAAGACCTCCATGAGACTTAAGTATGATAACAACATTAGAACATGCGAGTATCTTTCACCATTTTGAGATTGGTTGCTAGGTTACATAGCACGTGACATCACATTGATACTCTATTCCTTCCACCAATTTTGATTTCCGTATGCTGATTGTCATTGCTCTGACCTGATTGGAACATGTATTTGCAAATGATAGCTTCAAGGAGGAATCTTATAATGGGGGAGGAAACATCACATTTAAAGGGACTCTTGAAGACGATGTTCCTTTCACAATAAGGCTATTTCAAGGAGAGCTTCTTTTGGACAACGTGCCTCTCGTCGTTACATATTCTGTAAGCTTTCTTATTTGGTTCAACTTTGATGCATTAAGAGTATTCCATAATAAAATGGCAAGCCCCTATCATATCCATCTTGTGAAGAACTCAGTTGCCAACAAAAAATTTGAAATGATCATGCTTGAGGTAAAATAGTAATTTGAATTTTGAGACAGTAATACTGTGAAACCTTCAGTTCTTGAGAAAAATACAAGTATGGATAAGAAATATTTGAATGAGGTTGCATGTGTTTATGTTCCCGTACCTCTACCTAAACAGAGTTTTTTCTCTTCTTTTTTTAACGGTTATCCAACTTTATGAGTGAGATTGTGCCTGTCGATTGGAGACTCGATTTCGGGACACATTATGAAGACATTAAAACTGATAAAATAATTTCATTATTTCCTCAATGTGTTTTCATCTACTTCCATCTGGTTTAGCTGTGAACACCTCAAATAATGCAGGTGAAATCAAAGGGGGGTTCGTTGCTGGGCCTCTCTCTTCAGTTTTCATCTTTATTGAGTGAGAGGATATCGGTACTTGTTGCGCCATCAGAAATGAATGGGTTGTCGCACAAATTCAGTAAAATGATTATGCCAAGTCAAGTTGGCAAAATGGCATCAAAATGGACCGTACATGAGGGTACTGTAGCGATGGATGGGCTCATGTTAACAGAAATCCATGCTGTGTGCTACAGGACGACGTCTACACCTCGTGAATTGCGATCGGAAGTCAGAGCAGATAACCAAGATAGTGCTCTAGCTCCCAGTCTCGCAGAGTATTCTGCAGTGCTCGGTCACATAACTATTAAAAATTCCTCAGAGAACTTATTTTTTCCTCCTTCAACTGCATGGCTAACTGAGAGTCAATATATTAAATATAGCTTAATTTCTCAGGGATTTAAAACTGCCAGTTTGAAAATCCTTTGGAAACTGAAAGATGGAAATAACTTTCTGTTTCCAAAGTACAATATCTATGTAGAGAAACTAGCAAAACAGGTTGATGGAAATGCAGCTGGAAGACTAGAAGACACGAGGGTGTATCTCGGGGCGGCGCACGTTCAAGCGTTTTATATTTCGGACCTTTCCATTCCCTCTCATATCGGCAGGCTCAAATTCATTATCCAAGCGTGTGCTGCTGATGGAACCTGCCAGGAGCTGGACGATTCTCCGTATATGCTATTGGATGTTGAAGGTCAGTAAGCTAATTGCTACGATTGCCTTTTCCATTTGCATTAGTATTATTCCTTGATGAGTCGCAAATGGGATTGCTTATATCTGGCGAGTGTTGTATGATCTCAACACATAGGTTAAGATAAGAATTATTTATAATAAATTCTTCCTCAGCAACACATGTTTCCGACTGCATGTATTTACTGCTAATTTGCAATGAAAAAATAATTGTTTTTACATTTCTGAACTGATCTGATGTGCCTTTTTTTTCTCTTCTTTTTTACTCATAGCAGGTCAAGTAGATCACAATAAATAAATAAATAAATTAAAAGACCACATAAAATTACATGAATATGAAAATTCCTATTTCACCCACTGACATACAATTACCAAATTTCCAACTTTCCTTAACTGAATCACCTACTTTCACTTTCTGACTGGAAAATAAAGATGGAAGTACAGTGGGTAGGGAAAAGTATCTGAGGTTGCAGCTTTTTTCACTGTGGCGTGCTAGCTAGCACGCTTCCTATGTTGTGTAGGAACAAAACAGGAAGCCAAATAATGTATTGTAGGAAACAGAAGGGAAACAAAAAAGAGGAATACCTTGTCAAACTTACAGATAGCATCTTAGTAAAAAAAGAAATAACCTAGATTAGTGCCAAAAAAATAATAATAGAACTAGTTAGTCGATGACCCTGATAATCATTAAATGGGAATGCGAGTGCTGTGCAAGTCGGGATGTGGGATGCATTTGTTCTGGACGGATCTCAACGTTAGGTCATGATGGCGTTCCTGAAAGTCCAGTGTCTGAAAATGACTGCTCGCACGCTAATCACAGCTAGAAACTTGACACAACGAGGTTTAGTACATGTAACTTCCATGGTGGAGACTAGAAAGAGTCAAATTGATGTGAAAATAAGCAATGAAAGAGAATTAATCAAAAGTTACAGAACAAGAGAAGACAAAGGCGGCTCTGTTTTACCTATCAACCTCGAACTTTGCTCGTAATGGAGACAACAGAGGATAGTGGAGTTTTCATTTGAGGGCTCGAGGATAATACATCCAAAAGCAAGGTGCTTGGTTTTCAAAAACGATTCCCTCCATTAATTATCTCAATTAGTTAGTTCTCCATGACTCTTAATGTCTTCTACTTCTAAGTCCACTGGATTATATTTCTCGGAGCACTTTGCTTCAATATAAGAAAGATAAGTGATTGATGGGAGTTACCACTCGAGTATTAAACGATTCTATGCTCTTTAGTTTAGATTTTATGCTTGGAAACAGGGTGCATAACCCATCCAATTTCCTCCCATCACTCCACCATGCAATAACAACAGTCTCTCAAGAATTGAATTAAAGCACAGGTACAGCTTTTTATTTTATTTTCTGCAAAAGGGCTTTTTATTTTATTTTATTTTATTTTCTGCAAAAGGGATTATCCTCCCTGCCATCATGGACCAATGTAGAAGCACTCTTTAGGGTTAAAAGTTTTCTTAAATTACTGTGCGTTTCTTTTGCCCTTATACGCAACTCACCCTATCTGGACCAGGCTAGACAATTCAGTAACTAATCTTCAGGTCAGCTTTATGTCAGGGCTAAAAGGACTTCGCAGCATTATAAATATGCAAATATTTCCAGCCCACTTCTCCACTTACAGGTGGCGAAATTGAAGAACAAACGTATACCATATTTCATATTCATTGCACCATGCTGCGGTGGGACCCCAAGATATCTGACCGTACAGACACAGCATTGTCATCTAGTGTAAGGTTCTTCCCATGTTTTGCCATAATCTCATTTCGAAGTGGCTGATAAAAGGATTGAGTTCGTCTCATTCCTATCGTACGTCTATCTGTTCTTTTTCCAGAACCACTCCATTATATCGCCACAAAGAAAGAAAAAGAAGAATACAAAATTAGCTGGCGGGCTTGATTAATCATCTAAACTAACGAATATATTATTAAATGACACCGATATTTCTCATTTGTCACAGATTTTTATCTTTTGGGAACAAAAGTTCCTTCTTTCTTTGCTTTTTAAAAATACAGCTTTCGATCCTGTATCTAGTAAACTGACAACTGGTCAAAGGAGTGCGGCAAATAAATATATAGTATGAAGCTTTATCAGGTAAGAAATGTTGGAGAGTGTCGTCGCCATGTTCTCCCTGCTCCGATCAAATTTCCAGAGAGTGTCGAACTGATGACCAAGCTCAATATATAATATAAATTGATATTCGAACCACAAACAATTTGCCTATAGTCTTTTGCTGTACGTTTTGCTTAACAAATCATGTTATCTTCTTTAGAAGGAAAACGTTAAAGAAGATCTAAGACACGTACGTAATGCCATCACTGAGAGCTAGAAAACTTCCAAACTACATTGTATTGGTGAAATATGATCTCGTGATATTAATTAATAATATTAGGAACCCCTTGTGTTTTGACATATCTCCACAGATACAGTTGCTTTCATTTTATCTTCTCTGTTTATTTTTTCCAGATACTGAGACATGCGATTCAAGAAAATATATATATATATATATTTTCGTGTTCAATTTTACCAGCCACCAGTATTTCAAGGGACCATCCTATCATTTCATGTTCCCTTTCTCTATCTTTATGACCCTGCATGATTTGAGCTTCTTTAGCGTATCTTTACCCATTCAAAGGTACAAGCTTTTTCATGGCAACCTATTCAAGTTTAGTGGAAGCAAGCATATATATTATATTGGCAAGAAAGGACAGTTACAGTGGCCAGGAGTTTTATATATTTTAAACAATTCTGCTGCTGCGTACACAATAATCCAAAACATGTGGGTGCGTTGTGATTATTAATCCAGAGGAAATATTTGGAAGAGTCGTAGAGCAGAACTTCTCCATTATTAATTTACAACCGCAGGCATAAATGGCCTTTAAAACTAGAAGTTGCTACCTAAAGGAAACGAAGGGTGGAGGATTCGAGGGGGCATGCATGTAAGATAAGTGTGAAGTTTGACCTGCAAAATGCTTCTACCTTAAACAAAGCTATAGAGGAATCTTTTTGAGTCAGTTGTTGCCTTGTCTTTTGCTCTTCACCATTTAAAATATCAGTTTGATTCGACTTATAATTGTTTGTAGAGTTAGACCAACAACGACACACTATTAAGAGCTCAAAACAGCAATGATAATCAGTCCCTCCTGTATACTTCCCATGAAGTACTGAGCACCTCCTTGAACGTACACAGCCTTCCACGTGAACTGGTTAGAAGAATCTGTATGATTCGATTAGACGTGCACCTGTTGATGTTTATTGAATCTGTTTCCCAGCAACTAGTCGACAATAGGATTGTATATTTAGAGCGCCATAGGAAATTCAAACGGAAGCATATTGCGCTTTTCTGCTGAGCAAAACATTAAAAATGACCAATAAAAACAGAAAATGAAGGGTAAAATGCATACCATCTTGTTGTTTTGACGATGACCTAAATATACAGGAGAGGTTCCATTGAATTTTCCTTCTCTGGCTGCTTAGTTATTATCGATCTTTGATCATTTATGAGAACCTTTGTATTTGTATTTCTGTAATTAGTTACTGCGAGAATTTATGTCTGGATTGTTTGGGAGGCCACCGACCCCTGACTTGTTTAATAGGTTACTTGACCCTAAATAAAACTTAATTAGTTTACTACTTCACCGGTCACATGCAAGAGTTGACCTCGTCAAGTCACCATTGTTTCAAGACAAACTACACTACTGATCTGTAGATTGCAGTATTATTTATTTATAAAGCGTATTCCTTAACTAATATCAAGGACAACCCTTCCTCTCTCAAATTATATTACTTTAATTTGTGAACATAAAGTGAGATATAAGGGATTAAAGCTAGCATCAAATTCTACTAATTAAGAAATCATATCTCCGAAAATGCTCTCTCTGTTGAGAGAATCATGAATCGCATTGCTTGAAGAGCCATAATTAAGGTACTGAGGGAGGCTATTTTGGAGAAGGAATGACTTGTCATCATCTGGGCTAGTCTGTGAGGTTGGCATCACAGGTTCATGCTGCATCTGGATGCATAATATCTCTGCTTGAGCCACTGCAAGCTGCATTTGTAGCTGGGAAACCTGGTTTTGCAGGTAGGATATGGCTCCAACACACCCGTAAACTGGGTCTCTCACTCTCGCATTCGCTTCATACACCAAACTACTCACTGCATCCGCTCTCTGATGAACTGGTAGCTCCTGCTGGCCAAAAAAGAATAAAGTCAATGTCTACTTAAGAAAGATAACCGTATACATGCATCTCAAAATCATTATTATGTGTGTGTGTGAGATGAGCGAGATCTTTCTTTTTCTGGTGGAATTGGTAGACAACAGTACAACCTAGCTATCTTCATTAGCATATATCTTTCATATGATCAAAAATTATAAAAGAAAAACAAAACAGAGAGGAATCGGAGGGAGGGAGCAAAAGACAGACCTGTAACATTTTGCTAACATTGCTAGCACCAAAGACTTTGTGGACAATGGCAAACTTGTGGGGTTCATCAGAAGGGAAGTAAGGAGCGAAAATGCAGTCCTTGGTGCATCGGCGTCTAAGTAACTTGCAGGAAGCACATGGTGAATTTCCACCCATTTTGTTTGTGAAAAAAAACTAATTAAGTCTGTGAACTGTGGAGAGGGAAAGGAGGAAGCAAACCTTGGAGTAGAAGACTAGAAATAATCTTGGGAGAGAATGAGGCCGGAGTTGTTTATTTATAATGGCTTAGAAGCAGGTGTGCACTGGATCGAATTCACAAACTGTTTGGGGGGCATTAATGATTAAAAAATTGGACTTTGGTACTCGTTCTAGTTAATTATGATGATGTCTGAGAGGAGACAAGAGAGTACTTGCACTTTCTTTCTTTTTTTCTTTTCCAAAAGTTTCTTAGAGATTGAAACCAAATATGCATATCATTTTACGTTTTTAGTGATCAATTGATGAGCCATTTCAGACTGTTCCTTGGGGTATTTCAGTAATATCATATAATTATTTGATTATTAATTTGAGGAGGGTTAGAAACTCGGGTACCAATTAACCTCTCGATACTAGTACTCAACTATGAACCGTAAATCAATTTAGGCAATCTTATTTTTTTAGGATGAGTTTTTTTAAAAGAAAAAAAAATCAACAATCCAGGTATGATCATGTGTGTGTATATATATATATATATATATATACCTTGGTTAAGTGATAAATGTGTAACCCCTAGGTTTTGTTTAGATAAACCATCGGCCAAAACATGGTTGTAGCTATTAAGATATTATTTCATCTAAAAATTTAAGTTTATAAATTATACTCTAAAATATGATTTATATTATTCTCTAACACCCCCTCTCAAGTGAAATCCCTTTGGACTTGAAACTTACACAGACTCATATCACACTGTGTTTGGTTTTTATCAAATAGAATAGGGGTGATGGGATTTGAACTCATGACCACTGAATCAACAAGCTCTGATACCATATTAAAGAACAATTTTACCTAAAAAATTAAGTTTGTAAGAAATATCCATAATATAATTTATATTATTCTCTAAAAGTGTCTTACCATCACTTTTTTAGTGTTCTTCCACTACCAAAGATCACCAAATTTAGGAAATGTTATATGTTTGCTTTATTTCAATGGGAAAAATATTTTGCTCTATGGAAAAGCACGAGATGAATCATTCGAATTTCTAACCAGAAGGCCGTAATGATCGATTTCGCAGTATAAAATGGAAATCGCTCATATCACAACAGATGACAAACATCGATCTCTACACAAGAAACAAAATCTTCAATCTTGTATAGATCCAACTAAAACTTCACGTACACAGGCATCCATTATGGGCAATCATTGCAGGTATGCCTGTGGGGCTATTGCCCGAGGAAGATGATATGGGCATCCATCATGGGCAATCATTGCACGTGTGCCTGTGGGACTATTGCTCGAGGAAGATGATATGGAGCCAACTGTTCCAGGTGATCACTGACGCCGAAATTGTGATATGCAAGGTTTAAGGTTTCCACGTTTGTCCATGATCGACACGAATAGTGCTATAAATGTGAACCCATTTGCTTCTTGTCCTGATATGTGAAACCCTAGCCAGTAAAACGAGAGAGGAGAGAAAGCTCTGCGGAATGTTTGTTTGGACAGACACATGCTTTAGTTTGACACAAGTAGCCGAACTCTTGTCACGAAATTTACTCTTCGTAATTTTGTATATAATACAGTCACGGGAAATATTTAAAAAAAAAACTATCATTAATTTAATTGCGGGAACTTTCTTTTTCATCGAATAAAACAGTGGTGTTAGATTCTAGGAATATCTAACTAGCCACTAGAGCTGGGAAACTTCTGTCCCTCGTTAGTGTTGAAGTGACAGGAAAATAAATTATAGATTATGAAAATCCATATATGCAATCCTCCATGTCAAGCTAATGTAAGAAACCAGCAATTTTGACCATGGCTAGCTGCTGTTTGTTTCTTCCCACGTTCATTTCCTCTTTTAAAAATTGTTAGTGGGTGACCAGATACTGGGTTCGTGACCTACACTGTTTCAATCCATCAGCAAACGTCAACTTGGAATTTCATATGATCTTAAGAATAACAATAATGCAATTAATTTGCTAATTAATACTATTAGGGAGATTAGCAGTCGCTTGTAGGTTATTATTGTATTTCTGCTGGTGAGAATTCTGAAAATTGACATAATTAATTACAGATCGAGTACTGAATGCAGTTAATTAGCATATATCAAAGGATGGAGATGATGCGTCTTAACTTCTTACTTCTAGTTTCTCTAATTTAAGAGTGTAATTAAGAAAAATCTAATTAAATCCTGGCATCGGCAAGTTAATTTGCATTCCCACAGATTGAGGTATGGTGAAGCATGCAGAATTGCTTTATGCATGTGCTGCCCAGTGATAGCTGTAATGTTATGGTGTCTTCTTGGCTAGGCGGGCGAGTTGTTCTCCCCACATGGAGAAAACTGTACGGTCACTCAATCCAGCCATTCAGGCGATGATAATTAGCCTATTACCAGCTGTAAACCCGCCATCGCGACGGGCACAGTTTTTTTTTTTTTTTTAAACGATGTTTGCATGTTGGAAATGCATTTAAAAGAAGGAATCTTTAAAATGCATTTCCAACATGTAAACATATTTATTTATTTGTGTGGGAGATAGAGAAAGATAAAGTAAAATAAGTAGATGATAATAGCAAATAATTAAATTGAAAAACAGAAAAGTGATCACGAAAACCTAAACAAAATAATTTGTTTAAGAAATATAAACAAAATAAGAAATAAAATAATTATAGGAAAACCTAAAAAATAATTATAGGATCCAAAAAATTAAAAGAATAGGAATCAGGATTAAAATAAGAAATACAAATAATTGTTTTTAGAATGATGAAATTAAAAGAAAAATCAACCTAACAAAAGGCTCAAGAACTAATCAAAAGAATGGGGATCTAATTAGAAAAAACCATGTACCCAAATTAAGATAAAATGATGAAATTTAAAAGAAATTATTTTCTTATAAAAGAGCTAGAAATAAAAACTAGAAATTGATTGAATATGGACCAAAGTTTATTTTTCTATAAATTAAGGGACAACTTTGAAATTTTACATGGCCAAATAAATCTCTAGAGAACAAGAAAATATAAGAGAGAGTGAATCATTAACGACAAATTGTGTCACTAAGAACCACATGTGTCACCTTATAAGACAAAAGAACAACCCTGCACATTCAATGACATGGTGGGAGGGACTGGCATGGAAGACGTTTGTCTCTCACTCGCCACCAGTTTCATTTTTATATATAATATAGTTAGTTGAGATCAAATTGCTTTTAAGTTGAACCAGTAACAATTATAAAACAATTGTTTTTATTATGGAAATAGCAAGCCGTGAAAACACCATTACTGTTTATTAATTTTAGCTCACATGCGACACTGTTTATCAGTACTATCTAGCTTTGTTAAGTATGCTGCTCACGATACTTTCTGGCAATTTTATAGCATTAAAGCCTAAGCGATGGACTCATGCTCGCAGATATATAGAGCATCCAATCTGATTAGCTGGATATGATTTAACTTACCGACCCAGGCACAGGCAGAATCCATATCTATATTTTAATAAGAAATCAAAGAAAACAGCCCCCCACTAGTTTATTAAGGCCTGACATGATTCCACACTGGTTTTCTTATTATTATAACGAGACCCAGTTCGAGGGAGATTCATATTGAAACTTGTATTAGTGTTGTGGAACCCTAAGTCCTCCTATCACCCACCTCTTGCATTCATTAATGCCCCTCGCATGATTCCAAGCTTCTTCCCTTCTTCTCTTCCAAAATAAAACAGCGCTTCTTTCATTGTAATTTAAGATGGTAACCCTCTGCTAGGGGCAATGCAACCTTATTAGCCATCTCCCTGATCAGTTTTTAATATATCATCGTCCTGTTCTTGGAGTTTTGAGCATAATTTGGTGCTCTATCCTCTTTTTTAACCATTTTAAACTCGGTCAAATTCTCAAGCCTGTTACTGGGAATTGCCCGGAAACAGTGAAACTGAATGCCCTAATAAAGATCCTGTATTTACATATTCTTTTATGCACCCGATGCACTAGCTAGGGGAAACAGAAGAGAGTGAGACCATGGTGGTGTGGGAATAATAACATTGTTTGGATTTCTCAGATTTTTAAGAGTTTGAGACAAATAAATTACGAGGAAAAACAGACATCTTCACCATCTTGAAAGGAAGAAACATGAGGCGACCTCCAATGCAAGCATTAAATGAGCTAGCGTCGTGCTAATGAAAGATTCATTTTCGAGATGCATGGTTTTGTATCATGAAATATACTGTTCGCAATTAAATGTTGATTGTTTTTTTAATTAACATCGGTAATCTCTTCCTAAAAAACATTGATAATCTCAATGTTAACCGGTTCATGTGTCATTGTAAGATAGCGCGCTTTGTCGTTTGGCAAGCATTCTGTAGGAAATTAACCCTTTTGTGCCACCTTAGGGTTAGCTCGCGAACAAACATATCAATGAGCAATATATATATATATATATAATTATTGGAGCAGGATATAGGAGCTATACAAGACGTGCTAGAAGCTCAGATTTAGAGCTAGACGCTCCCAGTTAGAACTAGGTAATAAACTAGCTGATGACCTTAGCCGAAAGTTTAATTCAGGGATATAAATGAAGATAAAATTAGCTCTTAATATATGTCATGAGAGCAAACGCAAAACAAATCTTTTCAAAGCTTGTATATTACATCGGGTTGCACTTTCTATATATCTTATTGTATTGGGAAAAGTGTTGTGCCTAAAAACAAAGCCACAGTCAAACTCTACATGGATGGTGAATTATGTGTTTTGCAATTGTTAAATAATTTTTTTAGAATAAAGAAATCCATCACCGGATTAGTTTGTGTGAAGATTTTATATAATTTATTTAAAAATGTTAAAATTTATAATTTTTATCATTTTTTTTCAGTACCAAGTTGCTACTGCGTACAAACTGTAAGATGTTAATCTTCCATCGGCAAAAGGAAGGCAAGAATGCAGCTGGGGACATGTCGGCAACGCTGGTTCGGAGCACATATATTCTCACTACAAAAGGCCAAGAAAAATGGGCCTCGTGATGCTACGAAGAGGAGATCGTTTTTTATGGGCAAGGCAGAGGTGGCCTGTTGGCGGTTGAGGCCTGAGGCATGAGTTTGGGAAAATCACGTGCTGAATTATGTGATTGTTTGGAAATGTAATCGAAATTATTATTTTTTTAAAAAAATATTTTTGATATTATTATATAAAAATAATATAACAAAATTAAATTAAAATAAAATAAAATAAATTTTAATTATTTTTAAAAAATAATTGGAAACACAACATCAAACCATTATTGCGTGGCGTAACGCTGCGAGAGGCTTCAATTTATCTTGTCGTGTTATCGATTGTTAATATTGGCGAGTACTTCTCTTTCTTGATTTTCTAATCCAAACTTCTAGGTAACATTTTAGAGAATTTTTTTTAAAAATAAGTGTACTTAAACTAGAATAATATTGAAAATACCCTCTTACAATCAATCAAATAAAAAATTAATCTCACTTACCTTAAACATAAAACATAAAATTACTTTACAGTAAAAGACACGGCGCATATTACCGGTGAATTGTTTGATTCGTTAATGGTATCCGTAGTGGAGTTTCAAGATTGGTTGGCAATTAGCATCGTAACCAGTCGTGACCCATTCCTAACCTTTCGGGCCTTGTACTGGGCCTGGATTCACCATTCAATTTCACTTACCTTCTAACAGCTGCAGGCTAGTGGTCGAGGTTTCATTTCCTAGACCAGGCAAACAGAATAAATCCTGAGACCAGCTCAGTGTTAGTTCCAGCCAAAACTTAAAAAAAAAAAAAAACAGTGTTGTTTTGCAAAAATAAAATAAAATAATTGATGCTGCTTTAAGAAAATGATTTTGGGGGGAATTTTATATATTTTATGCACTCTAGTCCTTGAAAATCCAGGCCATGCGTAAGAGTCCATAAACTTTGATCTATGTTGCAACAAGATCCCTAGAGTAGAGATATACGAGGCAAAAGAGAGAAGAGCGTGCTGTCTTTTCGATTTCTACGATGTTCTAAACGTGTTTTAAAGTTAAGATGATTATGTGATGTTTCAGCATATTGCTAAATATTGTTCGATCGTCATTTTAATTTTGAATGGAATATTATGATTTTAGATCGTTCTAGCGTCATCTGTTTTGGTATCATATTTATATGATATATAATTAATTATATAGATATATATATGTAAAAAAATTATAAAAAACAAAATATAATTTTTATTGTTTATAAAATCAAAGTTGACTACGTTATTTTTATAATATATGTATTTTTAAAATTATATATATATAATTAAAATAAAAATATATATATTATAAAAATATATATAAGCTAAGTTACAACTTACATGTTAAAGTTACAAACTATCTTACATTTGATTATTGATTTGTCCAACGGACAGATCGCTAGATTGATTTGTCGTTGGACAAATCAATTCTATCCCACATCGGTAGAATGTGGGATAGCTTTATAGTCCGAGACTTTAAAGTTTCAAAACTATCCCATATCGGCTAAAGAGGATTCCAACCAAAGTGTTTTTTCTATAAATATAAGTCAGGAAATCAGTAGTAAACATGCTCATCAGGACTTTTATTAGGCTTAGTGAATTTTATATATAAATAAAAACAATTAAAATATTAATTTAATAAAAACAATTAAAATTCTTGAGATTTTTTTGGTCAAAACAGACGCTCGGAATGATTCCGAGGTGTTCCAATCAGAATTTAGCCGGAATTTTCAGAACAAACCGGAATTAAAACCGAGACAAAAACGAAACCGGTTTGTCTTGGTTTTATGAACGAACGGCATGTTCCGGCTCGAAACGAACGAAATTAATAACTATGATTTGAAGTGAAAATAAAAGTTGAAATTGATCCCGCTGATTTTCTTACGAGAAAATTATCATTGTAAATTGCAAGAAGCAGGCTTGGAAGGTGCACAACGGTGTATACTTAGCAGGTTAACGACGCGTTGCATTTTTATATATATAATTTTCCAAGCCACTTGCGTCCCTCCTGGGTTCTTATATATCCATCATCAAAAATACATTTAAAAACAATTAATTAAAATTAGATAAAAAGCTAGCGGGGTTTCAATAAAACCAGCCCATCTCACGACAAAACGCGAGGCGATTGCCTAGCAATTTTATAAATTATCACCATCACCCACCAAGATTAGATAAAAATTAAAAAAAGATTTCATATCGATCCACTGAGTATTTTTAAATATCTAGCAAGAAGGAAATAATTAAGTGAACAGAGTGGATTCTCTTCCGGCACAGCTAATGAGCGCTACCTTCCAGAAGCCAAAGCATATTTTATGGCGACCAGGGGTCATGCACACTTGAAAGATCTATATATTAGAAGGGTTTTCTCATCTTGAATGACAACGCAACGCCATAAATAATCCATAAAAACGTACACGACAATTTTTTTTTATATTCGGATGTCCGGTTTAGTTTACGTGCACTATAATTAATCTTTGAACTAACTAAACATCCTGTAGATCCAATAAGCATGTAAGATACCGCGAGGTGACAGACGTGCATGATGAGACTTGAATTCTAATACAGAGTAAAGAAACAAGTTTATTCAACCACCAAGCCAAGACCTCGCTTACTCTTTTTTTATTATTAAAACGTGTGTTTGAACCAAATTAATTTTAATCATTATAATATCAATAATACAGAAATCAAATCTAAAACAAATAAATAAATAAACAACTCTTTTAATTCCAAATTCCAACTCCATACTCATGGCTGTAACCCTACTTTAATGGACCCCGACGTTGACGTTATCCCCCCCCCCAAGCCACTGCTAAACGTGGCACCGATTTTCTTCCAAGTTGACGTTATTCATTAGTCGGTAGAGGCTTAAAAAACTGCGACAAAAAAGTGGTTTCATTTTCTCGAACCTCTCAATTGAATTCATCATGGAGTATTTCTTCTTAAAAAGAGTATCAAAATCTTTCCTCGCAATAATTTTCTCTACTTGACTTGCTTACTTTTTTTTTTTAATTGTAACGGAAAGTTCAAAGTTATGCTATAATTAAAACATTAATTTAACAAGTATAATTAAATTTTAAGATAAATTAATTTTATATTATATAATATAAACACAAAGTCAAACAAATATAATCTCAAAATTAGAAAAAAAAATCACAAGAATAAATAAGATTTTAAGGCCGGAACAGTACCGAGATATTCCGGAAGGAATTTGATCGGAATTTCCGGAACGAATAAGAATTAAAATCGAGAAGAAAAAACGACGTTGTTTCATCTTGGATTTTTTAATAGCACAGAACATTATAACCGTTCCTCCCGAAATAGAACAGAATTGACAAGTATGATTTCAACCTTCCTCAAATAAACTCATTTTTGGAGGCAGAATCATGTGTGGATTTCCCAATCAAAACATCTGAAGGTAATTGCTGGCAATTTTCTACCTACAGAGATTCCTCAAGCATACCCTGAAACATTTAATGCTACCAATGGATGTCCTCCCCCAGTTTATATCCAGCAAATATCTAACCATCACTGCAAAAGACCTAACAGTTATAAACTGAAATTCACTAATAAACAGGTCACAGTGATGCGCTCGGCATATAACCCACCATGGGAGCGAAAATATTCCCTGAAACTGAATGAATCCCATCCACTCTTAACTTTTTTGGAAATTACAAGCTTACAGCTGTGACTCCCGAAAAGCCAACAGTTTCAGACCTTGATTTCTCGGCACGAGATGTACCAGATTCTCCTTTCAAATGAACTCACACACTCCCATCCTCCTTTCCTGTTACGCCACAAGCCTTCCACGCGCCCAGTCCGCCTTCCTCTCTCCTCCGTCCACCTGTCCCTCAATCCAACGGCCAGTACCTCTCCTTTTCTACTTTATATCCTCTCTCCCACACCCAACACACTCCACAGCACTATCTCAGGCCACTCTTTTTAATTCTTCTTCCTCTTCGTTACAGATTTTAAAACCCGTTCTTTCATCTTCGTTAAATATAGAAGAATCATGTTACTCAAGGCATCACTAGCCTTTTCTCTGTTGAACACGACAGGGAATAATCCGGGCTCCCTGTTTCCATCTGTTCCCTCTCTGTCTAACACAAATATTTCTGTTTCTCCTTCATTTCGCTCAAAAACTGGGTCTGGGCTCGTTGTTTGTGCCTCAAAAGGGGCTAATAATAGGCCTTTAACTGGTGTTGTCTTTGATCCTTTTGAGGAGGTTAAGAAAGAACTGAATCTTGTGCCTAATGTGCCACAAGTTTCTCTTGCCAGGCAGAAATTTACTGATGGGAGTGAAGCCGCCATCAATGAACAGATCAAGTGAGATTTTTTCTTTTACAGTTTCTTGTTGAGCGACTTCTTTTATTGTCAATAAATGATTGGTTTGCTTACATTTATAGAGAAAAGATTTCTTTATATTAAAGATTCTATATTTACTTTTCTTGTGACATGTTCCTTTTATACGATGCCTGATTCTGGTATTGCAACATGCTTGTGAAAAATTGGTCTGTGCTATCTTTAGCATCAATCCTGAGTCAATCAGTAATACCGAAGCACTATCATTTAGTGCTTTTTTTTCACTTTTTAGATCTATTTTTCGTTTGAGTGTTTTGGTGAAGTATATCGCTTTAGCAATCTGTTTTCTAACCATAAATTATGTCGTTTTTTGGAATGGCAGTGTGGAGTACAATGTCTCGTATGTGTACCATGCGATGTTTGCCTACTTTGATAGAGATAATGTGGCGCTCAAGGGCCTTGCCAAGTAAATTCTCGTGGGAATTCTCTATTTTTTCATAAGCTCTCGCTTTTGCTATACGTTGTTAAAGCTCTGTATGGCATTTTTTTTATAATAGTTTTTTCAAGGAATCAAGTATCGAAGAAAGAGAGCATGCTGAGAAATTGATGGAATACCAGGTGATTAACTTCTAATTTGATATAATTATTGGTTGTTTTTTTTCCTTTTCAATTGAACGTTGGGAGTTTTTTATCATGTTCATATAATAATTGAACCCTCGGTCATTTTTGTCTAATCTTATAGAATAAACGGGGTGGAAAAGTGAAGCTGCAGTCTATTTTGATGCCCCTCACCGAGTTTGATCATACGGAGAAGGGAGATGCACTGTATGGTGAGTTTTGATGGGCGTTTATATGTTGACAATGAGCTGTTAAGCAAAATGAACATTTACTTACTGAGGCTGTTTTGTGTTGTCGTCCTCGGCCGTTGCTTTCCAATGTTTTTCTCAATTTAAATCCTTGGCTGTTGAAGTATTGGAATGTGATTGATTTTACCAGGTGTATCCTGAATCTCTCGATCAGGGCATGATTATCCTTTTTTTTTTTCTTTTAATTTTTATACGTAGCTGTTGTGGAACAGGGTATACTTTGTGAATTCGGGGTGAAAGGAAATATTCAGTGTTGAAACTACATGGACTCCCGTAAAAAATCACATGTTAAACTTCACAAGCGGCTTCTGAAATACAAATCTTGATCTCTGTGTTCTTATGCTTGTGATGTTAGTTGAACTTAAAAAGAGTTTGTATGCATCCATAGTTTACAAAAACTGATGAGCAAATGACAATACTTGTTTACAAAAGAATTTGTGTGCTCTGTTAAGTTATGAAGTAGTACTCGTTTTTACCTTCAATTTACCTGATTGTGGTTATTTTTCTTGGTTCAGCGATGGAGCTTGCCTTGTCTTTGGAAAAACTAACAAATGAAAAACTTCTAAACTTGCGTAATGTAAGACATTCTATCCCTCAATTTAGAATTTATACTTCATTGCTGAGGACATGCTGCAAGTTCCACAACCTTTTGGAATACAGAATCCTTTTTCTAGTTTTGTTTGCCAAGTACGTTGAGATTGAATTGAGTTTTCTTCAACAGGTGGCCGAGAAGAACAATGATGTGCAGTTGACAGATTTCGTTGAAAGTGAGTTTTTAGCTGAGCAGGTATGTACAATAGCCTACTTCCACCGGCATTTATTTTTCACGGTTATGGCTAGTCAGCTGAGTTTTGATTTTGACCCTTCAAATTGTTTACGTTGAAGGTGGATGCTATAAAAAAGATCTCGGAATACGTTGCTCAGCTGCGAAGAGTGGGTAAAGGACATGGTAATGAACTGAATCTTGAGCAAAGTTTTTCCTTCCTCTTATTTATTTACGAATTTGCACTGCGCATTTGCTCATCCCCTAAATAGTTGTTCTTTCTTTGAATTATCAGGAGTGTGGCACTTCGACCAGATGCTCCTCCATGGGGAAGAAATAGTTGCATAACCATGAGGCCAGCTTGTTTTCTACCTTTGCTTGAAATACCATTTAGGGAGGGCGTTGTATGCCCTATCATTTTGTGTTAATCTTAGTTTTTGTTAAGAGATTTCTGGGATTTGGTTGGCTACCAAAGATGCTTTGTTGTCCAGGATTGAACATGAGTTTAGCCATCGTTTCAAAAGCTTAAAGGTAGTAAAAAATATGTGGTTATCCTTCTCTCTTACTTTTATTATAACTTGGCAACCACAACGAAAAATGAAAAAAAATAAGTGACGAGGGAAAATGGGAATGAGCCACCAGCCGTTGTACTCATGGTCTGATGATTCAATTTCTGGGTGGTCCCGTAAACCTGGACCATGACATGATTCCCCATTTTTCTCGATTTGTCTCTTCAGCCGCTGAAAACGATGGAAATCCTTGCCACTGTTGTTTGTGCAGTGTGGTCTTTTTTGCTGCATGACAACTGGCCCTTCAATTAGATAATGGCTTTCATTTTCCGATAAGTTCACGTCAATACGGACCGGATCTTCTTTTCACTATCAATTAGATGGTGATGTTGTTTTACATCCGTCATCTAAAATCATCCGTCTCCACGGAATAAGAAGAGGTTAACCGTGTTCGAATGAGTCCCCCAAATCTGAAAACATGGCGACTGTGTTTTCGGATGTGACCCATTTTAAAGTGCTCATCACATTTGGCAAATAAATTCATTGAATTGGACCATCAAGAAAGTTTGACAGCCAGAGACACCAAGAACACTCTCGAGAAAATACCTGTACCACTTACTTTCCAGCAGGAAAAGTAGACGCATAGTGAAATCCTAATTCTTTATTCTATTGGTCAGTGCAACCTAATTTGAGTTACGTAATGCTCGTTGTTTTGGTGGGATTGGCCGGGCCATGACAGTGTTCAGGTGGGATGTCAAGTATGCTGGGGCCTTCAAATTATGGCGCTAACCTTTTCATCCCTCATTATATGCTTCCAAGTTCAAAAATGGCTATGGACTGATTTCAAATCTTTATAGGATTTCCAGTTTCAAAGATGAAATAATATTAATTTACTTTAAATCACGTTTTTCTTTTTCCTATTGAACTACTGCAATCGTTACTGCCTCCTGGGGCAAGAAGAAGGCTGCATTCGCTCGGCCTTGGGAGTTGACGGGGTAACGGGACTGGATCGTTCGCTGAATTTCAAGATAGCATTTGATCCCGTGGACATTACTGATGCTGATGAGAATTTGAGTGCGGAATTGCTCAACCTGTTATATGCTGGCTTCGATAGAAATTAAATGTAATATTCTGATTTTTTTTATATAAATTATAATTTATTAGAGTATTGAGGGAAAATGAAATCAAGAAACTCCAAGACAGCGGTAGGAGAAGAAACACGTGTTGTCCTTCTACTGGGTTGATTACATCAGGCAAAAAGTCAAAGAAAGTGAAAAGAATCTAAAACGATCAGGCGACATAATTCCAGTATGAGCGAGACCACGTCAACGGCGCTTTCTTTGTAGTCTTGGAGGCCGTGGAGACATCCGCTTCATCCATCCGTACTCCAACTCTACATTCTACCCTGACCACTCTAGAAATTGAAAGAGAAGAGAAAAAAACAATAGAAGCAAGCAATGTTTGCTATTTTGAAGCTTCTGTTGTTATCGATATCGTCGCAATTAAATGCTGATCAAGGTTTCGATGTCCGTCGCCACCTCTGCACTGTAACGAGGTCTCTCTCTTTTTTCTGCCATTTTTATTCCATCTCTTACTTTCTAGGTAATCTAATTGATTTTTTCTATCGAATAACGAGATCAATGCTCGAAAACAAGCAAGCTTGAGTTCGTTATGTGTAATTATTTAATTGATTGATACTTTGTGTGCAGATACGATGTAGCGAAAGATATCGCTAACACTTCAGCTGCAGCTGCCAATAATATTCCTAATGGATGCACTCCTATCCACATAAACCTTGTTGTAATTCTCTTTGATGCAAGCTTTTTTATTGATATTTTCTTCTTGTTCATGATTAATGTTTGACTATTAAAAGTCCGGGTCATCGCTATGGATGTGCGGAGTTTAAAAGTAAATATAGTAGCTCGAGTCTTTTCTGCGTATAATACTAAAATGTAGTGCTTAAATTACCTTTTAAGTGTTAATGCAGTACGCTTTCTATAAAACTAGATTAATTTTCGAGATTTTAGCAAGTAGCTGCTCGTGGAGTTGACTGTTCACCGAAAGATGTCTGGGTTTGATTTTTTGTTATGATTCAATTTCTAGTTTTTGGGCATGGTTATGATTCAATTTCTAGTTTTTGGGCATGGTTTTGCGCTTATAGTCATGGAGGAATTTGAATTTCTCATCTGTCCCTGTAGTTGATTATTGCCGGACTCAGACTCAGGGTTCTTAAAAAAGTATCGATGCTTGTCGAATTACTTGAAACATCTTTTTCTTTGCGAATAAAAACTTTCTGCTGTCAACAGAATGTTATTGTGCCCATGAAATCAGGGACATTCTACCACATTAAATTAATCGTTTTGACCAAAAGTCAGGGAAAAGAGCTGCTCGTAGTTTCTGAGTTATAGAAATTCGTAGGACTTCAACATGCAAGTTAACGTTTAGAGTAATTTGGTTGTTAAATGAAACTGTTGGAATGAGCCTTTCATTCCTAGGGAAGGCATCATTTGCAGAATTTGCTTAATCCAATCTGACTTTTTCCTTACTTTTTAAGTGACTATATCAGGAGCTACCTTATTTATTTCTCGGTACTATTTTTATGATGGAATGATCCTCTTCTTTGATATTTTATGTTTTAAAACCACTTTTGAGGCTTCTTTTCTGTTTCAACAGTTTAATTTGCTGGGTTTATATGCCTGATTTCTTCTATTGGTGCTCTGATATATTAATAATTTTTTTTATCATTTAAAGCCAAATGGAATTTCACTTTTTTCACTTGTTACTTCCTAGGCAAGACATGGAACTCGTTCTCCTAACAAAAAACGGATGAGAGAGTTAGACAAGTTGGCCTCTCACTTGGGGGAACTTATAAGAGAAGCTGAAGAACAAAATCTGTCTTTGGAGAAAGTTCCGTCGTGGTTGCGGGGATGGAAATCTCCTTGGAGAGGGAAATTGAAAGGTGGAGAATTGATTAGTAAAGGAGAAGAAGAATTGTACAACCTTGGGATTAGGATTAGATTGAGATTTTCAGAATTATTTGATGATGAATATCACCCAGATGTTTATCCTATAAAGGCTACACAGGTGAGTTCTGTTCTAAATGCTCTCCAATGAAAATGTTTCAACCCAGTCAATTCCCACTTTTTACCTGTGCTGTTCTCCTAATCTCTTACTATTTTCTTCGGGTAGATATCACGTCTTTCCTTCTTTTTCTCTCTCCAATGTGCTAGGTTCCTCGCGCATCAGCTAGTGCCGTGGCATTTGGCATGGGGTTTTTAAGTGAGAAGGGAGGTCTAGGACCTGCACAACATCAATCTCTTACTGTTACAAGTGAAATCCCTGCGAGTGACATTATACTGAGATTTCATGATTGTTGTGGAAACTATAAGGTACTTTCCAGTTTTACTTTTTTTATGTTGAAGCTTGACATTTGGATCCAAACCATACAGCTCGTACATTGTAAATCAATATGCATTTTGTGTGGTTATTTACTCTTTGTTCCCTTTTTATCTGCCCAGTACCATGATAGCTGGATTACTGTAAAAGAATATTCTTCTTTGTAAATGGTTTTTAGATGGGACTTGTAGATTGAATACTAGGTGTAAGAATTGAAATTTATTGAAGTTAGTGGGAGATAGAAGTTGTAGATTTGCATTTTAGCTCATGTTCTCTACCCAGAGTTGTTGAGGCAGTCAATTTCCTCTCAATATCACATATATGCATTCAGGATTTTAAGAAGAAGCAGGAGCCTGCTGTTGATAAGCTAAAGGAGCCTGTACTGGATGAAATCACTACTGCATTAGTGAGCCGTTATGGGCTCAAATTCACTAGACAGGATACTGCTACGTTGTGGTTTCTGTGTAAACAGGTGACAACCCTGTCTCCATGACTGTTCATTATGATACAAATTTCATTCTGTTATGATTCCTGGTTTTATCTATTTTTGTTTATTTAATTTACTTGCAATGCAATGTGCCATTGGATTTTCAATTTGGCAGGAAGCATCTGTCCTGGATATAACTGATCGAGCTTGTAGCCTTTTCAGCCCTTCTGAGGTAATTTGTATGCTGATGCTGTGATTGTTGGTTTTATTTTTGTTTCTCCATAGGCTATTGCTGATGATAAATCAGTCTGCTGTTCATGATTTTCCAACTTGATTTTTATAGGAAATTTCAGCTGTCCTTAATAATTATTCCCTGATCACTTTTGTGTTAATCAATAACATGGTAAAGTCTGTCTTATCTTGATCACCTGAATACTTCCATCTTTTTTTTTTTAATTTTTTTTATTCAGGTTCATGGGCTAAAAGAAATGTCAAAATAAAATGCTTATGTTGGATGAACAAGAAAGTAAATACATGGTTGATTAACTTGAGAAAATGTGCATTTGAAATTATATGATACAAGTGTTTTTATACAGAAAGTCTGCAATGATAATTCAATAATGCAAGTTAAAGAGGTATTCTCTCTTTTGTTATTTCTTGATATTGATCAGCTTACCTAAGCACATACTTAGGTTGTTTTGCTGGAGTGGGCAGATGATTTGGAGCTGTTTATATTGAAGGGTTATGGTAATTCAATAAATTATCGAATGGGAGTACCATTGCTTGAAGATGTTGTTCAGTCCATGGAGCAAGCCATTAAAGCAAATGAAGGTAAGTCAAGTTGTCAAATGCTCGATTCAGTATGCTAGTTTTATTCCTTCGATGAACTGCATCCCTTTCTTTAAGTTACATTGTTGTCTCATTGTCGAACAAAGAATATTTAACTTTGATATGCATTAGTAAGTTGCGGACAAGGAGGAACCCGGTGATTATTTTTTAAATCTTTATTTCTAGGTTTGGCTATAATCAGGTTAGCATGTGGCACAATCTAAAACTAGCTGGCCAAGGCTCAACATTGAGTCTAGCAACCATCAACACTGAGTTAAGATGGATTGGCCTGCCGATGCAAATTAGGATCTGTCATGCCAATCCTGAGCGGTGGAGGATTTGTTGTGTTGACCCAAGGTCCTGCAGATACCCGAGTTCCTCATAAATCACAAAAAAAGAAAGATATATAGGCATAATCATTAAATGATAATGAAGATCCTTTTCTTGATCTAGTAACAATCATGCACTTCTTCTTATTGGGCTTTCATTCTATTAGAAAAGCATCCTCCTGGAAGTTATGAGAAGGCAAGGCTACGCTTTGCACATGCAGAGACAGTGGTCCCATTTACATGCCTCCTTGGACTTTTTCTTGAAGGATCTGGTGAGTTGATTTTATTCTTAGACTCTCTCTTCAGCATGAATGCAACAGTTTTATGACTCTTTTATATGGCTATCGAATTGGCTAAAAGATGCAATACCTCCATCAAAGATAGTTATATGTTTGTCTGTGTGCTATTTACTGAGTCACTAGTTATTTTTACCAATTTTCAGAGTTCCAGAAAATACAAAGGGAAGAACCTTTGGAACTTCCTCCAAAACCTCCTCAGAGTAGAAATTGGCGGGGCAGCATTGTGGCACCTTTTGCTGGTAACAACATGCTGATCTTGCACAGCTGCCCGGAAAACTCTAAAAGCAAATACTTTGTCCAAGTACTCCACAACGAACAACCCGTTCCAATGACGGTATATCTTGCTATTTCACCTGCTTATTATGCATATGATTTTTTGTGCTTTCATGATATGAACCTTTATAAAATTTTCAGATATTGACTTCTTTGTGTTTTGTTGGTAGGGTTGTAATGGTTCTGATTTTTGCCCTTTTGAAGAGTTCAAGGTACTAATATTATCAATTCTTTGGCGTTAATATTCATGATCGATTCTCCTATGCCGATTCTATTTTCTATTTCCTTCTCTAGGAAAAAATAGTGGCGCCTCATCTGAAGCATGACTATGATAGTGTGTGCACTGCAAAGCTGGAAGAACCAGAACAGAAACCTGTAAGCAATAAGTTATCACAACTGTTTCGTTGTCTTTTATCTCTACAGAATGATGATACACAGTCCACCGGGGATGAATTATAGTCTGTTGTTGAAAAAGAAAGAGAATATTTCTCACATGCTACCATTTCCTTCTTGTCGCTCCTCTCTAAATGTTGATTTTCAGCCAAGGCCAGCTCTTCCTTTTAGCAGAGTTCAATTTGGTTTCATGTCATTGCCTCACGGCATTGAACTTACTGGCTCGATTCTGATTTCTAACCCAGTCGTTTTTCTTACAGATGTGAGGCTGCTTTTAATAGCACCCATTTTTTGTATACCTGACTGGTCAATTATCTTGTAATTTTAATATAAATCACCTGGTGACTTTTGGCCTTAGATTAAATACCATCATCCCCTTTGTGCCAAAATGGAAATTTCACTGGCCTTCTAGATAGACAGATGTTCATGCAGAGCTTTGGCGTTGTACTCGTTTAGAAATAGGTTTCACTTTGCGTCTCATTTTCCAAGTCAACGAGGTATTTATATTCATTTTCATTTCAAAAGTGTTATAAAAAAAATATTTTTATTTTTTATTTAAAATTAAAAAATTTAGTATTTTTAAATTATTTTGACATGCATATATCAAAAATAATTTTAAAAAAATGACAATATAATATATTGTCTGCAAGATTGTTCCAGCGCCATCATGGCTCTGTTAAAATGTTTATTTACATGTATCTAGTAAATTGAATTTGTAGAGAGCAGCATATTGTTCAGGAATTAAGGCATCATATACTGGTAAGGCGGGGGAATCATCTTTCTCTCCGGGCAACCTGCAAGGAATTGAATCCATCATCAAACTTCCTGTAGCAAAGAATTTTCCGTCAACGCATCTTTCTTTTTTTATGAAGCAATTTCTTAGAAAATTGTTCTTATCAAATCGAAATCATAAATTTTAACTTGTGCATGTATCATGCCTTCAGTGTTAAGAAAGCATATTGAAATTGGGCTTTTAAAATCCGACAGTTCCCGTAGCCAATCCTAGGAAAGCTCTTTAGAGGATAAATTGTACCGCATTTACCTTCAAAGCCTCTGACTTCGAGCTCTCGCCATTCTTGAACCATTGCACAACAGCAACACATCAAATGAGTTAAGAAGTCATCACATGAGCCTCCCTGCAAGTAGTGTATTTGTCAGCTGCTTCCACCTTCGTATCTCAAACCAAAAGGATGTACAAATTTCACAGGGAAAAGCTTCAGAGCCCTCCATAAAGAAGAAGGAAAACAACCTCTATGTCGAAAAGTTGCCGAATTTGTTTCCTGATGCTGCAGGTGTAACAGCAGCATCCACAAAAGATAGAGTATGCCATTAGATCATTAATCGCATTCTCGCGAGCTTTAGCAGAAATTAAAGAGAAGGAATGATTAGAATTATTATGAGTTAATTTACGTTCAAACCTGTTATTAATTAAGTACTAAACTAGCTCGCCTAGCTCACGGCTCTATAGTTTTTTTTCCTACTAAGCTTACTTGTCTTTCCTTTGGACACCACATTTGCTATCCTTGAAAATATACCACAGGGATAAATGCAGGTCTTCAAGCCTGCAGTAAAAAAGCTAAATAGACAAGTAAATATATATAGAAATCGAACAAATCAATGGAACTAAAAGAGTAGGAGGCAAGATTTTAATTGAAGTAGCAAAACTAAGCACATTCGTGATCTCTGGAGCAATAAGCAAACATAGACAACCCCTGGATTTATATAGCTGGCCATGCATAAGAAAGGGGATTGTGAGGACTCACTCAAACATGGCTCCTTGCAACAATCAAAAAGATCAACCTGCCATTCAGATTGGCACTTATCTCCAGGATATGGGACCCCATTGCTGGATCTTGCATTGGTTATGAACCTAAAATCATAAATCCCAGATTAATATATACCACAAGGTGTTTCACAAAACTATTACACGTACACAAAACCTTCACCAGAACTCTCTGGACACATACCCTGCCACAACATAACTTGGCTCATTAACAACAAGTTTCGTGACCTTCTTTGCAAGAACATCATTGACAACATTTTCTGTTACCTCAATTAGATGTTCAATTACTCGGCATTGATTTGGCTCCTTACTTGTTCTTGATCTCTGCAACTCAATCTGTAATTTCTCTTTTTCTTCCTGGAGAGCCTCCTGGAATTCCAAGTCAGGATATCTCCGGGATAGAGACTTCTCCAGCATGTTTGCATCTTTCTTTGAACGATCAGGTTTTAAAATCACACTTTGAGCCTCTAAATCGTCTTCATCGAGAGTATAGTCTCTTTGATCCTCTTGAACTGCCTGCCAGCCTTCCTTTATATTCTGCACATATCCATAATTTCAAGACCATTTTGTTTGAACTTAGCTCGTAGGTTTACGATAAGGAAAAAATCATCAAACTCAAGCGAGAGTTTCGCTAGTGAACTTTTATGTAGCAGCATAAACATCATTCATTCCTATTTCTATGATATGGTGAATATGTGCCTTTTCGTATTGCTTTGGTTCTGAACTATACAAAGAGGCAGTCCAAGCTAATCAAAAGATGGCTAATGTTTTTAATCTACCATGTATTTTGCACCAACTAGTACTCTTTCCTGGCTGGTTTTGAGAGAGTAGTGAGCTCAAAAGTCAATTAATTATCTGCCAAATTACTATTTTCTTTGTCACGAATAAGAAATTCCTGCTGCTCTCGACACCGACACCGGCACCGGCACCGACAGTATTTTCACTTCTGGGAGACAGGAATATTCATGGAATCAGTATACAGGGGTCCACCAGCATCGTAGGGTCAAAACCTGTTAACCGTCCAGAGAAAGCGCAGGATGTTTTCTTCTTACCCCACTTAAATTCAACTAAATTAAGCATGCTTTAGGATCTGCTTTCAATAAACAAACAGTCTTGCTTCTTCAACATGTCTTTTCAGAAACTGGAGATAAAAACAGTCAGACAAGCTGCTTTCACTTATCTCCTAGTGTCTAGTGCCCGGAGAAAAAAAATGAAGATGCAAAATAACGATTTTTGGGTAAAATTTTCAAGGGAAAAGAATAGATGAATTTTTGCACCCTCTTCCGAATCAAAGAAATGATATTCATAAAAGAAAATTCAAGAAAAGATTCGTGTTTGTATAAAGCAACTTGACTTGATTGAATTTCTATCAGAGGAAAAAAAAACTTGATTGAATGTTTCATTTAGATAGGTGCCGTTAACTCTAGAAAAAAAACGAAAAGAAAAGAGGAGGGAATGATCTTTTTTACTTTACCTGCATCCTGAACTCATGGACCAGAGAAATCAAGGGCACGAGCCTAAGATACCTGTCAATTTCATCCTGAACTTGTCTAAACTGATAAACGACACTCCACCCCATAGCAAGCATGTATAGATAGCTCTTTTCTTTGCAACTCTCCACCAAATCATATGCCTTTCTCAGAGCTTCCTCTAGACAATCCAATGGCTCTTTTGTAGCAGGCAAGTTCACCAGATCCGTTGATTTTATCTTCTCTAGCAGGTTGCTTATAATCTTCACGTGCTCTGCCAGTTGCTCGCAGTTTTTCTTGTGTGCCGTGGCGTTTCTTGCAGATGATATGATCATGTTTGCCAGGCTTAATGCGTCTACTCCTGCAACTTGGGCTAAATTTGCCATGTTTATATATTTGGTAGCTTCAGAGAGAAATTGGAGAGTGCAGTGATCACTAGAGTGTGAAAGGGTGTTCAGCGTTATAAATAAAGGGGTTATGAGTTCGAGGTGTTTAATACCTCATTTATCACTGTTATGCTTTTTAAATTATATATTAGAATAATATCCTTTATTTTCTTTAAATTAACAAATCAGAATAATTTTAAAATATATTAAATTAGGATTAAAACATTTATATTTTATCAAAAACAATTTTCCACGTCAAGTGTTTTTTGCTTTGCTTTTGCTTTTTCTTTCTTCTTCAACTTGCATGGAGGTAAAGATATAATGTATTGAACGTTGGAGAAAGATAGTTAGCTCCACCTTTGATGAAGAGATTTTATGAGATCGCCAGGGATTTTTTGTGCTTTTGTTTTTAAGTAGTCCGGAAATAAATTAATTAATTTATACCTGCTCGAAAAAAATAAAAAGGATAAAGAATAATTTTAGAGATACTTAATCTTTTATATTAATTTTTTATTATTATAAATCACGCGGTGTTCTAGACGCTGGTCTAAACTAATCTACGTCCGTACCGGGTGAGCCCCAAATAGCTCCCTGAATAACCGGCTTCATACAAGAGGAGGAGTCGAACCCCTGACCTCTCTTAAAGAACAAGAGTGTCCTCACCACACCCCTTGGGTATTAAAATTCTTTATTGAGTGATGTGGTAGTTACTATGATATTAATTATTTGGTTTTATAATATCTTCGCAGGTAAAATTGTTTTTTTATAATATATGTCACGATGAGAAAACTCAATGAAAAATTATATTTCTCTGATGTTATTCAACAATTACAAAAATATAACAATTTACAACTATTTCTCGTGATCATAACAAAAAAAACAACTAAATCATTTTATATATAAGACATGTGATTGTGAATATGGTAATTATTAAAAAAGTAAGTTATATTATTGTTAATATGAAATATTTATTTATATATAACGAAGAGCAATGTTAAGAATTAAGATAAAGGTGTAATAGTGGCCCAAATAGTACCCCAACCACACTTTAATTTCTCCCGAATATGGCGACTGATGAGAGATCAAGTATTCTATCCTTTTTTTAGCTTTTGCTCCTTTTCATTCTAACATTTTTCTTCCTAAGCAAGTTAGCTTTCTTCAACTAGTCGAGTTGATACATTTTGAGTGTCTTTTACAAGTGATTTTTTTTAAAAATGATTGTAGTACATTAAAATAATATTAATATATTAAAAAATTACTTAAAGCGCGCGCGCACATATATATATATATATATATATATATATAATTAAAAAAAAACTCGATCAATGATACCTCGATCAATGATACGTCATTTAGTTTCGTGAACTTCCACGACCAAGTTCGATATGGAGAATTCCAACACGCGTGATGGTGGTGAACCCTCAAGACTCTTGAAACGTTTCATATTGTGCTATATGCTTTGATAAAACACAAAGCCCGTCTAGCTCAGTTGGTAGAGCGCAAGGCTCTTAACCTTGTGGTCGTGGGTTCGAGCCCCACGGTGGGCGCTTCTTTTTTCCTACTTAAATTTATTATGCAGTTAATGGGTTTTTTTTCAGATTTTTCTTGCAAATAAAAACTTTTCTGGTTTTATTATCACTCACCTTTTTATTCTTTGAGACTTTTATTATTTTAAAATATTTTTTTATTAAACTTTTAGATTGTTTTTAGATGATAAAAATAAAATACCATTCATGTCCCTTGAAAACTGCTAAAGTACCCCAATCTGATTTTCTTTATTTTGTTTTTTGAGGTGACTAGTTTCGTTGTTTCACTATGCAATAAATCTGAAAATACTACCCGTGTCCCGTGAAAAATCCTAAAATACCCCGATCCACTTTATTTTGTTTTTTGAGGTGACTAGTTTCGTTGTTTCACTATGCAATAAATCTGAAAATACTACCCGTGTCCCGTGAAAAATCCTAAAATACCCCCGGTCCTGGAGGTTAAAAATTTTCGATTCCGAGATAAAATAGTAATTATACTGTAGCAATGAATAGTAAAATGATGTGTCTGAGTATACAGTAAAACAGTCACACGGTTTATCTTTTAGGTAATTTGTTTTGCAGCCTTTTTTTATCTTCTTTGATTTCTTTCAATTCCATCCTTATATATTTTTTGTTTTCAATGTGTTGACAATTACTTTTGTTCAATTTCCATGACGTAGAGTCAATTTCTTTCCCATTCATTAAAATATTCTCGTGGTACATGTTAGAGTGTAATATAATCATATCATGAGACTTTACCTATAAACTTGAGCTTTTAGGTGAGATGATTCCTTAACATGGTATAAGAACCTTGTTGACCCAGCGGTCACGAGTTCGAATCTCACCACTTCCATTCTATTTGATAAAAAATCAAGCACAAAACATTATGGGTCTGTTCAAGTTTCAAACCCAAAGAACTTTCACTTGAGGGGGATGTTAGAGTATAATATAATCATATTATAGAATTTTAACTACAAACTTAAATTTTTAGATGAGATGATTCATTAAGTTGATATTTTTTTTTAATTTGGAACCCATGCCTCCGTATCACCCGAAGGAACTATATTGATAAACTACAATGCTGTCGCAGCGTGAAGCTGTTTGGCAAATTTAATTTGTTTATATACTTAAAATGAAATTTTTGTGCGTTTAGATTATTTTGATGTCTGATTTCAAACGATTTTAAAATAAAAATATTATCTTTATATATTTGATGAAAAACTTTAAAAGCTACATTGCATCTCAAACATGCGCAATAATGCCACCAATCAGCCACGAGTGTAATGTTTTTTCTCTACTCGCGATGACAGATACGTGGCGCCCTCCAGGAGTAGACGAAAAAACTGACCAAAATCGAACAGAAAAAGGACTGGTTCAGTTGTTGAAAACGAAAGGCGTCTCCGTTCCTCAATCTGTGCTCTTGACTCGCAGAGGAATTAAAAGGACATGAAAGAGAGAGTTCATCATAAAAGAATAAAATAAATAAATAGCGTCTCTCTCTCACATTTCAGTCTCCGCGACGCTGTCGCTTCACTCACGTCCCTGTATTTCATTTTGTTGTAGATTAAAAGTCGCATGGTTTCCTAATGAAGCAAATCGATTAGGGTTTTGGAATTGCAGGTGAACGTATTATTGTTATTTTATTCTTTTCAGTATTTGTTCACAAACGCTTTGTTTCTATTCACAAAAAAGTTACTCGTTTCTTTGCCTCTTGTTGGTTTTGCAGAAAATAAAGGAAAACAACAACAAAAAAACGAGATTGTGAAACTAGGGTTTCTTGTGGTGTTAAATGGTTTTAGAATCTCTTCTTTGTTTGATTTCCGAGAAAATGTGAGAAAGAAAAAAAAGGCATGAATACTTGTCGTGGTTAGCTGAAACGAGGGTTATTAGAAGTGGTATGTGTTTGTTTTTGAAACTAGAGAAAGGTGATAAAAGAATATTTCAGGTTTTAGTTAATTTTTCTTAGATTTTATATTTATAGTGTTGTTAGTTGTGAAACCAAACTGAAGTAAGATTTCAAAATTTAGACTATTTATTTCACGGATTTGTCTTCTTGTGATAGTTGAAACCTGATTTTTTTTATTAATTTAATTATTTCACAGATGTCCTGACATCTAAAGTTGCTAGGATTCCATTCGTGTACTTGCTTAGACCAAACAAAAGAACAAGACGAGACATTGAATCAGATCGTAATAATGCTGTAATTTTAGTTTTCATGCCGTGTTTTTACGGTAATCAATCAACTGATTGGATAACTATTCAAGTATATCCACAATCGCTTCTTGTTGGTTCATGCATGTTATCTTTATTTTTTGATTGAGTAGATGGTTAAAAATGAAATGCACTGTTGTTTGTGCAATTGTGACGGGGTATAGGGAATTGGATGATTTTTTTGCAAATCTAGTGTCTGATGTCTTGTAATTTTGTGGTATTTCAGGTTAGTGATGTCTATTAGATCACAAGAAAGGGACATAAGAGAGTCTGAGTTTTACGAGTATGAAGAAAGGCATTATAAAGATTTGAAGAAGGGAAGAATTAGAGTTAGAGTTTCAGGTTCAGTTTACAAATGCCCCTATTGTCATGGGAGAGATTACCATCTCAGGGAGCTTCTTCAGCATGCTTCTGTTCTTGGTAGAGGATCAAGAAGAGGAACTCGAAAAGAGGAAGCACAACATCTAGCTCTTGCAAGGTATATTCGGAATCATCTTGATGTGAAGGATAGATCAGAGTCCTCCTCAAAAGGGTTCAAAATGGAACCTCCTGGTGTACATGACCATAACAAGGAGCAGCTATTTGTGCGCTCTGCCAAAAGGCCCAAAACAGAATCTCTTGCTACACATGATCATGATAAAGAGCAGCTGTTCATTCCCAAAACTGAATGTCATGCTGTACATGATCATGATAAAAGGCAGCTGCTTGTTTGGCCCTGGATGGGTGTCCTTGCCAATATACAAACTGAGATGAAGGGTGGACGCCGTGTTGGGGAAAGTGGCTCAAAACTCAGGGATGAATTAGCTAGAAACGGTTTTAACCCAATTAGGGTGCATCCTTTATGGGGCCGATATGGTCATTCAGGATTTGCCATTGTAGAGTTTAAGAAAGACTGGGATGGCTTCAGTAATGCCATTATGTTTGAGAAGGATTTTGATTTGAATCATTGCGGAAAGAAGGAATATACTGAAACTTCAGCAAGGGATCGAGGACAGAGGTTATATGGATGGATTGCCAAAGAGGTTGACTATAACGCCAGTGGTCTTGTAGGAGATCATCTCAGAAAGAACGGGGATTTAAAAAGTGTCGATGGGAAACAAGCCGAGGACCAAAGGAAGGATGCCAAACTTGTTTCCAACTTGAAAAGCACCTTAGAGAGGAAACATGACTGCCTTAGAGAAATGGAAAGCAGATATAAAGAGACTAGTGCATCTTTGAACAAGGTGATGGGTCAAAAGGAAGCCATGGAGAAGTCTTATAATGAAGGTATGTCTTGGTTATGGAAGTTTAGCAGAAGGGTTTAAAGAGATATTAATGGGATTGTACTTAAATTATTCAAATTTCCGCTGATATATTCTTAGAAAGTTTATCCTCTGTTTCGTTGTGAAATTTTTGTGACTAGAAATAAGAAAAATGCAGCAGAATGAACATGATCATTTTGAGGAGATTTTTGTTGAGCATGAGAAGGTCACACGGCTACTATTAGCCCGGAATGAAGAATTGAAGCAGCGTGAGAAGCAACTGCAGCGACGTGAGGTACAAAATGAAAAAGAGAGACTGAAACTTCATCACGAGAAGAAAATGGTAACTTGCCTTGTCTTTCTTAAACTTGCCAATTTCTTAGTATGCTGGGGCTTTCTGCAAAATGACTAGAATTGGTAGGATCTAGCCTCATTTTTTTTTTTATTGAATTTTGTTTCTCTGCCTGTTAATCCATATTTAAATTATTTGACATTGATCAAGGTAAGGAAGTTTGTGATGTTTTAGCAGATATTACAGTTCTGGAAGGCAAAAGCCAAAGCTACCAATTTGAACATCTCATCAAGTCTACCTCTGGTTGTGGTTTTTTACCTACCAATACCCCCCCTACACTCATCACCACCTCTGGAATTGTCTTCAGGCGTTTATCTAGCCAACAATTAGATCCAGTTGTACCCAAACTTTTCTGGTTCACCCCAACATTCCCTACTTGTCCTACTGGATTACTTGAATATTTGATTTGAATTCAACTTCAACCAGATGCCCCCAAAACCCTTAGTGCATTCGGTAATGTTTGGATATGTTGAAGGGTACCAGAAACTGGTGCATATGTAACTTAATGCCTTTAGTTTATGAAATCAATCTCTTCTTTTTGTTGTTACAAGTTGTTGGACTACTGTCCTGCACCAGCCGTTGTAATGGTGGTGGTTTTGGTTTATTTGGATACTTTAGGCAGTAGTCCTAGATATTGTTAAAAAATAATATCTTAACCTTGTCTTATCCTTCATACAGAATGAGAGAGCAACCTTGGAGCAGAAAAGGGCAGATGAAAGTGTGTTGAGGTTGGCTGAAGAACAAAAGGTACATGAATTCATCTCCATGAACTAAAATATTTGAATACAACAATAAAATATTTCCAGCTAGAGAAATAATAGGATTTTTTTGGCAAATGGTCTACACAGAGGGAAAAGGAAAAACTGCACAAGAAAATTATTGATCTGGAGAAGAAGCTTGATGCTAAACAAGCACTTGAGTTGGAGATAGAGTGCATGAAGAATTCCTTACAAATTATGAAACACATGGGAGAGGATGAAGACCTTGATGTCAAGAAAAAAATGGATACAGTTCGAGAAGAATTGAAAGAGAAGGAAGAAGAGCTTGATGGATTGGAGCTACTTAATCAAGCGCTTATCATCAAGGAACGCAAAACTAATGATGAATTGCAGGATGCTCGCAAAGAGTTAATCAATGCAAGTATCGTAAACCTTCTTACTCTTCATTATAAAACTTTGAATGTGTTTTGTTTAAGATATTAACTAAATTTATTTGAATTTAGCTAATTTAGAGGTTAAATTTCTGTGATTTTATCGCTGTTCATCTTACTTATGCTGTAATGTCTATGGTATTTGATGAAAGCCTAATTTCCTCATTCCTCAGTACTTGGGGCAATGGAGACCCCGCACTTTTATTGGTGTTAAGAGAATGGGAGATCTCGATGGCAAACCATTTCATGAGGCAAGCAAGATAAAATTTTTGGATGAAGAAGCTGAAGAGAAAGCACTTGAGTTGTGTTCACTATGGGAAGATCGGCTTCGAGATCCGAGCTGGCATCCATTCAAAGTCATCCTTGATAAGGAAGGGAATAGTAAGGTATGCAATGCCTAATTCAAACAGAATGGTAAAATATTTAATAATATAAATAAAAGTAGTTGTTGTGTTAGACTTGGACTTGCCTAACTTCATAGAATTTTTTACAGGCTCACTAGTACAAAATGCCAATAGATTACCCTAATTGCCTTCTAAATCCTGTTTCTTTTCCTCCTTATAATCATAGATATTTTGTTATTCCTGCCTGACTTGGTAGAACTTTACACGGGCACACAAACCCTTGTGAACTTGAAATTACCCTGCTTTTATTCCTAGTTATACTTTTCTTAACTGAAGTTTGTCATTCCTGAATCAAGATGTTATTGCAAACACGTAACTTAATAATTCTCAATATGATGAGGATGTAACTCCTCGAAAGATTGCAATAACCGCTAACTGATTTTTTCCTTTCCTTTTCTTTGCTAACAGACCATTTAATTGGTATCTGTGTATTTGGTGTGGGTAATAGGAGATCTCACTTTCTTTCTACAAACTTTGTTACCAATTTTCTTTTACAACTTGCTATTTTTTCTTTCCCATTTCTTCTAGTATATTTTTCAATAAAAAAATCTTATCCCTTCTCACCCCCATCCCTTTTTGTTCACTTGCTAGAGAGTCCATCCTTGTGACAAGGTTAATTCATCTATTTATCACTGATTTGTCCTTCTCCTTATTGAAACAACTTTTGTGCAGATTAAATTCAACCACAGTGTATTGGCACCGTTTAATTGAGTTGAATTCTATACTGAATTCATGACTGGAATAAACATAATCTGGTATAGTTAAAATAAATATCGAAAGTGTCACATCTTTTGTTTTGCTTATTTGATTATGAAAGACAAAATGTTAACTTATTGGTATGATGGTAGGATAGAACATTGAGGCAGCAAGTCTCCACAAATCAGACTTCAATGGGTGAATTTGTGGAGTTGCTGAAATCAGCCACTTCAAATTTTGAATTCAATTTCACGGCTCTCCTTCCAAGCACAAGAATTGGTCAACAGTGATTTTATGAATTCACAATTCTTAAACAATCTGTGACCTTATCAAGTTGCTTGTCAATTTGGCTTTTGTAGGAAATCATCAACGAAGATGATGAAAATTTGAGAAGTTTGAAGAGTGAATTTGGTGGCGGCGTTTATAATGCTATGGTTACAGCATTAAAGGAAATGAACGAGTATAACCCAAGTGGCAGATACATAGTAAAAGAGCTATGGAATTTCAAAGAGGAAAGGAAGGCAACACTGAGTGAGGGAGTGATGCACATATTAAAGCAGTGGAGACAGCTCAAGAGAAGGAAAACCTGAGGTATGTATTATCACCTTTTACCAGAAAACATAAAAATGAAATTTTCAGTCTGAGTGAATGCATTATTTATTCTGTTGTTTCTTTATCACTATCATCAAGAGCAGTGATAAATGGAGCAATTTTGCGTAATGGTTGGAGGAACTCAAAGATATAATCTGCCCTTCGTGATTGGCTGCTTGCTAATATGCCATTCTTGTTGGATATGCACAACTATCATTTCTATATAGAGAGAGGCCTTGATGTTGCATACTTTCATTTCATATATGCATCAACATGCATTGGATGTATATAAATGTAAAGAAGAGCCTATGCCATTAAGCTGATGCAAATACCTGTGCCTAGGAGGGTTCAATTTTTAGCATGCACGGTGAGAATAGTAATTGCTGAACCTTCCAAGTTCCTAGGCACAAAAAGGCTTGGCCGTACATGAATGGATTGGATGGCATTAGTGTAGCTCTTCTTGCTCTTGACATCACCTGATCCCCCTCCCCTCTCGTTCAGACTTGCATTTTATGTCGAAAGCTAAAATAAGCTACTCCATTTCAGTTCTTGTAAAAAGAAAACCGTGGCTTTTTGTCAGAATTACAGCCATTAAGTGCTCTTTTGTCAGATATTTGGCCCTGCCAGAATTAGGTGGTCATAATTACAGCCATTAAGTGCTCTTTTGTCAGGCGTTTGGCCCTGCCAGAATTCGGTGGTCTTCGCTTTTTGGTGTATTTTGGAATGCAGGCGTGTATGCAGCTACCCGTGAACTTGCAAGTGACACTTAGTTGATGTTCAATATGTCTATTACTTAAATTGGGAATCTGGGATCCCGGCATTTTGCAAGATGTTAGTGAAGCATACAGGTTTTTTAAAACTACTTTGTGTGATCAAAATATCCTGGATTTCATTCTTATAAGCCATCTGGATGTGCTGGAAATGTGTGAGCAGATGTGTTTAAAAAATGATGATTCTGATGTCAAATTTCTGGTTTCCAACGGTACGACTGCTCGATAGCTGTAATTATGAACGACATCAGTCTCGGCTTTAACTCTTTGCAGGGAGAACATCATCATCGGAGGGACGGTGAGGCTGCAGCAGTAACAAGCGAGTGATCGGACCATCTATAACATCCGTGACATGCTATAAATATGGTTTAAAACATTGACATGTGGCTTATAATAAAAAAACATGATTATTTTGCCATGATTATTTAAAATATTTTTAAATAAAATAAAAATAAATATTCAATTCATAAACTATTAATATAAAGATAAATTAAGTTAATAAAGTACAAGTTCTATCTGAATTTAAAAACATCTTGATCAGCCACTAAACTTGTAACATTTATTTTCTAGATTTTCTGATCTTCTATAATTTATTATATTTACATTATCTTATTTATTTTAAGGAGTTAGATTAGGTTAAATAAATAACACAAATATTTTTTATCAGCCATTTTTTTAACAGCCCAGTCAAAGGCTATTAGCTCCATGTTTTGGGGAAAAGGCAGGGTGTTGATATCACATGAGAGGAGTTTCCCAAAACAACAGCCCTTGCGAATTCGCAGGCCTCTTTCATCTCCAATATACCAGAATTTGGTCCCTCTGGAGGTGATATATACTCTTACACCACCGATGTAGACACGTCGTTGTGAGGATATTTGAGAGCACAGTACAGTTATATATATTTATTTTTAAAAATATATTATTTATTTGATATATTTAAAAATATATATTTTGAAACACCTCCCAGGTAATATTAGTAAAACAACAATCAGATTCATAAAAAAATATTAAAAAAATGTACTAGTAAAACATGTTTATTTTTAAGTTTTAAGAATATTTCTAAAAAAACAAAATATTTTTTTTTATCTCAAATTAAGTTTTTTTAAAGAGTTTTTATATCATCTTAATTTTAATATGCTATATAATAATAAATTAAATAAAATTAAAATATTATTTTAATATATTTTTAGAGAGAAAACATCGAAACAACAATACCCTCTAAATTACATAAAAACCGCTGTTTATCCCTGAGAAAACCATCTTCAGCTGCCCTACTCAAAACCCTAACGCCATCTTCTCTTTCGCCAATCACACACAGCGACAGAGACTTCAATAAAAATCTTCACATACACAAAATCCCCAATTCCATCAATCAAGCAATCATGGCGACGCACTCAACAAATCTGGAGTGCCGCATGTACGAATCGCGATACCCGGAGGTAGACATGGCAGTTATGATTCAAGTGAAAAACATCGCCGACATGGGTGCCTATGTGTCTTTACTGGAGTACAACAACATAGAGGGTATGATCTTGTTCTCGGAGCTTTCTCGCCGTCGGATTCGGAGTGTTAGTAGCTTGATTAAGGTTGGCCGCATCGAGCCTGTCATGGTCTTGCGTGTTGATAAAGAGAAAGGGTATATTGATTTGAGTAAGAGAAGGGTCAGTGAGGAGGATATTCAGACTTGTGAAGAGAGGTATAATAAGAGCAAGCTTGTTCACTCTATCATGAGACATGTCGCAGAGACTCTGGGTATTGATTTGGAGGTATATGTTTTTTAATTTCAGGGTTTTGGTGGTTAATTGTGTGACCTTTTGTGTTATCTTGATTTCAGTTGAGTGAAATTCTTGACAGACAGTTAGTATAAGGCTCTCTTTTGTGGGTTTATGTATATAAGGCTCTCTTTAGTGGGTTTATGTATATAATGTGCGGTATCTATCCGGATTTGGTTTTTATCCCGATGTAATTGGAGGTTAATTTTTTTGTAACTTGAGATTGTTAGAGTTTCTGTTTATTGAAATTAAAGGATTATTAGGCTATATTTGTGCCTTTTTTTCATTTAATAATTCTGTATTGCGTAAAGAAATTGAACGGGGTTTTATTTTGTTTTGAATTTATGTGAAATAAGATTAATTTATGTCTTGGTATGATGGCTTCTTGTTTCCGGTTGTGTTTTATTGTCTTCAGTCCACAATTTGATGTGGTTACTTTTTAAGATACCAGCAAATGTGTTTGCACGTTGGCTATAGTGCTAGGTTGCTTCTGGTTGATTTTACGCGAGGAAAATTTAATGGTGGTTGAGCAGAATTGAACCACTAGGATCATAGATGTGGACATGTAAAGGCTTTTGAAGCTCCTAGTTTGATTTGAGTATATCCTATTCATGCTCATGAAATGTTTTGTTATCTCTCATTAACATGCCTCTTTTCCAGAGTTCCTTTGAGTTCATCATTGCCTGAGATAACAGTATTGTCATGTTCAAGCATGAATGCTTTAAAATAGCGTTTGCCAAACTAAAATTGGTGTTTATTGCAGGAACTGTATGTCAATATTGGATGGCCATTGTACCGGAAATATGGACATGCTTTTGAGGTGAGAATTTGGAGCTCTTCATTTTTGGAGATTTTTCATTTTTGACCTGTTATGAACTAAAGGAATTGACATGCAGGCATTCAAAATCATGGTGAATGACCCTGATTCAGTGTTGGATCCCCTCACTCGTGAAGTCAAAGAAACTGGCCCTGATGGACAGGAGGTAACCATTGTTTCGTGAAGTCTTTGTCACATTCCTTCTGTTGATTACAGAGATTTCATTCACGGTGCAGGTAGCCAAGGTAGTGCCTGCTGTGTCAGAGGAAATCAAAGAAGCTTTGATTAAGAATATCAGGAGAAGAATGACCCCACAGCCACTGAAGATAAGGGCTGATATTGAGATGAAATGTTTCCAGTTTGATGGTGTTCTCCACATCAAGGTCCAACTTGCATTCTTAGCTTTGCCTTCTTTTCCTGTGGACGGTGTTCATGCACTTGATCAAGTTTACCGTTGGTGGAATTTCTAGTTTCATGATGCTATTCTATGTTACAAAAGCTACCCTTTTTGACTTTGCAGGATGCAATGCGGAAAGCTGAGGCTGCTGGAAATGCAGACTGCCCTGTGAAAATTAAACTAGTTGCTCCTCCTCTTTATGTTCTCACCACACAAACCCTAGACAAGGTTAGCCTTATTCTGAGACCTATCCTGGGATGAAATAGAGAGCCTCACATGATTATAGATTTAATTTATTATTTTATTATGTAGGCGGTTGTGAAAGTCCTAACTCCTGAGTGACTGATAATGTCATGCATACAGAGAATGCTAATTGTGCTAATTGTAGTAATGCTGAATCACATTGCTTTTTTGCTCTTAGAATCTTTATTCAACATAGAATTGTAGGCAGAGATCTAATCAATTATACAATGATGCACCTACGCATGTTGAAGAATGTCAATATATTCAACATAGAAGGTCCTGCCAACTGTTTTTTTTAATGACTTGGAGACAATACTTCCATTATTGAGTATTTGTATGGTGCTTGATCAAATGCTCTGATTTCTACTGGCCTGTGCAGGATCAAGGAATATCAATTCTCAGCCAAGCAATTGCTGCATGCACTGAAGCAATAGAGGCGCAGAAAGGGAAACTTGCTGTGAAGGAACCACCGAGAGCAGTGAGTGTCAATTTTCTCATCTGCTCAAAGGGTTTTTATTTGTTTTGAACACTTGATGAAATTGGTGGAATTCATCTCAGAATATTTGGTGCCAGCCCATAAGGGCTTATTTTTGGACAATTTATTTACTTTATTTATAAATTGCTTTCCATTTTGGGCTTCTCTAACTTGGTATATTGTGGTTTAGGTGAGCGAACGAGATGATAAATTGCTCACTGAGCACATGCTTAAGCTACGGAGTGCCAATGAAGAGATCAGTGGCGATGAAGATAGTGAAGAAGAAGAAGATACGGGGATGGGAGATGCTGATGTGGAGAATGCAGTAGGTATAATAGAGTGAAAAAGGCAGCGGAAACTGCTACTTTTTGTTTGGAAAATCATTTCCCCTATTTTTAGGACAAGGTTTTGGGGGCATTGTATTGATGAGCTTTTTTTATCAGTTTACTGAATCATTGAGTAAATTTTAGGCGAGGGAGGATACAGAAAAACTTGTATAACTGCTAAACAATTTGCTTATCCCTGTCTTCTATCTCTGGTGTTATATCTTGCTCTGTTACACACGAATGGCACTTGGATCGAGGCCTATCTATCTATCTATCTACTACTTTTGTTGAAGCTGCATGTTTAATCTTAACAATCTTTTTCGTCCTGGAAAGTAATATTGATGGTCTCGCCATTCGTTCTCTCGTAATCTTCCTTTCAAGAAAATCTAGGCAAACAGAATTAGTGGGGATGATCTTAGAAATAATAGTAGTAATAATAATAATGTATGGGAGTCCAAGCCCACTCTACTAGCCCAAAAGAGAACGCCGATCATGCATGGGAAAAGGCAAGGCATGCGTGCATGGCTCTCTTTTGTTTTTCCCGGCACTCATAGCCCAGAAAAAGACCTAAACCACGGGCATGAAATGCAAGGCATGTGGGTTTGGCCTTTTATTTTCTTCTTATTAATGGGACGAGGACACATTTTCCGAGCACTTTTAATTGTTTAGACGACGACTCTTGAGGCGCCGGAGAGAATAAATCGTGTTTCGATCATGTTGTCCGCGTATTTGTGTTATATTATATATGATACTAAATATATGTATTTATTATTTAATATTTTTTATTAATTTTATATACATATTGCAATCCATAAAACTATAAGGATAAAAATATCATCACAGGCAGACGTTTGAAAACTCGGCATGATTCTCTTATTTTTATCAAAGTTATTTTTACTAAAAACTATTTTTTATAAATCATATCAAACTGCCTTTCAGTACATAGTTGAAAACAACCAGGTAACCGACCAATAGAAACAAATTACAAGCAACTGTTGTCTCTGTACTGCTGCAGTTTTCATCTACGAGGATGATTTTTGTTTGGCTGTCGGTGGTTTAACTCATCCTAGATAATCTGCCTTTTCAGAAAAATGAAGTAGACAGGGTTTCTTTTCTCCTTTTGTAAAAAATGGAGAAAGGTCAGCGATTGCCTCAGGATAGCTAGGAGAGCTTTTTAAAAGGCCCATTTCGGAACTCTGCTCCTCGTAAAATCATCTTGATCGAATGCCATCGTCTCCCTGTCTCCGACCCAAAATCTCTGTGGATCTCGATCCTTGCTAGTTGCTTAAACTCTTTCTCTCCCAAAAGCTCATCAAAAGAAAGCAAATGGCGATGATATCTGTTCAAAATCTGATCAAAGAAAGAAAATACCCTTTCATTTTTGCTTTTGTTGTCTTGCTCGTGCCCGCCACTATCTTCTTCTTATACTCAAACAATTCTCAATCTCTCTCATTCTCTCTCGGAGATCTCCAAAACGCTAACCTTACTACCACGAGACCTCCTCAAAACGTCACCGTCTCACCTGACATAACCCAAAATGTCGATGATACCACCGACCATACCAAGAGCGATGACAGGAACGATTCCAACTCATCAAATGATTATGAGAATAATAATAATAATATTACTAGTATTGACAATAATGATCACAATAATTTACTAATTGTTGATTTGAAGATAAAATGGGAGGCGTGTAAAGGATCGGTGGCAGTGGATTATATACCGTGTTTGGATAATTCCCAGGCTATAAAAGAGCTGAAATCAAGAAGGCATATGGAGCATAGAGAGAGGCATTGCCCGCAACCAAGTCCAAGGTGTTTGGCGTCTCTTCCTAATGGGTATAAAGTGCCAGTTCGGTGGCCGAAAAGCAGGGACATGGTGAGATTATTTTGATTAATTCTTTTTGGTAAGATTTTGGTTTTAGTTAGTTTTTTTTCCTCTTTTTTTCTTTTCTTTTCAGGTTTTAGTTTATGGGCAAAGTCTGGAAGCTTAATTTTAAGTGAGCTGCCTAAATTTTTTGTATTGTCTTAGGAGTGAGGGATGGGAATTTATATTTTTTTTCCTAGGGATGTATATGGTGCAGTGGGTTTGAAGTCAATTATCCAAAAAAAGAAGAAAATAATAATAGTAATAGTAATGAATGAAGAGAAGGGTGTAAAATGCTGCTAACATTTATAGATTGATGCCCATATATGGGTTTGTGCGTGTGTTAAATGGGTGCTCCTTGTTTGTTTGTTTTTCATTTTTGATTCAAGGGCTTAATCAATGAGTAAGCCAAAATAAATTATACAGTATATTTTGTTTGGTTAATCCAATTTATTTATTTGTTATCCCTTTTCTTCTGTTTTCCAGATTTGGTATGATAATGTTCCACACCCTAAGCTTGTTGAATACAAGAAGGATCAACATTGGGTGATCAAGAAGGGGGATTTTCTTGTTTTCCCTGGTGGTGGTACCCAATTCAAGGATGGAGTTACTAGCTACATCAATTTCATTGAAAAGGTGGAATGAATCGACTTAATTTTATTCTTGTTTCTTAGATATGGTTAGTTTGTGACTGGCTACTCATTAGTTATTCTTGGGAAAGGCATCCGCCAGTTTGTCATTGGATATTGTTATCGATTCTAATTTGTGTGTTTGAGTGAGTAATTGGTGGATGATTCTTGTAATGTGCAGACTTTGCCAAGTATTGAGTGGGGGAGGCGAACAAGGGTAATTTTAGATGTTGGTTGTGGTGTTGCCAGCTTTGGTGGCTATTTGCTGGACAAAGATGTTATTACCATGTCATTTGCCCCAAAGGATGAACACGAAGCTCAGATTCAGTTTGCTCTGGAGCGGGGAATTCCTGCTACACTTTCTGTCATTGGCACGCAGAAGTTGACATTTCCAGATAATGCTTTTGATCTGATTCATTGTGCTCGATGCAGGGTTCATTGGGATGCAGATGGTAGTAGTGTTATATCTAATGAGTCTGAACTTCTTGTCTCTTATGAATAATCTTTTGAATTGCTCTCTCCTCTTTATCAGCCTAGCTGGAAGCTGGCTTATTTGTGACGCTGTTCATTAAATTTCAGGAGGGAAACCACTAATGGAACTCAACAGAATTCTCAGACCTGGGGGTTTCTTTGTGTGGTCTGCTACTCCAGTGTATCGTGATGATGAGAGAGATCGCAATGTCTGGAATTGTAAGCGAACAGTTGTCTCTGTGCTTGTAAACCCCCCCACCCCACATGCGCGCATCCTCCTTTAAATCCATTTTCCTTTATATGCTTATCATCTCTCTCCTTGTGACTCCATATAGGGAAACAATCTCCTTCGTGTTGCTTATTCATATCCAATTTATTGCGAAATCATCAGATTCAGCTGTAGAATTAATAATGACTATTTTAAGTTGATCTAAATTGGAAGTTTATCTTGCATGTCTGGTTCAGCTATGGTAGCTTTGACAAAATCTATATGCTGGAAGGTTGTGGCCAAGACTGTTGATTCATCAGGAATCGGGCTTGTAATATATCAGAAACCTGTCTCATCCTCCTGCTATGAAAAACGCCAAGAAAACAATCCTCCTCTTTGTGATCAGCAGGATGCGAAGACTGTTCCATGGTATTCTTTGTGAAAATATCATCTCCTGCAGGAAATTGTGATGTTTATGTTTTGTTTAGCAGGATTGGCTTTTGGTCCGTCTAGTTGTGTGTGTGTGTGAGAAAGAGTAATTTTTGTCCCTTGTGACTTTTCTTCTATCATTTTTCTCTAATCTTTTTGCGGTTTGATAGGTATGTACCTCTCAGTGGATGTCTTCCTAGACTTCCAGTTGATAGCATGGGTAACCTGGTCGGCTGGCCAACGCAATGGCCTGATAGAATTAGCAGCAAGCCGCCAAGCCTGACAACCCTGTCAGATGCTGAAGAAATTTTTATCGAGGACACCAAACATTGGTCATCTCTTGTATCTGATGTTTATCTGGACGGGCCTGCTATAAACTGGTCAAGTGTGCGGAATATAATGGATATGAATGCTGGCTATGGAGGGTGAGATTGACTGATTTTTATTGTTTGTAAGGTTTTATTGCCTGGCTGTTATCTTAGGTCTCTCCTTTTCCTTAGTTTCCCTATATAGTTTTTAATGTCATTATCTCATTTGGATCCATCTCTCTATCTTGGCATCTTTTCCCCTTTACATAAGTTTAGGGTTTCTTCCTCTAAGAAAACAAATCAAGACAGCAAACACTTGAATGTTGTTTAATCAATTTTAAACACGCCCATGTGCTCTCCCGTGCTTAATTTGGAAAGGGAAAAAAAAGCACTATTGCCCAAATAGTTGCTGTAACATATTTCTTGTACTTGATTGCATGACTGCTTGATCACACCCTGCAATTGTAGCTTGCTGTGCTATTGAGATTTTTGCTCTTACAGATTTGCAGCAGCCCTCGTTGACCTTCCTTACTGGGTGATGAATGTTGTCCCTATACACATGGAAGATACTCTGCCCATTATTTTTGACAGAGGGTTGATTGGAATCTATCATGACTGGTGTGAGTCTTTGAATACCTATCCTAGAACATATGACCTATTGCACGCCAGCTTTCTCTTCAGAAATCTATCTCAAAGGTGCTGTATCATCTTGTTTTTAAAGCTTTCTCATTATACTTTAATTTATGGTTGTTTTCTGGTTTGGATGTTGCATAAAAAAAAAAGAGCAAAATATGGGACAGATTGGTGCTTTGGAAACCATGTCATAAATGAACTTCTCGGATGACTCTCTATGGCTGTTATGTTGAATGTACTCTGCAATTTTTCAGATGTGATATTATAGATGTGGCTGTGGAGATGGATCGTATCTTGCGACCTGGTGGATATATTTTGGTTCAAGACACTATGGAGATGATTAACAAGCTGAATCCCGTATTGCGTTCGATGCAGTGGTCAACCAGCCTCTATCAAGGACAGTTTCTTGTCGGTAACAAAGGGTTTTGGCGTCCCAAATAATGGGCAGAGGTTATGTTTCCACGTGTGATATCATTTTGGATTCAAAATTACACGGTCTTATTATCAAGCTATTAAGGAAATTATAGATGAAAATATTTTTGAGAGTTGTCTGATTACTGCAACTAGAAGATCGCCCCTCTTCTGGTGGTGAAACCCTTTAAAGTGCATCTTGTATGAACAAAAAGAGATCAGTGCGGTTGATTCAATTACTGAAAAATGTGCTGCTATCCTCCCAATGTATAAAACATCAATTGTATAAAAACATGCACAATCTATCAGTCGTTTCAAGTTTCTACAATGCTGGCATCAACAGACGCCTCTATTTAGGGCCTTTTTGGGAGAGTTGTTACTTTAATCTTTTAAAGTGTTTTTTTCGTGTTGAAATATATTAAAATAATATTTTTTAAAAAAAAATTATTTTTGACATCAACAAATCAAAATGATCTAAAAATACATAAATATATTCATCTAAAATAAAAATAAAAAATTGAATTTCTATGGTGTGGCTGGTGAAAAGCAGAATCAAACAGATTCTTAGTTTGAATATATTGGCAGTCATTTTGCTATATGCTTAGCAATCCGGGGATTCCCTATATTAACGCCTTAATTTTTTTATGCATCCGAACCACATAATGATGCAAGGTCATGCAATGAAACGCCTCCAAGCCACCATAAAATCTATCGGCATATATGAATGCCGCCGTGTTAGGTTTAGCGCCGCCATACCGGCACCCCTGTTGTTATTATGCTTCACAGGAACGTAGCTGCTCTGTTTCAGATGCATACACATAATCAACTGAATCCTGGCGGTTAGCCATCATAGAAGATGGCAAGCTTCAAAAAAGATCGACAAACGGAACTTTTTTCTTTTCCCTGACTCTACAATCCATTTCTAATATTTACTTGGCGGGCATTACCATAGATTTAGCATTCGTCGACAGCTAATCTACCTGCGCTTAACACAACAATGTAAGAACTAGAAAACCACGCTTCAAAGGTTTTTGGAGAGCGAACTCAATCAGATCGTACTGAAAACCAGAAGCAAACCAAAGCCAATTATCAATCTGCATCACATTGGCACTTGCTTCTTGTTGACACAGCTTGCTGTACGTCACATGCAAGCCTGGATCACATTCTTTATCGTAGAATTGAATTCCTGTAGCTCTGGAATCCTGACAATAGGGGCAAGTTCAATGAAACTTCATATATGAATGCTCGTCTCTTGGCATTATCAAAGCGGTCAGTAGATGGTTTCCCCCTATCTTTCTTGTTTTTTTTTTCCCCGTCCAATTTATTTCCAAATCTCAGGCAAGTAGGGCATCCCTTTACAGAGTTTCATCGCTGTGGGAATCTTCATGAAGCAGAATAGCTAAATTAAATTATGAAGGGGATTAGTTAATTTATTGCTTTCATTGCTAATTGATTTCCAAGCAGATTAGTTCCGTGGATCACATCTCCCATCTACACAATCATCTCACTTCTTATCATTAATCGATGACTTTTAATCTCTAATCTCTAAAGATGACAACTACGGTTGTACTCGTACATAAACAATTTTGAGATTATTTCACAACCAGAACCTTCTTTCCTAGTTTACTTGTTTAATCTTACTGGTGAATATAACAATTCTGGCAGGAAACCACCTACGGTATCCCTGTACAACAATCAGAGCATCAAAACCTGAATATCTTCCTTATGTCGAGCAGTAAGACCAAGACACTTTAGAAATCCACAAGATTATCTCAGAAATGAATTCACGTAAATCACAGAGAATGACAAAGCACAATAGCTAATGTAGTATTGCAGCAATATTATAGCTCTTAAATTGGAGACCGCTCCATAGGCAGCAGAGGTTTCAAAAGCTACCAGCCAGCACTGTATGTCATGTTCAGAATCACACGTCCAGTAACACTCAAAAGAGAAACAAGATTGTTTTGAACTAGAAAGTTTGCGATGAAATAGAGATCAGAAATTTCTATTAACGAACAGACAGGGATTTACAGCTGCAGGAATGAAATATTATTTTGAATTTCAAAACAGGCGAAACAATATTAAAATCAACCGAGTCAAATTACATTACTTAACAGATGGACAGACAATGGCAGAGTCGTCTTTGATGAGTGTTCCATTCACTGCTGCAACAGTCCTGACATAGCAACCGAACTCATCCCTGCAAACGTAAGTTTGATTAGTCATAACTTCACCTGAAAGAACAGAATGATCCTTGACCTCCATCCAACCATTAGAAACCTGTTTGTTATCAACATGGCTCGACAACCTGCCAATTCTAATCCTCTCATTCACTGCATGAGTAACATTGGTAACAAGAATATAAGTATCGTTCTTCAGTCCAGGAAGAGTCCATGTAATCACTTTGAGAGGATACCTTCCCCTGACAATAACACGACTAACCAATCCACCCATATCATTCAACACTTTCGCTTCTCTTCTCAGCTTGATATTCTGTTTAACAGCCTTATAGGTTCCATTCTTTCTGAACCTGATCGAGCTCCTAAGCTTAACCTCCTGCGTAATACTAGTAGTCAAATTCCCTGAACTCGACTTAACCCACCCTTCCAATCGTGTAAACTTCCCCGCCTTAATCTCAAACGATCCATCAAGTGATTGAAACTGCTCGCTACGACTTATTTGCGACGCAGGACAAATATTCACAACATTCTTAGCTTCAACAACCGTGGAAGCTGCATCCAACCAAACGTGCAAATTAGCATCAACAAGCCAATACCCAATCCCATCCGTGACCCCAATACCAAAAACATGATCTTTCCCATCTAAAAGCATCCCTAAAAAGGGCGTCAAATCAAAATCATACGAGGGTAAATTAAAAGCACCGATCGCTACAACCGGTTCCCAAAACAAAGGATTGATCCCTCCGGTAAAGATAACCGGAAATGGCATTTCTGATCCCACTAATTTCCCATCAATTGTAACAAAAACCTCCCTAAACGCGCCATTACCCCGCGGAGTGCTCAGATTATTCATTCTAATGTAAGAATTCGATGGATTCGAATACCAAAACTCGTCATTCCCATGAAACGACACATATAATTCCAAAACGACTTTCCGTGTATTCAACGGAACTCTAACCTTATCAAATTTAACATCCAATTCACTCTCTATTATAAACCAATAACCCCTTGAACTGTCGGGTGCCGAAATCGGAATTATCAAATCAGCTGGTGGATCATACATACTCTTGTCTCCAAACAAGGGTAATTGTAAAGCTGGAGCAATCAGATTTTGATTTTTAAAGGCTAACGGAACCTCGATTGCGTTATCTTTGTAGAAGTAGAGAGTGACATTAACATGGTAAACGCCGGTGTAGATATCGTTAACGATGTTTTCGAGCATGAGGGTGAACTTAAGGTAGTTTTTGACGAGGAGAGAGGAGTACTTGGTGATGTCTTTTCGAACATTCCAGAAGATACCGTGTTCGCTGGGCTCAGCAGTGCTGGTGCGGAGGAGCTCGGAGCCACCGAGCCATAAGGCGGAGATGCGATCGTATTGGTCCCCTTTGGATTTGACGTGGAATTCGAGGGTAACGTGGGACCAAGGAGGGGGGCAATCGAGTGGCGGGTAGTATGGGGTGGAGTAAGGAGGTTTGTTGATTGTATTGGCAAATGAATGGTTGATGGCCTGGAGCACGCATGATGGGGTCAAACGATCGGACGGTAGAGGATGGGTGAGTTCGAAGTATTCCTTAGGTTCTGATTCGGGTGCGGGTGAGGGTGCGGGTGAGGGTGATGACGAGAGAAGTGGCGAGGATGGTTTGAAAAAGTGATCTGGTGAAGTAGAGTGAGCGAGGGGAAGCGACGTAGTCACTAGGAGGAGGAGGTGGAGGAGGAGGAGGGGAAACAAGGTGGGAAATGGGTGCATTTCTTGAGGTTTCGTTCTATTTTGGGTGGCGCCGAGGACTGAGGAGAGAGGTGGTTAGTTATGTTATGTCTGGTCGGTGTGTTGACTTAAAAACGATCTTGAAATTACTGACCTCTGTTTTAGTTTTTTCTTGTTTTTTCCCCAGTAAACCTGACACTTGCTGAGACCATATCAGCTCACTTAAAAATGAAAATTTACAGAAACAAGAGCAAGGACACCAGGGACCCTCTCCTCGTTATATCAGCCATCTTCAAAATACTTAGAAAATCAAGTTACTCATCTCTTTCTTTTTTCTTGGATAATAATTTTCTGCGAACAAGAGATTTTCTGCTTGCCCTGTGTGAAATTCGTATAAAGCCTTGCATGGATCTGTGCGTTCCCTTTTCTTATCCCTTATCATACGATAAAACAAAACGTCCCCTCGACAATTTCATCGAAAGTTTATCATATTTCTCGTGTCACAGATATAAGAACTCATCAATGGAAAAGGCCGACTCCAAGAAAGGATATCGAAAAACATGGCAGCAATTGGGATTGTAAGCAGATTATCTTCATTGAAAGCCAGTTATGCTCTAAAATAAACACAACCGATTGATGATTCAAAGATATTCACCCCACGTCGTGCACAAAAAACCATCCAGTTGTAGGTTGAGAGTGTGTTTCTATATGCGAGGTACATAACAACTCTTAAGTGGACGCCATGTAAGGAAGGTAGGAAATTTCCTTCTCGTATAACAGTAGGAAAGCATTGTATTTTCCCTTTTTAGTGATTTTTATGCATTAAAACTAGATTCATCGTTTAATATATAACAGAAAGATGGACTATCCCTATTGGATTTGTGAAATTTCTATTTCGCTTGTCACGACTTCACTTGATTACAAATGCTGTCTCCAGAGACAGTTGCTGATATAGAAACCGCCATGATGGAACATCAAATTTGAGACAAGATTCGTGCACAAGCTTTTTCAATGACGAAGAGTAGCTCGATCTCGTTGTTCCTTGATTAGTTGATTGAATACATCCAAATCAAAGTCATTGGTTTTTATTTAGTTTATAATTAGATTTTAATTTATGTTATTGTTTTGGGGTTTTACTAATTAGGGGTTTTAAGTCTAAATTCAACTCTTCTTGGGATTTTATTATTTATTTAAATCTTTGACATTATAACATGTTACAGTCTCATCCTCAACCCTATTTTTTTCTTCCTTTTCTTTAGCTGCTTCTTTTTTTAATCCCTTTATCAGAGCCAGGATTTTACAGCTAACATACCCATTCCCAGAATTAGCACTGGCTCCCGCATCGAACCCTCATCAGTCAAGATCATCCACTGCCCGGATCAGACGCTAGAGACTCTCAACGGCAGATCAACCATACAATCAATCGTGTCCGATTGTCCACAAACGACAAATTCGACCCTACTTTACAAGAAAATATGTCGATCTAATGCTGAACTGTGGAAGTTACGTCACAGAAGAGTTTTGAGAAATGTTTGTAAGGAAAATATTCCTGATAGAAACTTGGAGGACTTTAGTACATGTTTCTGAGAAACAACCAAGTGCATTCTTGACCCCCATTTTCTCATGGGAATGATAAAATGATCGAGTTGAGGATGAGACTGTAACATGCTGCTCTTAGCACTTGTCAATGTTCACTCAAAACTAAAAATATAAACAAACGAATATGTGATTTAAGACTGGTTTATCGGTTGTAACATGAGAAATGATGAGGAAGTCAGGGAGAGGGGAGGAGAAGAGGAGGCTCCTCTATTTACTAGAAACTGTGAAATATCATCATAACCGATGGCTTTAGCCATATAAAGAGGAGTGGCACCTCGACTGCTCTTCGCATTAACATTGGCTCCCTTGTTGACCAGCACCTCCACCGTTTCTATGTCGCCACCCTCCACAGCCAAATGCAATGGGGTATGGCCTTCATTGTCCTGGCATTCTAAATCCACTCCAAACTCAGCAAGCATCGACACTGTGTCCCTGTGTCCTTTCACAGCTGCTGCGTGCAAGGCTGTGAAACCATATTGATCGCTATATTTTAAGCTCGCACCCCTTCTCAGTAACGATTCCAGGGTCTCTAATTCACCACGTCTTGCGGCCATTAGTGCTAGCTCTCCACATTGTAAGATCCCCACAACCTCCTCCTGCATTGTTATACATTGTTCCGGTTGAAGAGTAAGGAGAATTCAACTGGACGGGTAGCAAAATGTGAGGGCTGAATGTTTTTGCAGTAAAATCACAGGCTGGAATTTGAGTGATTGATCAAGTACTGTTTTTAATTTCTCGAAACGTCACTTGCTTAAACAAATTCGAGTTTTATTTCTCATGATTTTACTTCCAATATATCCGGCAGCATGCAGCAAATAATAACGTTCTCAGAATATCTACTTTTTAATTTAAGCTTCGTAGATAATATAGCCAGTAATGAACAATAGGCTATAAATTGGATGCCCTGGTTGTTTAGAAAACTTACGTGGCCCTTGTCACGAGCAGCGTCCATAGCTGAACGGCCACGATCATCTGGAATAGTGGGGTCCGCGCCAATATCAATTAACATCTCAACCATCCTACGGTCACCATTTGCCGCTGCTCTGTACAACGCTGTCCTACCATCCTTACTCTTAGCATCCTTATCAGCACCCGATTCCACCAACAATTGAGCACACTTGATATTTCCCCTACTAGAAGCCAAATGCAAAGGTGTTCTTCCATTATCTCTCAAATCTAACGGCCCAGATCCTTTCAACAAATCCAAGACCTCATCCGCCCGATCAAGAGCCACAGCCACGTGCAAATCACTCCATCCTTTGGATTCCCGCCTGGGATCCACCTGATAAAACCCCACTCCACCAGCTGTCACACGTGCGTCAATCTTCAACCCGGCTTCGAGCAGTAAATTCACCACAACCTCCGAGTTATCCAGCCCAGTCGCGACTCGGAGCAATGACTCAGCATCTCTCTGGGTCAAATCAGACAGAATTGCCTTTTGCCTCTTCAATATATTCTTGACGGAGTCAGCATCTCCACAACTGACAGCGTGGCGTAAAAGAAAGGGACCGACGAAGGCAACCTTGAGTTTGAAATCTTGAGTTGAGTCGGGAGGGAGAGAGGAGAACCAGGAGGCTAGAGAGTCGGGATGAGTTGAATACGGCGAGTCGGAGGCAAACGGAGCCGTTTTTATTAGAAAACGATCAGACGGAGAGCGTGGGAATGTGGGTGGGAGTTGATTTTGGGGTCTGAGGATGATTTGGAAGGTAGCGAAAGACAATGGAGAAATGAGTCCAGTTGGTGGATTAACAAGAAACTTGTGCGGAGATGAGGTTTGGATTTTGAAAGCTACTGGGGTTGTAGCACAAAGTGACCTCAAACGTACTGTGGCCCGGCATTTGGAATTCAGCAAGAAATCTATGCGTACCTCCGCTTCTGATAATTCTACTAATCTCTCCATTGTAGGTGTACGTAACACGGGAGAGGAGAGATGTCTTGGTAATGGGCAGCGAAGCTTATGATCAACCCGTGAATAGGTGGGGTTTCTTGCCTTGTGACTTGTTTGGCGCTTTGTTAAAAAAACGAACACAGTGTGGAACAAAAATGGCCCAATGGGCTTGACTTGGGCCAGAATAATCTTGATTGATGCATATGGGTATTTGCCTTTCTGGTACGAAATTAAGGCTGTGTTTGTTTCCCGGAAAGTGAATTCCGGAAAATCACTTTTCAAACTTTCCTGTTTGTCTTCTAGAAAGTTGGTCAATAGAAAATACTTTCCGGTCAACGGAAAACACTTTCCAGTCAAAGAAGAATTTGGCTTGGTTTTCAGGAAAGTGTTTTCCGGGAAATTTGGGCGGAAAACACTTTCCGGAAGTTGTGAAAAATTTAGAAATATCATTATTTGCTGATTATATCAAATTTTATCCTCAAATTTTTGATTGCTATATATAATTTGTTTTGAATATTTATTTTTAAATTCCATCTCTTAAAATTTAATTTTTATATTAATTTTGGTCCTTATTTTTATAATTGCTACTTGCTTTCTTCTTATCATTTTTTTATTGAAATTTTTTATCTATCAAATTTGATCCTCATTCTTTTATTGTTACTTATTTTATTTGAAATAATTTACGAAATATTAATTATTATTATTTTAATTTATTCACCTTTCATTTTTTTTAATTTTTTAGATTTGATCTTTATTATTTTGATCTTTATTTATTTTATTTGAGATAATTTATGAAATTATTTTTTTTTTCAATTTCATTCTCATTCAACTTTTTAATTTGTAAGATTTGTTCCTCATTATTTTAATAAACTTGAAAAAAAAATAATTTATTAATAAATTATTTTTCAGTTCATTTTTCATAACACAAACAAACAGTGAAAAGTATTTTCCAGTTCATTTTTCATAACACTATCAAATATCAAAATTTATTTTCTAAGAATTTACTTTCCAGGAATTCATTTTTCAAAAAAAAAACCATTTTCCAGCAAATAAACGGGGCCTAACAACCGCTAATGTTAGAATTGAATTTTAAAAAATAAAAGAGGCGGGTAATGCTGCCACAATTTAAAGAAAGATATTAGCATGTTCTCGTCATTATTGATGATTTTTTTTGTTCTTGATTTTATTTTATTTAGTTTTGATTAACAAACTATTTTTCTTTTTTTTCTTACACTCACGACTTAAGTTGAAATGTTTTTATATGTTATGTAAATTATTTCTATGTTATATAAAAAATTGCTGTCACAAAATAAAATTATATGGTTTAGTTTAAGAAAAACAAAGAACATTAATCGAAACTAGCCAGATGAAAAAAAAATTATGTTTTTATTATTCAAGATGTGTTTTTTTTTTGTATTTTTGTCCCTTATTTTTTCAAAGTTTAAATTGTAGTCATAAATTCTAGTTTATTTTATATTTTAGCCCATGATAATTGACAGGAAAAAAAGAAGAAGAGATGCTCTCGGCTAGCCGTGCTCTTCTGAAAAATCGGTTGAACAGAACATGCATAGCTTTACTCTCTTTTTTTCTATTTCTATTTTTTACTTTCAATACTAATCAAATACAGATTTGTAATTTCGCTCCATGTTCTGTCGTCAAAGCACACACACCACCAAGTCCGACCAGACAATGTCTTCGAGTGAAGTGTATATTTATAACGCATCAGATCGTTTATACGCTATGTTTTCACGGCCTTCTGTTACGAAATCTTCACGTATAACGTTATCGCCTTGAATAATGAACTGGATCTGGGTCTCAAAAAATCTTTGAAGTAGTGCTTTCCTGAGTTTACAAACACGAGCAAAGCCTGATTAATACTAGGTTGGCTGGTGATTATGGTTTTTTTCGTGTAACGTTATCTCGATCTTTCGTGTCATGTAGCGAGATTTGAGAATTGATTTAGTTTCCTCTTTTTTGTTCAAAAAAAAGAATTGATCTAGTTAACATGAACTATTTTCTTTAATTATATGTTGTTGTTGTTGCCTATACTTTTAACTATATTATTAAATTAACTCAATTTATTAGAACCAATCAATGGTTTTGACTTTTCAACATTACTATCATTGCTTAAACTTTTTTATTATTATTAAAACATGTTTGGTTCTACTAATCGTAGCATTTTATCTATTACCGTTGACATTCTTCATTCAAGTGAAGGTAATCCAACAAATTCATATACTCGAAATTAATCCGAATATGTATTCGGATTTTAAACCTAAGATATAAAAGGGTTTTTGATTGATTGAACTAGTTCTAAGAGGAATTTGGATAGTCCATGATATTAAGAGAAATTCACGGATTGATCGAAGATTTGCAAGAGATAAGCAAAAGATGGAGACGCGAGGGCTGTTAACAGTATAGAAAGAACGAGCGGCTGGATGTTTTCTTGATTTGTCCGAATTAGTTTTTGAAATCTTAATTTAATTAAAACCCTAACCAGATTGTCATTTCAGGTTTGATTTTCGAGTCAAGAGTCATAGACTATCCCTGTTTGTTTCGTTCGTAATTTGGATAAAGCTGGTTGTAATATAAAAACCCTGACGTGGGTTTTGGTTAAAGAAACGGACCACACTAGAGGATTCTTTCTCCATACACAAACATCATTTCCGTTCCGATGTCCGAGGTAGTACTTCCCTTTCATTCCAAAACCTATCAATTTATTTAATAAAGCTGTCCAAACACAAACATGGAAGATTCATGGTGGAGTATAATAGTGGTGTACGCCTAGATATTAAAATCAAACAATGAAGTGGAACATAAATCATATGCCTGCATGATGTTCCGAGTAAAAATATTTTTTTTATACAATGAAACTCTATGTTTTGAAAAGTATAGTTTATAAACTTTGGTGAATAAATAAAATTCTAGTTATCTTGGATTTTTATAAAGTATACACTCTAATTTAAACTTGAAACTTGTTACACAAACTCTCTCTGGCCACAAAAAATCGATCCTGCCATTATCTGATAATTGACGTGAAAGGGAAAGCTGCCAGCAATTTAAAAACAAAAACTAGAAAACAAGCCCAAAAAAAGAGAGAGCATGCCAGCATACAAGCATAAATGGTAATTGAGTAAGACCCACATAGGTTCATTATTTTTATAATCTTAGTAAAGTCCAAGTCTTGAATTTGCGTTATTCATGTATATCCTTTTCCTTTCACACCCTTGTATTTCACGACCCACATATTGCCTTAAACTGTATCTTAAATAAAGAGATAAAACTTGGGTTATATTTGAGAATATGATAAAGAGAATACCTTTTCTTAATTGAATATACATTAAAAAAAACTATTTACAAGATCAATATATCTAAACAATACAAAAAACTAAAAAAAAATAATTTGAAGTTCAGGAAATTTTAAAAGTGCAACTGAATGCAATGTTAAATAGAAACTCGGTCTTCGATCGGCCGAAATTGTTTTTCCCTACCTAAGCTGAACAGCTTGTATTAGTTTAAATGGAATTATTATTATTATTATTATTATTTCAGGCTTCACATGGTGCCATGGCTTGGTGGTTGTAGCCTATGTGCCAATTAAGTTATTTTTGAAAATGTTTTTTTGTTCAAAAATACATTAAAACTATATTTTTTATTTTTTAAAAAAAATTATTTTTGACATCAACATATTAAAATGATCTAAAAACATCACATTTTATTAATTTAAACTAAAAAATCAATTTAAAAAATCAATTTTTTTAAATAATACTTTTGAAAAGAACTCTCGAACATCCCTAAATAAAACCGGAAACTTATAGAGCAGGCTCGAGTTTGCTAGTGACATTTATAATTATAAATATACAAAAACGACGAGGTCCGCCGTGTTTTAATCTGCTGACAACTTACTTCCCGGGCTTCAACTTTGCTCACATAAGCAGCAGGGTTTTCAAACTGCCTAGCATTTTCCTCTTAGAGTAAGTAAGCACAACTCTCTTATATTAAAAAATTTCCAAAGTCTAATCAGGCTTCTACAGGGGAGAACAATTAACGATGCCATCAGGATGACTGCATATCGGAAAACTCCAAAGGGAGGCGGGGAAATAATGAATAAATATATTAGGTCTTAAGAGTACAGGCTGGTTGGAGTCAATTCCACTCAATTAAAACCCTAACCGAAGGCAACAGTAACGCCATGTGAGAACCATGTGGTGTCCTCACAATTAGGGTTCAGCCCTTTTCATTAGAGATCATGGAGCAAATCAATCATGCATGTATTTATATCAAGATTGCATGGGATGCTATTACTCAATGATAGCTGAGATTTTCTATTCCTGTTTTTATTATTATATTGTTAATCCTTGCCGGCATCGTAGAATGGCCCATGCAGGAAAGAAACTGCATGCCTGCTCGGAAAATTAAATTAAAACATACATCGCCCTTTTCATGTTCGAAAGAATAAATTAATTTCTAGCAGAGGGGGGGTGGTGGGATCTACTTTCACAAGCAAAGTTTGAAGGAAAGAGTTACGCTAAAGCAATTCAAACAAGTATTTGGATGGACCAAACCCTGGAAAATTACATTGCAGCTGATTGAGTTGCTCGTAAAAGCATTTTCTTTCCGAGAGCTTTTATAGTTCGGATGCCTCGAGTGTCCTCAGATTTAAGGTAGGTCAAGTTCAGGTAGAGAGACAGAGAGAGAGAGAGAGACTATGATTATAAAACAAGAAAATGTCACTAATTAGAGATAATCTCAAGCTCGTCTTGAATAGAAACATCAAGGAAGCAACCAAGGCACCCACTAAACCTAATTATATATCATCATCACCAGCTACACCCATTTACTATTATGAATTCCATCAAATTGAGACTTGTTATTATGTAATATTCCACTTTATAAAAATAAATAAATAAATTATTGCATAATATTTCAATAAACACTGCTTCATGTTCAAGTAGTCCCGTGATAACTTATACAACAATTAATAAGGAAAATGACTGGGTCTCCCAGCCCATATAATTTTAATTCTCGTGGTTGGACTACTTATACTTACCGGTGAAAATGTGAGGCTTTGCTGTTGGAGGAGAATTTACTGATGAATTCAGAAAATTAGCATGGTAGCTTAATATATGCAGCAATACTAAATGGTTGTTGCGGTTGTTTTAGAAATTTTTTTTATTTAGAAATATATTAAAATAATATATTTTTTTATTTTTTAAAAAATATTTTTGACATCATCACATTAAAAACACATAAAAATTCATATAAATTAAAAAACAAATTTTGAACAAGTTTTTTCTGGGTTGAAGTCAACTTTAATCTTCTTACAAACTCTTTAAAATATATTTCAATTGTTTCTTATGCATCTTTAGAACAAAATCAAGCTTTCATATGGATACACTAATTTTCATAGCTACCCTTAATCATGAGAACATTTGAAATGATGATTTTGGATTTAACATGTCATACAATAAGAATAAGGTCTTATAAAACTTCTTGATGGAGAATTGGTGTGGTAGCTTAATATAACCAATAATGTTAAATAGCATAGCTAATAACAAAAAAGAAATTTGACAGAAACGTAAATTTCATCTAGTATTTTTTTTTTTCTATATTTGCTTTACTGCTCTACATTTTATTATCGATTATGAGCTTATTTATAGTTCTAAAATGGTAGACAAACAAGTAATACAATTAAATATAAAATAATAATTTGATAAGGAAATATAATTTATCAATTTAACGAGTCAATTATTTTTTATTTTTCAGGCTAGTTTTTTTTTTAATTTAACGGTGATCGATTGTCAACAATTAAAATAATTCTTTGATTTTTTAAAAAATTATATATTTGTTTATAACATTTGCGCCGACTAAAGGGCCAGATCTCTTTAACACTTGACAGGGTAAAAAACAAGTCCAATACAATAAATTTTTAAAAGAGGGGAAGAGAGAAGCAGCACGCGTTTTCAAAATCAAAAGCGGCTCCAATGGGTCTTAAAATTCCAAAAACGCACGCCAGAGGGGAAAGTTTATGAATATTTCACTTCTTATTTCTTCATTTGTTTTTACAATTAATCAATACAGCTCGTGCTGGGTGCTGTTCCCATGGAGATCAAGAACTGGAAATATAATCGGCTTGGAGTTGTAATCCTGTTTTTGCTTTATCAAAACTTGATTCTCTGCTCTTCGCTTAATGAAGAAGGTAAGGAAGTAGGTTTATGCTTTGTTTTCCTCGGCCAAATTTCTCGAGGAAGTATTGAAACAAGTGAGATAAAGAGCGGTTGTGTTTGTTTGTTTGGATGATGATGCAGGTATGGCGTTGTTGAAGTTGAGAGAGAGGATTGTGAGCGATCCATACGGTGCGTTGAACAGCTGGAAAATGGATTTTGGAGATATTGATCATTGTTCCTGGTTTGGTGTCGAGTGCTCTCATGATGACAAAGTTGTCGTTTTGTAAGTATTTTTTAGAGCTTTTGATTTTTCTGCTATGTTCTGGTTGGTCTCGGAGAAAATTTAGGAAAATTATGGAATTCGGAATCATTTGGAAACTCGAGACTTTCCAATTTAGGTTTTTTTTTCAGACTTCAAGGTTAAAATTTTGGATGTTGAGAGTTGTAAATTGTCAACTTTGCTGTGATTGTTTGTGGTGGTTGTTTAGCAGTTTCAACAAGTGGTGTGATGATTTATATTTGTTCAAGTTGAGAAGTTGTGTATTGATTTATTTCGTTTTAAGTGGTCTACTGCAATCTTGTATAAAACTTTGTTAGAAAATCAAGGGATTCTCTTTTTTTTCGGGGGCTGCTACTAAATATCATGCTTGACCGTTCAACATAAAGAGCTTTCTTTACTTGAAATTTAGCTCTTCTGATCCATTTCAAAATATAATATGATCAGTTTTCTGTTTTATTCTTGTTCGACAGTCAAGAAGCAAATATAACTGTTTGTTGTTGCGTACATGCAAATGTTCTCTTGGAGCAGTTCTTACTAGTCCTCCATTAAGGGAGAGAGCTTTGCTTGCATCTGGTCATTCGCTCATTAAGATTATTTTTAAGTTTTTGTTCTAAAGACAAATTTGTCATTTAACATCCAGGAACTTGAAAGATCTTGGTCTTGAAGGAATGTTGGCACCTGAAATCACAAACCTTGTCCACATAAAGTCTATGTGAGTATTCATTAGGTGACTGATATTTAGAGTCCTGCCTGCTGTTTTATGTATAAACGTTCACCGTTCTCATGTTTAATTGCAGTATTTTACGCAACAACTCATTTACTGGGATCATTCCTAAAGGGATTGGAGAGCTGAATGAGTTGGAAGTGCTAGATTTGGGGTACAATAACTTCAATGGACCACTTCCACTTGATCTTGGCAGTAGTCTTTCCCTGGCAATCCTGTGAGTGCCAAACAATTTTTGTGGTCACCAAGGTTATCTTCTACTTCTATTAGCATGTTAACTTAACTCATCTGCTATCTATTTTTAGCCTGCTGGACAACAACGTACAACTCAGCAGCATATCACCTGAAATTCAACATTTGGAGATGCTTTATGAATTTCAAGTGGATGAGAACCAGTTATCTAATGCAGTGAAAGGTTCATCATGCAACAAAAGATCTATCACATGGTATGTCACTATCATCAACTTGATAATATTCTCTAGTGGGATATCGCTCTGGTTGTCTGAGGTAAATCCCCAGGATATCAGTCCTAATGAGGCTCATAAATGTGCTTCCTCTTTAGACCATGGGATGAAGTTTCTCCAGTGTCGATGACATTGAAGGGACCTTCATTTGTCGTCCGTGACTCTTTCTTGAATTTATTGTGTTTCTTAATGTTCTTTGTACATAATATTTTATTTCCTCCATGATCTTAAAGCATAATACTTCCCCCCAATATTCGCAGGAATGCTGCTAACACAGAAAATGCAGTCCACAGACGTCGGATGCAAAGCGACCTTGAACGCATGCCTTCGCCGCCACCATCTCCAAAACCTGCAACAGTAGCACCAGCTGTGACTTTGCCTCCTCCTACTACCATGACTTCCCCTGCCACATCTTCGAGTGAGCCATTTGGACCTTCATCTTCTCCAGACGTTCTTACACCAGCACCAGCTGCGACTTTGCCTCCTACTACTACCATGACTTCCCCTGCACCATCTCCGAGTGTGCCATTTGGAACTTCATCTTCTCCGAACGATTCTGCTTCACCTTCCATTTCAGCACCAGCTCCTTCTAACTCAAGTGTTCCCAGACTACCAGTTGCATCTTCCCGGAAAAAAAACCATCAGATTCCAATCATAGCTGGAGCTGTAGGGGGCACCTTAGTTATTCTCGTTTCAATCATCAGTATATATATATGTAAAATCAATAAGGTTGCTGTCAAACCTTGGGCCACAGGAATGAGCGGACAGCTTCAGAAAGCATTTGTAACTGGTATGTCTTTCTTCTTGGTAAAATAATTAAAAGGTATTATTAGGACTTCAATTATAAATTGAAAATAATTAATTTTTGTCACTACATCTATTCATCTAATAAATTATATGAAAACCTGAACCGGATAATCTGGATAATGATGTTGGAGTGGACCTAGTTTAGTTAATTTGGTTAATCGTTTGATACTTTGTGATAATTACTTTAGGTATTTTTGTAACTGATATCATAGATGCTGGACCCTGGACCACCTGCATGTGCTAGAGAAAGCGGGTCCACGTCCTTTTGTCTCTCGTTTTCCTTTCCTCATCCCCTTCAGTGCTGCATGCTTCATTGTTCATGTTTTAATCTTTGTATATAATTCAGATTTTCATCTCAGGTGTGCCAAAGCTTAAGAGATCCGAGATTGAAGCAGGTTGTGAAGATTTCAGTAATGTAATTGGTTCTTTGCCATTTGGCACACTATACAAAGGGACTTTGTCTAGTGGAGTTGAAATAGCCGTGCTAGCTGTGGCCTCGGTCGCAGTAACATCTGCCAAGGATTGGTCAAGGAACCTGGAAGTTCAGTTTAGGCAGAAGGTAATTTACGAGTAACTACCGCTGAACTATGTGCCTGTTTGGGAATTATCGATGTAGATTTGACTTTTAATTATAGTTGTGGCTTCGACTTTCTAAGTCTTCGTAATATTTTAAAATTAATATCATAACTGAAGCTATAATCTGTAACTTTTTAAAATTCACGGCCACATCTTTCCCAAATTAACCTCATGCTTATGGGCGTGGTTTGACATTTCCTGATTCTTTTCACATTTTATGCTTCAGATCGAGAAATTATCAAAAGTGAACCACAAGAATTTTGTCAACCTTCTCGGATACTGTGAGGAGGAGGAGCCTTTCACAAGAATGATGGTATTCGAATATGCTCCAAATGGGACACTCTTCGAGCATTTACACGGTGAGTGAGAAAACATTTGTGTTCGGCATCTTTTTGGCAGACCGCATATTTTAAAATAAAAATCAGCTGACTGCTTTCCATTAGTTGTATCTTCATGTTAAAACTATCGTACTTTCAGCTTGACCCATTCTGATTAGTATGAATAGTGCATTGATTTTGTTTTGTTTTGCTGTATCTGCCTGGATCCTGAATGGAATCTTCATGTACAAATGATGCACTTACCTCCTATCTCGAGAAGATAGAGAGTGCAAGGAAAATGATTGATGGTTAAACAAAGTGCAACTTTAGGGATTTCTTTCTCTCTTTCATGGTTTTCAACACTTGGTGAGATTGGGTTTGTTGCACTGTTAGGTTTCGGAAGATTTAATCACTTAGGACCTTGAGATGGCCACTGGGTCAGGCATTTGAAAATTATAATCTATGTTGAGTTCTTCCCCTAGAAAAAGAAAGCTCTCGCTGTCTTTCTATTTCCTTTGTGTTTAGTTTTGTTGTCGATTGCACATCTCATTATAAAGTTTCACCCTGCAGTTAAAGAATCTGAGCACTTGGATTGGGGAATGCGGCTGAGAATCGCAATGGGCATGGCTTACTGCCTTGAGCATATGCACCAGCTGAATCCACCAATAGCTCACAACAACCTGAGCTCCTCAGCCATCTCTCTGACTGAGGACTACGCCTCCAAAATTGCAGATTTCTTTTTCTCAAACAACACGGAAGTATCTAGCAAGAAGCGCCCAGATCTGCCGTTGGCTTCCCTGGAAAATAATGTTTATAATTTCGGTGTCTTGTTATTTGAAATAGTTACTGGCAGGCTTCCATATTCAGTGGACAGTGTCTCGCTCGAAGACTGGGCATCAGACTATCTGAGAGGGTACCAGCCCCTCAGGGAAATGGTGGATCCAACTCTGGACTCCTTCGATGAGGAGAAGCTGGTGAGAATTGGTGAAGTAATAAAATCTTGTGTGCAGCGGGATCCAAAACGAAGACCGACAATGAGACACGTCACTGCAAGATTGAGAGAGATAACTGCACTAGCACCAGACGCGGCAATCCCAAAACTTTCTCCTCTTTGGTGGGCAGAGCTTGAAATTTTGTCCACGGAAGCTTGCTAAAATTCGAGCAGTCTGTAAGTATGAGCTCAAAATTTTTCCTTGTTTTCAGTAATCGAGGCACAAAAAACCAGTTGCCTGTAGGTGTGTCGCACTTGTACCTATCATAGGTACGGGAGATCGGTTGCTTGTATATAACTGAGTGGCCCTGTCTCTTTCCCTCTGTTTTTTTTTTTATTTATTATTTTTCCTGTCTTGGTTCCGTTTTTTTCTTCTTTTTTTCTTTGGAAATTGGCCGGGAAATGAGCCATAGAAGCACATCCACGTGTAAATTTGTTGATATTCCAGTTGTTCTCTCCTTGTTTTGCCTCTCTCTTTCTCTGTCTTTGACTTGCTCAATTGTGATGGTTATGGACTTCAACCATTTTTAAAAAAATAATACTATTTTAAAAAAAGTGAAATAAAATATTTATTATTATTATTATAATCGCTACATGTAATAGTAAAATTTAAATATATTTTTTTTCTAGATGAAGAAACACCCAGACGCCACCTCTTTTCTTTTTTAAACAACACTCTCAACCCTCTTTTTTGAACAATACTAGAATTTAATTAATATCACCGTCTTGAATCATGATTTTTAAAATCATATTATTCAGGAAGATCCAGCGAATGTCATGGTCGGGCGGCGGTACAGCTCAGCATGGTGGCTTTCCACGTTCTTCCAAGTGGATTCTGATTACTTTTTCCAAAAAGACGTGGGAAGATTTCTTTGTTTTTTAGGGTCAGATACAAGATGGAAGAGCTGAAAATTCATCTTTACTTGGTCAAAGATTAAAATAAATTGATTTGTTAAACTGCGAGCACGACCAGAATATATTTTAATTTCCGCATTAAAATGATTAAAATAATGAAATAAATAAGATAAAATTAATTTTGTTTCATTCTAAACACACCAAAATATTTTAAATAAATAAAAATTTTAATTTTAATTATTTTTGTTAAATTAATATTTTTTTTTCTTTATATATATATATATATTATATATGAACAGTATAACATCAAAACAGTATGCCGAAATGCTATGAAGAACGTTTTTATCCAATAAAAAAACTAAAATGATAACCAGAACAGTATTGTATAGATAAAACAGCATCTGGACGGAGGAGAATATATTTGTCATTCCAGAATTACAAATGTATTAATCTTTATGGATCGCACGTTCTACAGCACAACCATAAACAGCGGGAAATGAGTCCACAGTTCTACGAACACGTTTCTAACCATATTTTCATCCAAACTTTAAACGTTTTCTATAAGCAATCACATTATTTATTTAAAAAACAATTTCAAGCGATTTTAATACAAATCTTCAATTGAGAACTAATATAGTTTGATAAAAAAAACAAGCTACTAGATTATATATATTTGAGCTTTTCGACAACCAAATGTTAAAATACTGAAAAGTCATATTGTTTAAATAAAAAAAGTGCATGTTTGTAGGTTTGATTAATATTGCTTTTGAAAATGTTTTTATTTAGAAATGTATTAAAAAAACTATTTTTTACATCTAACACATAAAATATCTAAAAACATTAAAAAAATAAAAATAAAATCATTTTTTTTAAGAAAAACTTCTAAAAATGCATGTCAAATGGGTAGAAGTCTAGGATTCGAACTATAGTTGCATTCCGTTTTTCAAGCAAGTAGAGGTAAGAACCATGGATCCCCGTGCTCTTCAGATACGATAACGACATCGCATAAATCTCTCTAACGGGACATAAAAATGCTTGTTTTTCCAATGAAAGAGGAGGAAGGTGGTCTCCACGTTAACATAATAAGCTTCAAGGGAAGTTGGTAGTTAACATGCTGCAACTTAGGAGTCCTCACGTCGATCAAAACCTTCAAACACCAAACATTATCGTGGACCATCGAATTCCCGATGCTTATAAATACTGAGCTATTCAGATCTAAATTCACACAGCTACAAATCACTTTTGCTCTCTGCTTAGTCTCAAATAAGTGAGCTGCCATAACCACCGCAGGAATATATATGGCAAGCAACCAGCTCACTATTTTCATCTGCTCTCTCTTGCTTCTTCCATTAGTCTTCCCTTCAAAAGCTGCCCATGCTCCGACCGAGCCGATGAAGAAGAGGGTGGATGTGGTGGTTGAAGGCATGGTCTATTGCCAAAGCTGCAAGTATTCTGGATCATGGTCTTTGACGGGGGCTATGCCAATCCCTTCAGCTAAAGTCAGCGTCGTTTGCAAAAATTCCAATAAACAAGTCAGTTTCTACAAGAGATTTGAAACTGATGCCTACGGTTACTTCTATGCACAACTTGATGGCTTCAAGATGAGCAATAATGTTCTGGACCATCCCCTCCATGGTTGTCACGTGAAGCTTGTTTCATCTCCTCTTCCAAACTGTAGCCTCCTCTCCAATGTTAACTATGGACTCTATGGCGCTCCACTTCGATTCAAGAACAAGGTGCTGCGAGGAACTCACTATAAAGCTGTGATCTACACTGCAGGCCCCTTGGCTTTCCGTCCAGCCCAATGCACTCCAGAATCTCATGTCTGATATTACTGTCCTGCCACTTTTCTGTTAGCTCGATCGTGATCAATCTCCGTTTTGGTTTTGATTCTGTTTTGTTCCCTCTTCTGTTGGTAGCTTTCATCCAGGAATGGTTTCAATTTGTCCTATTTCTTCGATAAATTGAATTCCTTAGCATGAAATGTACATGTTAGCTATTACATTGTTGTTGTTTAGCTATTTCTTTCTCTAGACTGCATTTGCAGACATTATAAGGACACGGATCACAGATGAATACGATCAATCTTCATTATAGTCTGTATGCTTGTTTTGTTAACTCTTCTGTTGATTTTAGATTTGCCATCCAGTCATGGTGGCAATATTTTTTCTTTTTCTTCGATAAATTGAATTCCCTTGCATAAAAGTGTTACAGGTCAACTTAAACTGTCGCCGCTCAGTTATTTCTTTCTCCAGGGTCTTTGATATACTTGCATACATTATAAGGACACGTATAATCGATCACTGATGAAGATGAGCTGCAACAGAGATTAGAATAAGGAGTTGTTTGGGAGTACGTTTGGAAAGTATTTTTGAAAAAAGTTGATTTTTTTATTTTAAAATAATATTTTTTTTATGTTTTTAGATTATTTTAATGTACTCATGTCAAAAATAATTTTTAAAAAAAAACAATATCATTTTGATGTATTTCTAAATGAAAATCACTTTAAAAAACAACCACAATCACACTCCCAAACATGCACTAAATCACATAGTACAGGCACACACTAAATCACATTTGAAGAACGTGACATGAAGCAAGATCGTAAAAGTTTTACAGATTCAAGCACACGGGCAGTGTTGTGATATAATCAACGCATTATAAGCTTCAAAGTGAAACCTTGCGTGCCACTAATAATAGTTGTTCCTAGAAGTCCAAAGGCTCTCCAAACATTTTATTTATGTCATCCATTGCCTCTTTTGTAAACGTTGTTGGCTCAAACAAATCACAGTTGCTCGCTCTGGATGACCTGGTTGGTGGCTGTCCTTGTAGATGCTCTGAATCATCATCAGGAAGTATTGTAAATCCACAAAGATCCTGTTTCCTAACCGGGGCTTTTTCTTGCTTCTTTGGTCTCTTGGTTCTTATGAAATCTATTGGCTTCCCAAACATGTTATTAATATCATCCATAGCCTCCTTCAAGTTAATTGTAGGGTCTACTAATCCATGGTGGCAAACATTTTCCACCGCCGGCTCCTCTAAGATGGTAGACCCAACGAACCTGTGAACAACTGTATCCTCTCTAAGTTTTAATCGAGATGAGCAATCTGAATTCATATAATCAGAGCTTTCAGATGGGAGATCCTTTGGACTTGGGAAGACAAAAGCATTTAAAGGTAAAACTGATGACCAAGAACCTTTTGCCAGATTCTGAGACATACTCTCCTCTGATTTATCATCATAAGCTCTCTCCCCATTGTCATCGCTTTCTTCATCATCAATGAATATTTGGAATGGTTCTTCGTGAGTCTGGGCGATTTGAGATCTACCATGCACCATCAGGGAAATACCCGCTTCTTCTTTTTGAAGTGATGAATCAGTTCTACTGTCCAAATTTTCATCAATAAATACATCAAATCCATTGTTCAAATTACTCTCTTCTTTTGGTTGACTTCTGCGTGATCTACTCACTGGAAAGGTCTCTAAAGGTTCTCGAAACATGCCATTGATAGCATTCATGGCCTCCTTCATATTAATTGTAGGGTCCACCAGTCCATGATGGCAGGCATCTTCTGCTTCTTGCTTTCCAACTATTGCAGTGTCTACAAACTTTACCACAACTGTATCATCACCGTGGCACATCTCGGGGTTGTCTGACTCTCCTGTATTCTTTTGCTGCTTCGATACATCTCTGTGTCCAATCTTTTTCACATGTTCCTTCTTCCTCGACAGATCACTATCCAAGCCAACTTCACATGAATTTCCTGAAACCCCAACATGGTTAGATTCCTTCATTGGCTTCACATTCCGGGACCTCCCATCCGGTATCTGTTTAGGCCTATCCTCAATGCTGTATACATTCTCATTGTTGTCTTCAGACTTGGAAGATTGAGGTATTTTGCCACTTCTTCGTATCTGGCGCTGCAAGATCTCAGTAAAAAGTTAGATAACAGAAGGCTTTTAAGAATAATGAAGGCAAGCTCAACATCTAAAATAAAAATGAGCATACCTGGATGTTCTTTTTCTTGTGTCTCTCCATACGATTAAGGAATTGCTCATATGATTTCTGCAATTCATCAACAGGCTCGGCAAGGCTGTTCAAAAATTATTTTAGTTAGTGAATATCGCTGAGGTTCATTTTTTGAAAAAATAAATCACGTACCACCCTAAACCATCAAAGGGTTATGTAGCATAATGAAATACAGAAGCTACCATGTTGGAAATGATTTATTTGGCAAGTTGATATTCTATCTGTGATGCAATAAAGCTAGTAAATTAGTAGTCATGATATATTGTCTTTGCATGGTAGAGGTAGATGGTCAAATAATGAGTGGGGTTTTCGTTTTCACCCAAGTTCACAGTGTGGTTTAGCTTGAATTGACCGGGGAGGGAAAAAACAACAACATATAGCTTCTAGCATTCCCTTTGAATCCAAGAAGTGAAGCCAACCACGTGAACAGAATACGAATAGTAAGGAAACCAATTACATTTTGTTATCGTTTATATAATAACAATGCAAGTGCTTGATCAGGCCAGCAGCATCAAATGAAAGGTGAAATTCTCTAAGAAATCCAATTGAAAGTAAACGAGGCTTTTATCAAAGTTCATAGTGACAGGTTTATCATTTATATAAACGATCCACTCCTTTCTCATAATTTTCAAATCCTCAGCCTTGAGTAAGAGTGAAATGAGCCTGAAAAACATATTGCTAATAAAAAAGCATGCCCACGATCTATATGCAGAACTAGGAGGTCACTGAACTGCGACTGGCCTTGTTTTTCGAAAAGGTTGCTTTACAAAAGCCATGTAACGCTCGTTCAAATGTATTGTAAGCAAGCATTTACAAATAAAATGCCGTGGAGACAGACATCAAAGGTCATCTTCCATTCAAATATTGAGATATTTTTTGAAAGTGGTACACTTACTTCTGCACTCCTAAACGGTACATGTTCTCAGCCTCCTCAAAGTTCTTCATCTTCTCGTGATAAAGAGCGTAAGCCTGGTAGAATAATGACCTCTTTGTTCCAATGCTATTCTTTTCCATGGTACTCAACAGCACTCTTGGATCACTCACATAATCCATCTACTCAATCCCATTCAAAATAAACAAATTACCAGAGAATACAACTAATCTTTCTAACATTCAACACCCTTTTATTTTTTATTTTTAAGGGACATTTTAAATTTCACTTTCTTTTCTGTCTGTCCATTTTACCCAGAAACCAAACAACAGCTGAAAAAAAACAGAATTGGAAAAGAAACTAAACAGCCCGTGATCAAAATCAGATTTATCAACATAATAATCCAATCCAAAACCCAACTAACCCCATTCCGAAAAATAAAATAAAAAGAGAGACGGGTTTTGAAATTACTAGAAGTATCCAAACACGAAGGTAGCGCGAGTCATTCCTGTAACGCCTATCAGATTCAAAACTCTGCATGCATTTTTGCAGAAAACGAGGCAGCTTTTGTTTCAGTACATTCGGAGGCAGGCATTCCTTCATTTTCTTAATCCCCCTGTTTAAGAACAAATAAAAAAAATGATTAAAATAACAGTATTATTTAAACAAGCAAAGAAAAGAAAGAGATTTTAGGAGTACCGGAGCCAAGGGAGAAGAGGATCATTGCCCGAGTAAGATTTGATGTCTGATATTAAAGAAGAGAAGAGATCACTGTGGGCTGTTGAGTTTTTTGTTTCCATTTTCCCCCGTTTGATTTGGAATTAGAGTTGATTAATGGTGGTGATTTGTTTTCTTGACAGAAGAAGTTGTAAGGTTAGGAGGATGCTCTTGGTTTTTGAATTTGGGTGGAATAAGCGCTTCTACGGAAGAAACTGGGTTGAATTGTGTGTGATGCTTGGATTGACAGGATTGGTGTTCTGAGTGTTTTGTGGATACACGTGTAATATATATTCTCCAATAATCCAGCTTTTATCTTTCACGTGGAGGTATAATATATAAACTCGAATCATGTACTTTTTAGGTTTATATTTGTGCACATGATGTGTATTTTAATATAAAAGGCATTTTTATTTTATTTTAATTTAAAGTTAAAACATTTAAAAATTGCAATTCAATAAACTATATATTGTTGTTTAAAATTTAGGTTTTTAATTTTAGTTTATGTATATATTCTCATAATATCAAATAATCATTAATATGTAATAATAAAATTAAAGTATATATATTTTAAGTAGATACCATTATTTCAGCAATAAAATTAAAGTATGTACGTTTTAGGTCCACACGTGTATATCATCTATGTGGTTGATATTTAAGCACGTGGAGTGCCTATTTTAGTATCTATATTTTTGTTAAAATATTTTATAATTCAAATTTAAATAGTTTAAAATTTTAATTCGATAAATAGAGTTTTTTTTATTTTAGTCTGTGAGTATTTATGTTTTATATTATCTACTGATCATCATATATAACAGCAAAATTAAAGTATATCTCTCTCGAGCGGGCAATTCTAAATCGTAACATGATGATAAATGAAATTAAAATATATTTATATATGTGAATAAAAAGTAGCCTGTTAAGAATTTAAAAGAAAACTAAAAAAAAATCAAATAAGAAACTTTTGAATCAAAATTTCTTGCAATATATTTCTTGTTTATTATTTTTATTTAAATCATTAATCCCGTGTTATTTTTAAAAGCACACTGGGTTTTTTTTATTCGCACCCGGTGTTATTAACAAAAAAAATTACGAGATCACTCCTTTTCAAGGTTCATTGAAGGATTGAGAGTTTTTAACGGTGTATTGGTTGAATTATGTGTTGTTTATATTATTGTTATTTTTAACATGGTTGATAATATAAAACATACAAAACAGGTGTTGAGAACAGTCAAACATTCAAAATGAACACGTGTTGATAATATAAAACATGTGTCGAGAACAATCAAACATCCAAAATGAACATGAAATGTCTAGTTGTGTGAGATTTTTTTGTGATCATAGTCACAAGAATAATATGATTTAGAGGTGATACTAAATTAGTTGGACAGTCTGGTGACAAAAAAAATACAAAAATAAAAACTCATGCATGGTTCATAAATAAAAATTTTGAGATCCATCGTGAATTCATGTGAATATTACATTAACATTACATTATTATTTTTCATGTACATGTATAGCTAATATAGTCTTCAGAGAGCATAACATAATGACAGGAAATTTATGTTTTGCACAACAGTTCTTGAATTTAAGCTAGAATATGGACATCTTATAAAAGTTTGAGATAATTAAAGTTTTACTCGCTCACCTAGGATTTGCAAAGCGTGTTTTCTAGAGGTGTGATATCCTCGTATAAGAAAACAATATAGCTACATACAATAACTAAGACGAGATAGTACAATTCAATTAAAATTATAAACTTTGGTATAGTTTAATTAATTGTTGTTTTACATGTTTTGAATATATTACATATCTGCATTTTCATAACATGAAAAATAAACTATAAAACCACGGATAACATAATGTGATGGGTGTTGAAAAATTCCATTTGTGTCCCTCGTGACACACCCATGTTCTTGATCATGCAAACCCATGACCATGAAGATAGGTCATGGAGTTTGATCATGGGGATTAATTCATTGATCATGGCTAATTATCTCCATGATGGAAGGAGAAAAATAGAAAATAAATTAGTGAGTGAGGTCCCTGATCTACCTATAAATAATAGTTTGTGTACTCCATCTACGACAACTGGTAGGCATAGATCAAAAGGCTCATCTCGTAAAATATTTTATTATTTTGTGTTGTTGTTGCCGCTTCGAAAAAAACTTGTTGCTGCTGCTGCGATTTGGGAATTCATTTGATTTTTGTTACTTGAGCAACAATGACCGGAGATATTTATAATCTAAATTTCTGCTGCTATATATATTTAGCGTTTGATTATTTAAAGTATTTCTATTAATGGGTTCTTGTCGAGTTGTCTACTTGTATTTGCATTTCAAATGGTGTTTTCTTTTCAAATATTTTTTGTGTGTGTTCTTACAGGGAAAATAAAGTATTAACAATATACTATTTTTCCAATGTTGCTGTTATTCCCCCCATGACCCGTGAGGTGAATTCTACATACTACTGTTAGAAACGTGTTGTAATGTTGCTGTTGTATTGTATATTTGTATGTATAGTAGCTAATCGATAGTTTTTAAGAATCCCGTGCCTGTATATATATAATCATCAATTATGAATATTCCAGCTGTGAGAAACTATTTTTATGAAACTGTTAAATTAAAATACATCACTGATAAACCTATAAATAAGCAAGGCCACATCGGATTCGAACTGGCCTGGGTCAAATTGGGTTTGTTTTGAACGGGATGTCAATCTTTTTTGGGTCGAAGTTGAAATGGCTAAAATGTTTTCTATTAATTAAAAAGATGAGATAAAATAGTGTTATTTTTAATTTAGATTAAATTTCGTTTCATTTTATATTTTTCAACCACATTGGCTAAAAGATATCATGATTTTCTGGTCAAATAATATTTTTTTAAATTATAAATAATTTTATAATATTAATTATATTTTTTAATCTGAGTGCTAGATTAAAATAAAATTTTATGAATAGTCTCTTATATATTTATATATATAATATTAAAATTTTAGAGCAATAAGAGAATGTAATAACCTTATGAGATTAATAATGATATTCTCGTAATATTATAAATGTTTATAATTTTATTCAAAAAAATTATTTTATTGTGTTTTTTAGATTAAATTGTACAATTTCAAATAGTTTTATTTTTTTTATTTAGATTATTTTTTTGAATTAATATATTTTATTATATATATATATATATATTATTCTAATTGAAAAACAAAACATTAACCGAAGAGGAATCGATAACGTGGTTTTGAAAGATATGAGCTCGACTTAGCCCTGTTATTCGAATTCGATATGGCCTGGCAATAAGTAAATTCAAAGCACAAATCAACTAACCCTGCAATGAAAAGCTCATCCCATAACAGTACCCGCACTGTTGAGATCATGGGAGAAATCATGGGTTTTGATGTTGAAGTCAAGAGGGAGGCAAAAGCAGTGGTTTTTAGACGTGGAGTGATGAAGCTGAGAGAGGAAGCAAAGATCGAGAAGAGTGGTTTCTAAATCTGTGAGAGAGAGCAGAAGAGAAGAAGTTGGAGAGAATGGTGCTTATAAAAGCTGTAGAACAATTGCAATGTTCAACACAATAAACGGCAAAAGTAAAAAAGTAAATAAACGCGTTACAGTAAAAATTCAGTGACACGCCAACCAGGCACACGCACACTACTAGTCGTCCAGGGCAACTTCACTCCATCTGTGACACCGAAACCATCGCCCCCTTCCCCTCTCCCTCTCCCTCCTCACCTCACCCATTTCTCTTACGATGGCACAACCCGAAGACGACCCGGTGGTAAGAAACCATAACAATGACGATGATGATGATGATGATGAAGAAGAAGAAGAAGAAGGCGAACAAAACGACGACGTCGAAGACGAGGGCGAGGAAGAGGAAGAGGACAAAGACCTTGAATCCCAAAAGGCAAAGCTCCGAAACCGATTTCAGAATTTTTTTAGCCGAATACAACACGAATCGGTCCCCATTCGAGTCCACGATGTGGTAATCAAAGGGAACACGAAAACTAAAGACTCCTTGATTGAAGCAGAAACGGCGTCGCTTAAAGATGCGTCTACTATTCAAGAGCTGTTTGCGGCTTCGAGTGATGTGAATCTTAGGTTACAAGCGCTTGAAATTTTTGATTCGGTCAAGATCACGCTTGATTCGGGCCCAACGGAGTTGCCTGGCACTGCTAATGTGATTGTCGATGTTGTAGAAACCAGGAGTCCTCTCTTGGGTGAAATTGGTGTTTTCAACAAAGGCGAGGTATTAATTTTGATAATTTCTTTTTAGTTGTTGGAATTGGCGGTGTTTGGGTAATTGAATATTTCTGTCACCTGTTCCTCTTTAGCGCTTCAATATCTTGTGGCTTTGCTTTAGTGACTGCAAGTGAATTTGATAGAAATGTGGGATATTTAGTGCTTGTTGATTCAGTGAGCATTTGATGACCGAATAATGAGTTGCTCGTGTTTAACGGGAAAATGGAAACAGTTGAGGAGTGGAATTACATTTATTAAGGTGGTTTGTTTAATTTGGTGTTGTGATGAGCGTTGACTACCATCTAGGCACTCACCAAACAGCACTTGTGAATTTTGTTTCTATTTTTTGGAACTGTGATTCATTGCCACTTGGTTGCTGAAAAATAGTGGAAATGGAGAGAGAATTTTAACAGCCTAACTAGTTTGTATCATTCTACAATCATATTAGTGATTTCATGCATGGAATCAGGTATGTTTAGATTAAGGTGGTTGATGATACACATGTTTAACGTTCTAATTAATTGGGGCATTTAGATAGCTCAAATATTCTGCATTTGCATACTTATAAAATCTGTTTTGACACGCTGACTTTGATTCACATTTTTACACTATAATTCAATTTCTCAAGATACAACAGAAACTAAGGGGTTTCTGAAATTTTAAGTTGGTTTTGTAGGCTTCATCATCAACATTGGAGGGTACACTCAAGTACAAAAACATATTTGGTTATGGGGATCTTTGGGATGGTGCTCTGGCATATGATTGTGGGCACAAGGCAGAAATGAGTGCTGGCGTGTTTTTGCCAAGATTCAAAGGACTTGTGACCCCGGTAACAGCACGATTATTCCTGCAATCTCAAGACTGCCTTAAGTTTTCCTCTTTCAAAGAGCGATCATTGGGGCTCTCTCTTGGCTTATTCTCAACCCGAAAACATGACTTGGTGTGCAATCTTGCATGGCGTTCCTTGACAGATCCATCACGAATGGCTTCAAGTTCAATAAGGAGGCAGCTTGGTCATGGTTTACTTTCATCTTTGAAGTACACATTTAAGATTGACAGGAGAAATTCACCTCTGAGGCCAACAAATGGATTTGCTTTTGTTTCTACTACCCAAATTGGTGGCCTTGCCCCTGACAGTCGTTGCTTACGATTTTTGCGCCAGGTTTGGTACACATTTCATGTTTGATCTTCTAGTTTTCCTTCTAGCTCTTCTATCCAGTTTTTTCAAGCATTATTGTTTACTGGCTTTGCTGCCACTTTTTGGCTGTATTCAAGATCTCTCTGACTGCCTTCTTTGCTTATGTCTCTCCCTCTATCCACATGTCACCTGTTTTTATTTAGCTTAGCCTTGACAGTTTTCTTTTACCAAATAGAAACTAAATGTCTATACGGTGGTTTGAATCTCAGTTCTATGGGATTAGATCATACTGAAATGTACACTTGTTTTTCTCACATGCCAGCCTTTTATCTTCTGGAAAAGCTCTGTTGGCCGCCTGTTATTACTCACAGTTATGGACAGCTTGTATTTTTCTTATTTGTTAACAAAGACTCGCAACTTTATAAACCTTTCTTCTTGCATTTCTGAAACTTGTTCATGATTTTGGCACTGAAAATGATGGTCATCTGTTGTATTTTAATGCAAGCTTTGTTATTGAGGCATTCCTTGAGCTTTTTATCGGGGCTGACTTTGCCTTTCTAGGAGAAGCAAACAGATCTTAGATTTCAATTTTGTTATGCTAACAGATATAAGCACCAGACCTTAGTTTTCTCCTGATCAAGTTAAAGTCCTTTAATGATAATCGAAAATTGTCTTGCTGGTAACTGTGATGCGGTATATGGACAGTGGAGTCAACTATCCCCCACTGAAATAGTAGAGTCTTTTAGTTTTGTAGGCAACAAAGTCTAGAACAGTTAATTAATATTGACCCATCCACTGGTTAACATTGCCCCTACTTGGACAGCTCCATGCCTAATTAGACAGTCATGAAACTTGGGTAACAAAACTTGAAATGCATTACTTCCAAATGACAAGCTTCATGCCCACCTTATTATTATTATCCTCTAGTTAAGAAAACAATGACAAACGAAGTTGCATGATGCTTTTTATGAGTTGAAATGAAAACCTATGTTACTACTAGCTTCTTTGTTGAAGAAAAAAGAACCTATCATTTTGCTGTTCTCATTCTTATACTATATTTGCTTGAGGGGCGAGGACTTAAAAAGAAAGCTACAAAAAGAAAAGGCATGAACTTTAGATTTGGTACTACTCTCTATGCAACCCAGACTGGAGGTTTTATTTCTAGTTTTTTATTTTTAATTTTTTAAAAAATTAAAAAGCTTCCCTTTTAAATTCAATTTTCTGGTTCTCAAATTTTGGACATCCTTTTCTTTTGCACATATTTGAGTAATTTTATTCTATGAATGAGATTTTTTTTTTAATTTCAGCCTTTAGGGGAACATTTCATGTTTCTTTGTTAATGATTTCTAAACATTTTTTTTAAGTAAAATTTCCTTTTCTTTCAATAATTAGATAGTGTACAAACCATGTATTTGTTTTGGATTTAGATATCTTTTTTCCCTCCCAGTTATGGGTATATGTATATATATTGCTCCCACTAAATAAAGTTACTAGATCCACCAGTGGCTGCCAATGCAGGCTCTATGCAGAGAGTAAATACAGTATATACACTAACGTTCAGTTGTGGTTCATCATGTAAAGTAGAAAAATATTTATAAATTCTCCTAAATCATATAAATTGGGAATTTGGGATCCAATTCAGTAAATAGGAAAATATATTTATACCAAAAGAAGTCAAAAGAATTGAACTGTTGTCATTTTGGAGAATGAAGATCCGAGCGCTCTCAATTTTCTTTTCCATGAAAGAAAGAGAAAAGGATGCAGATTAGAGAGTAAAGGATTTTATTTAGGGTTGAAAATTTTTAAGCTGCAATCATCCTTTCATGTGTACCTTTCTTAGAATACCAATCTTGAAATGATTTAGTTTGGTGAATAAAATAGATTTTCATACAAAAACTGACCTTTTAATTTTTTGCCCTAAACTTGAAAGCTAATTGTAGTTTTTCATCATTTCAAATTCATGCACAAGGGTTTGCTCCTCAACCTGTGTTGGTTGACTAGTTAATGGAGCAAAGATTATTTGTTATCGTATGTCACTTGAAAATATTTCATGTCTCGTGTTTATTGAGCTGTATTTGTAGACAACAGGCTATTTCTCATTGATATATTATACTGGAAGTGTGCTTACATGCACGTGCTCGTGTGGCTGTATTTGCTACGGTTTCTATTTTAAAACGAATTGATCTATTTTATGCTACTCTGTTGACTCTGTTGAGCCATTGGATATCTGATTAAAATTTGATATGCCTTTTTTTTTGTTCCAACTCCATTGCTTACATTTTTAAATCCATCGTGGACTTTCCATTGTATTCTTACTAAAAACAGGAGCTCGATCTTCGTTGTGCTATACCCCTTGGATTTTACCGTTCTGCACTGAACTTGGGGGTATCTGCTGGTGTTGTTTTCCCCTGGGGATCTGGATTTTCAAGCATGCCTTCACCACTGCCAGAAAGATTCTTCCTTGGTGGCAACTTATCTCCTGTTTGCACTTTGGGTGGCCCGACATCATTATGGGGGTTTAGGACAAGAGGCCTGGGCCCTACTGAGCCTCGAAGGCAATTTCTTAGTAACTCAGACAATGAAAACACTGATTCTGGAAGGGATTATATTGGAGGAGATCTTGCTCTTGCTGCGTTTGCAGATTTTTCTTTTGATTTTCCATCAAGGTGGCTTAGTGCGAAAGGAATCCATGGACACTTTCTTGCATCTGCTGGGAACGTTGAAAAACTAACAGAAAATGCATACCGAAATTTTTCCTTACGGAAGTTCACAGAATCATTTCGTAGCTCAGTAGGAGTTGGAGTTGTTATTCCCACAAACATCTTCCGAATGGAGGTCAGTAATCTGTTTTCTAGCCCCCATTTTGTAACTTAGAAAAATAAGTTTTATGGGCTGTATAGTTGTAGTTGTAGAGCACAATCCTATAGAAACAGTGGGCGGTTCAACATCAAAAAAATTAATTGTCAGGAAAACGTGAAAGCTATTTCATCAAATAACATGGTGTACTGTTGCACGAGTTTCATATAGCATAGCATGAAAATTTTATTGTTATATCCTGATTTAATTTATTTCTATTCTACAAGACCTTCTGAGGAATTTCGTTTCTAATGAGCCTGATTTTGTTTCCAGTTGAATTATTGCTACATCTTGAAGAAATTTGGTGAGGACTGTGGCAAGTCAGGGTTCTCTTTCAGCTTTGCTTCTCCCTCGTAGCATACTCAAGAGTCTTCCATGCCAGGTGGCCGAGCTTCTTTTTTTCTCTTCTATATGCTTTTGACACTGCAAAGAAAATCTTACATTAGACAGCCTTCATTCTTTGTTTCAAATGTAACGATGATCGTGCAAAGTTGGTGCGGAATTTTACTGTGCACAAAAAGAGGGAAATTATAAAACAAAACAGTGACCTAGGCCATATGTTTCAGGGTGTTCCATGAAACCATCGAGCGTTCCAATTTCAGACATGATTTTGCAGGGGATCTGATTATCCTGCTTGTCATTGTAACGTGAGTGTTCAGATTTTTATCCGGGCCTTCTGTTGATCGCCTGAAATGGCTCGCGAATCATATAATTGTTTTTTGTTGCTCGAACTGCAGGACCTTTTATTTTGAATTTCCTGAAACTTTGAAATGCACTGCCGAAGGGTACACATCTCAGTATGCCAACAGTTTAGCTAGGAACAGGCAGATTGGACGCGTTGTGCGCTAGACCTGACCTTGTTTATACAGGGTCTGGTCAAAGTTAATTATCTTCTTGAAGAGTTGTGATATGAAACCGGAAATATCAATTTCAAGTGCATCTCCTAGAAAAGTGTGGGTGATATGAAATAAAAAAAAATATCAATGAAAGAAACTTCTAATTATAGGGAAGTAGCTTGATGCAAAATTATGAACTACGGGTAGAAGGCCTAGCCCGGGATTTTATTCGTGTAGCGGAAACTCTGGACAGTACAGAAGCTAGAAAGCTTCCAGGGAAAGAGTTGACCAGACAAGTCCAAACTGAATGGTCCAGAAGCCCACGAGATGACCTGATCAGGACTGTGTCCATTTTAAGTTGGTCTCTGTTTTTGTTGGCCCAGTGGTGAACAGTCCCCTACCTTTTCACAACCTCTTGGAAGCTGTGTTCTAATGGTATTCTATCCAGGAACTTCGAAATTTAAAGCTTTCAGGTGAATTGGTTGTGGCTCTAGATGCTCTAGTATTTGATAATAAGCTGAAGAAAAAGGAGGAAATTATCACTTACGATGGAGTCGATAGCAGCTTTAATAATAATATATCTGTATACCTAGCAGAATGCTTCTAACCTCTTCCCATTTCGTTTTTCCTCTCTAAAGGTGAATTCATTCATGGTCATTTGAGGTTATCGTTAGCTGTAAATGATAATTGGTGAAGTGACATGTTTGACTTTAAAAGTATTTTTGAAAAAAACTTAAAAAAATATTTTATATTTTACTTTAAATTAATCTGTATTTTTGATATTTTATGTGCTTGATGTCAAAATAATTTTTTAAAAGTAAAATAAAATCATTATAATACATTTCTTAAAAAAAAAATTTAAAAACAAACTCATCCATATTTACAAACGCTAACAACTGAAGGTAAGAAATAAAAGTTGTAGATTATCTTAGGGCCCAGATGGAAAAGCACTTCTAATAGTCACACGCCTGCAATGTTTAGTGTGGATCAAAATTAGTTTGTCAAGATAGTGGCAGTCAAAAAGAAAAAAAAAGGTAGTCAATTAGTGTCAGACCATGGTGGATCTATTGCTGGCAAACAAATTTCGCACGGTCCCCAATAAGGACTCGGAGTCTTATTAATCTGTCAAAATTGGACCATGAGGTTACTGGGTCTTTGAACTAGAGCCAGCATTCTCGCCGTCAATCAAATACATCGAGAGGAAGCCAGCTCTCTACAGGCTCTGTTAAGTCAAACTATAACCTGCAAAGAAATGACTGCCAATCCCTCTCGGAATATCCATAAAAAAAGTGGTGTTTTTTTCTTCTCGAGCGGGGCCTATCTGTAACAATTAGCAAGCATCATTTTACCTGTATAAAATTAATTACGGCCTAAAAGACTGCTAATAAAGGGTTAGGGTTTTTATTTTTTGTTTTTTCTGGGATAACCAGTGGAGGCTGTTTTTGTGTGAGTTTCTTAGAGTACCTGTCGATGTGGCATGGTGCTTGAAGAGGAATTAAATATTGCAAATTGCAACCATCATGCAACCAACCTATATTACCAAGGAAATACAGCTGACGGGTGATTCGTCGAGGAGATAAAACATACCTCTGAAATCAATTAGCAGATGCTGCGTATTGCAAATCCATGTTCCAAATTATAAATTTCCTTTCGTTTCATGCATACGTTTCCGATGTGAAGGCAACGCAATCAATTAATTACTCAGCAGTTTTAATTTCCCTTTGATTAATCAACCACACAATGTTAATTAATAATTTAAAGCGTTTCCCATTTCTCAACGTCAAGAACAGCTTCTAGCTAAAATTGATGACCACTGTCTGATTCCGACCGCCTTTATGAATCAGATGGTGGTGGTGAGCTGATCATAGATCAATTATTGGGCTGGTGATGTTATGATACTCGTGAAGTCAACCCCTTTCCATTCATACCAGAAACTTAATTAATAATTTAAGGGAACACCAGTTGTTATTTCGTAAATGGGAAACTTGAATGGATCAACTAAAGTCGAATGTGTTCGATGTGAACATGCATGTCATGCATGGTATGGGCATGTCATGCATGGATTGTACATGATGATGATATGGCAACAGTGCTATATATATGTAGCCAGGAAAAGGACAGACATCCTCATTCTCAAAGGATGGTAGATCCGCATTAATGGGTTCACGTATTCTCATGCACAAATTAAAAATAGATTAAAGAAAGAGTGGTTAGAGAGAAGAAAAACAAAGGTCTTGTTGGGAGTTGACTTCATAGCTTAGGTGTTTGATGCCGAATCTCTCAGGCCTCCCTTTTCTAGCTAGGTTTATTTTATTAGTTTTCACAGGAAAACCAGCTTATACCATTGCTGAGAAGTTATTTCCACATATATTTCCAAACACCATATGTTAATTAACTATCCCTTTTTTATTGGATTCTATAGCTGTGGCATCGATCTCTTATAATTTCTTATCGCTGGCATTTCATCTGATGTGTTCCTTGGAAGAAGAGACCAAAACATTTTTTGATATACGAGTAAACTTTACTGCAAAAAAAACATATTCTGTAAATATAAGTACGAAACCATGATTGTCCCAAGTTTTCATAGCAAACAAGTTTTAACGAGGAGACTCTAACTTAAAATCGAGATATATTATGCAAATCATAAATTATTTTTCATCATGCCATATCCCTTGAGAAGAGAGATAAAAACATGGTAGCATGTAATTGTATTTAAGACTAATAACCAGAATATTTAATTGATTTGAAGGTAATAGAATGCATTAATTAAATTAAATTAGACCAGCCCAATTATACACAATTAACTAAACTCAAATTAACCCTCTTCCCACTTAAAAGCTGAGTCGAGTTGACTCACTAAATCGGGCGGCAAATTTTGTCAAATGTGCACCAGCTCAGCTAGTGTCCTCCGAGTCCAACCATTGTAAGAACGTACGTGGTTGAATTAATTTGAAGTTCTTTTTTTCCCCTTCAAGGACATTCTTAATTAGCATCTGCAGTCACATCGCACGCCCCCATAAGATTTGATTGAATACCAGCTAACTATATCAAAAGCTGACTTTTTGCCAAGAGAAACCATTAATTTCTTGGAACGGCTTTGATTTGATCTCTCTCAAGATCCTCGTGACGATGAGTAGTTTTTCGCTAGAAAAAAAAGTAGAAAAAGCCCTAGCTAGTGGTTGCAAGTCTCGCAGAGATTTGATGATTGCGTATATATGTAGCCAATAAATGTTGTTAGAGTGCACGAAGATGAATGATGCTACCTCCCTTTCCATGTCTAAAGCTGATATTAAATCGTGCGTGTGGGTGGCATCGAGGGCAATTTTGTTGGGCATTCCTTAAAAGTTTGATTAAGATGGTTTTTAAGATATTTTTTTAAATTATTTTTAACATCAATATATGAAAATGATCTAATAATATATATTTTTTTAATTTAACGTAAAAATAAAAAATAAAAAAATTAGTTTTTTTTAAAAACATTTTCCAAACACATTCCCAATCACCCTCTAATTATAAAATGATGATCGATGATCTTTAGGCATGAATTATATATCTAAAAATTATATTTTTTTATCCTAAAATTAAAATGTCAATGCACACACATATATAACGTCTATTTAACATTTGAAGCAAAGAAGATATACAAGGTGTAAAAATGTCAATGCACACGCATATTTTTTCTTTCGTGAATTATTTTTGTTCGGTGTATGAATGCTATGCTATGCTCTTAACTATTAGAATTTAAAGAGGTTGAAGGTGGAGAACCTAAACAAGCATCGAGAAGTTATGGCTGCTCGATATGTAACTCACTCGTTAAATTGAAAATTGGAGGAAGACTCGGGATTTTGGCGTGCAAAGTACTGCTGTTTGGCATGAAGGCTTGATTATACATTTTGGTTTGAAATTGAGTTTTTTTTTGTGATTTGTTAATGTATTTTCTGTTTGAATATTGGACTATCAACAGGAATCATACAGTGGAACGTTGACGGCATCAAACTGCTGCCTGATAGGTCTAGATTTTTCATTTCTCCCCTTAATTATAAATATTCGTGTGGTCCATGGAGCTATGAGGGCAAGGAAGTCAAGGCTTTCGTTGAAAGTGGCCATGCTTGCTAGCTCTAGTCTATTTGGGTTTTATTTAGTTCTGGTTTATAATTTTCAGTTTTTAAATGCCGTCCCATGCCAAAACCAACAAGGAGTTTTTCTTTGTCAGCTACTCAGCATTGCTCGAGTTTCTTGGTACAGTATATGGTTCCTAGCTTTGTCTGACTAGTTATCTCTTAATCCAAAAAACAATTTTACAAATAGCTAAGTTACTTATTTCGATTCATAATAAACCGTGTCTTGCACAGTTATTAACAAGAAAACGAGGGCGTGTCAAATTATGTCAGAAAGACCCAAGAGAAATCGAAGAGTTAACATGGGTGCCATGGTAAGCGGTCTTCGATAGAGACAAAGACAGAATCCGTGATTCTCGACGCAAAAATAGTGGTGATGACTGACGGGTGACAGACTAGCAAAGTTTAATAGGGCTATCCTCCATTGATGAGCTATAATATTCTTTCTCTCCACACATGCACGTAATCTTTACTGTATTTTCTTGCCTTATTTTTTATCTTAATTATATATCATTAATTTATCCCATCGGTCTACTGGTCACGAGCTGATCATGAGCATAAAGTTCTTTTCCTTGGAATGCGACGGAGAAACTCATTTAAATAATTGCATGGAAATTCTAATACATTGTGCACTGGAGATCCAGATTGATATAGAAACATAGCGTGTGAGGATTTTAAAGAGCATGAAAAAGCTACTTCTATGTGTGTGTGTGTAATGTTCTGTACAAATTCATTGAGTCTTGGCAATGAATAAGATAATATATAGATAAGTTTCTGCTTAATTATTTAAATATAAAATTAATTTCTTAAAATTAATGAATTTTACATATATATATATATATATATATATATATGACAAAATAGATAATAATAACCTACACCGTAGATAAAAAGGTATGGTCGTGGAAATCCCATTTAAAACCCCACTTTTTCTATCAAAACCTTTGACGAATAGAAGAGATTTTGAATTTAGAAGTATAAGTTGAGCATAGGTGAGCTCACCTCTTCGAGGAAAAATAAATAGGTTTTAAATACATAAACCTATACGTCGTGTATATACGAAATGACATGTATCCCAGGTGTCTGTATGTGCGTGGTGCACTACTATCCATGCTTTTGTATATGTTAAATGTCATTTCCAACTACCTAGCTATAAATTTAATTATCCGCCATCCATGCATAGTATAACAAATGCATGCATGACAAACTACACTATGCATGCATGTCATAAACAAGTATAAAAAAAGTAGAGTAGCTATATATTAGCGAGCTAGACAGATGAAAGAGCCAGCGAAAGCTGTATATTCTCCATATATAGTCAAGGGCTAGGGTTTTCGAATTCCTAATACTTGTAAATATTATTGTAGATGCTTATCTGATTTTATTCCAAAAGAATATTAACCCCATTTTCTTTAGCCTTAGGTGAGAAATTAAGATGAAACTGAAACATCTAAAGTCATTTTATAAGACACCTAAACGACACTAAAATTCCTCACTGCTGTTTCTTGATCACTCACACAGAATTGATAAGGGAAGACAGCTAAGCTGAGCTGAGAAAGATGGAGGGCAGTGATAGTTTTGAAGGCTCCAAGTCAAGCTATTATAACAAGGACGTTGAACAAGACGAGGGTGGTGAGGATGATGAGGTGAAAGATAAAATTAGTTTCATATCCAGAAATGAAGGAGAGAGCACAAGCAACAGCTCAGTTGAAGAAAATGGAAAGAAGGCAACCAGTACCGGATCTGTACGGCAATATGTTCGTTCTAAGATGCCAAGGCTCCGGTGGACGCCGGATCTTCATCTTTGCTTTGTTCATGCAGTTGAAAGACTGGGAGGACAAGAGAGTCAGTACTCAATTAATTCACCTGATCTTCTGTTTTGTTCCTTTTTTCTGTTTTTTCGTGAATGATCTTTTCTAGCTTGTTCATTACTTTACAAAAGAGAATTCTATGAGGAATCTACTTCTGACAGTGGCAATTGTGTTGATCTGTGCAGGAGCAACCCCAAAGCTTGTTCTTCAGATGATGAACATCAAAGACCTTAGCATTGCCCATGTCAAAAGCCATCTTCAGGTATTTGATCTATACTAGTCGTTGCATAAGTTTACTTAATTATGCAATGATTAGCTAACAGTTTTTTCTTTTTAATGTATTTAGCCCGATTTTCCTAATTTTATGTATTAATTCTTTTGTTAGATGTACAGAAGCAAGAGGAATGATGAATCCAATCAAGGTAATTATTAACCCTTTTTCTTTTTATCAAAGAAGTAATCTTTCCTGTACAAATAGATAGAGCATTAGGGTTTCTCTCTAGGGGATTGTGATTCTCTCTTGACTGAAAAGGATACTATTGGCAGGCCAAGGACTTTGTTTTGAAGGCGGGGATCACCAGATATACAACCTTAGCCAGCTTCCCATTCTACAAAATTTCAATCAAAGATCTTCTTGCAATTTAAGGTGTGAAAATCTTAACTCCTTGTTCTCCTATTCCAAACCAAATTCAGATTCCAAATTGGTATATCCTAACAATCTTTCTCTCTTTCTCCTTCAAGATTTGGCGATGCTTCTTGGAGAGGTCACGACCACCAGATGTACAGCCCTTATACGGGAGGAACTGGTCTCAACAGATTCAAACATGGACTTTATGGCTCAGTATCTGAAAGACTAGTGACTGGACGCAACAATCACAATTCACTCAATTCTGGTTCGAGTATCAACATTCCTTCTTTGAATGTGCAAGCTGCTACAAGTAGAACTCATCAATTTCTTGAAGGGGTCAGGTTGTTTCAAGTATCCCGGCAGAACGAAAGTAGACCTGGCTCGATGGAATCGAATTTCATAGCCAAGTTGCAAGAAAGATCATCAGGAATAGATCAAAAGGAATGCTCGAACACCACTAGTTCCGCTAACAAAAATTGGAGAACAATTCAAGAGATGCAAAAAGGTTTAAAGAGAAAGACTTTGGATTCAGATTGCAACTTGGATTTGAATTTGTCGCTGAAACTAGCACCTAAAGATGATGATGGGCTTCAAAAATGTGTAGTTGATGGTAGTTTGTCTCCTCATCCTTTGTCTTCATCGTCATCCTCAAAGCTTGGCATATCGATGGAAGGAGGTAGGAAGCATGCAAGGATGGCAAGTACTCTAGATCTGACTTTATGAATGGGACAATTTTGAGTGAGATCTTGAGGTACTTACTTTTCCTGGACCAATATGCTTAATGATAATATCATGTACCTGAATACAAGGTAATATTAGTCTTCATTTGATCTTCATTTGTTGGTTTGTTGTTCTGTATGCAAAATCTCAAGTAGCTGTAGGCTTCAGTTTGGTGCTCCCAATGAATAGATAAATATATTTAGCACTACAAAATATGCAAATTGGGTTCTGGGTATTGTTTTCTGATTAGTGAATATATGCATAGGCCTCCAATATTTTATAAGCAACTCTTAGCTACATTCGAAAAGAAAAGAAAAAGAAAATGACATTGATGCTCAAATCGATCATTAGCACCAATCCTTCAATTACGTTATCTATCATGTAGGCTTGTAGCCATGTTAAACATTTTCGAGGTCTAAGCGTACCCATCCTTGAATAGAAAAACAAGAAACCCTATCTATTAAAATCATCAAGTTTTCGAAGTCCTTAAAATTCAGGGAGTGATTTACTCTATTAATGGTATGTATAGACCACTATTTTATTTTAATTTAAGAATCAACATGCATTTAACCTATATGTTACTCAATTTATTGAGGAATAATTCGCCATAGGGAGGGGATATATGGTTTCCATTGGAATATTGATTGAACTAATGATGATTAATGATATATAGATGCATGACATGGGATAAATCAAGATTTTTATCGGTAAATACGTCGGGTCTAAAATAAGTGGGTCCAATAATCAGTTAGGTCCAAATTAGTAATATAGATCTTGTGAAGATGTCGGACCTAAAATAATTGGGTGTGACAATCAGTCAAGTCTAAAATAATATGAGTCTAACAAACATGTCAGATCTAGAAAGTTTGAACTTGATAATAAGTTTAAATCTAAAAAAAAAAAACATGAGTTTACCCTACTTATCAAATCCAAAAACCTTAGAGTTGCCAAATTCTAAGGTTTTATGTTTGATCCTAGACAATCTTCTAAAATATGGTTATTAAAATCATGATAAAGTGTCACGTCTTTCTATCTAGAATAATTGTTCGTGTTAAAATAATTGTTTTCCTATACTTTATAGATGCATACAAGATTTTTAAAAAAAAATCATATCATATTTCTATCTCATCAATATATGTACAAGATATTTGACTTCATTAATGTCGCTAAAAGGAAACAACTTTTCAACCTTTCTTTTTTTCATAAAAGAACAATACTCATGGGCTATAAATATACTACAAGACATTAAGAACAAAGATTCACAATCTTCATTCTCTAGCTAGTGCATATATATTTTCAAAGCATCTCTCTTGGATATTATTGTATTTTCTCTCTCTAAAAGTTATTTATTTAAGCATCGAAGAATAAGCTATGGATCATCTTGATTAGAGAGAATAGATGAATTTGCTAAAACCTACTATTTTTTCAACCTCAAGGCTTTGTTTGTATATAGCTTGGATTTTTAATATTTGGTCAAAATTATTCATGGAGATTAGAGTGACAGAAGAATTAAAAGTGAGAATGGTCTTCTGATCAAGAAATAATACAGGAATTAATTTTGATACTGAGGAGAAATTAATGTTATGCCATTCAATGCTTTCATGTAGCTTTTTCAGTAGCCTAAATTTGAAAGACAAGTACTCACAGTTATCATAATGCATATGGCTTTATTCCCCCCCTGATATATGTTGGGGTTCTGACTTTTTATATCGAGTTAATTAATTGAATTTTCCAAATTTAAAAGGTAGCTTGCCCTTTGAAAATCTTGAATTTATATTCTGATTAGTTTCATTCGACAATCTATAGCTTCTGTACCAAATTATACACACATTCATAATAGTATTACATATATCTAAAAGACATCAATGGTTGTTTACTGTAGATTACTGTTCACTGACAATTTTTCCTTCCTCCATCTCATGTGTATGTGCTCTTTGATGTTTTTTTTTTTCGGGTTTTCTATTTCTATTTTTTTTACTTTATATTTTTCTCTTTTTCTTTCATTGTATTCTTGCTTTTTTTTTATAATTATTTTTTTCCTTTTTTTTCTTTCTTGCCATTTTTTTATTGTGTTTTTTCTAACTATTTTTTTTTCATATTTTCCCATAAAACAATTTCTGGTTATATTTTTTTTTCTTTTTCGACTTATATTTATGATTATTTTTTTCCTTTTTTTTTCTTGCCTTTTTTTATTATTGTGTTTTTTCTAATTATTGTTTTCATATTTTCCCATAAAATATTTTTTTCTGGTTATATATTTTTTTCTTTTTCGACTTATATATATTTATTTGTTATTTATTATAATTATATAAGTTTTGATTTGTTTCAATTTTGTCATTTGAAAGTTATTTATTATAATTATATAAATTTTGATTTGTTTCAATTTTGTCCTTTAATTTAATAATAATAATAATAATAATAATAATAATAATAATATCCGTATAATTTAATAATTTTAATTGTTTTTACAAAAATGGCAATGATATTTATTTATTTTTGTTAAAGTTTCTAGGATATTCTTAGTCTTTCATTAATAATAATAATAATAATAATAATAATAATTTAATTATTTTTCTTGCTTACTCTTTTGTTAATGTTTTTTCTCCGTATAATTTAATAATTTTTATTGTTTTGACAGTAATGGCAATGATATTTATTTATTTTTGTTTTGTTAAATTTTCTAGGATATTCTTAGTCTTTCATTAATTATATGTTCTAATATTTATTGGATATTATCTCATAGGAATATATATAAGGAGAAGAAAACATAACCTAGGATTTTTTGAATAAAAAAATTAATATCGGTATTCTTAAATACATTTAATATAATCATACAATTAATAAATCGGGTAACACAAAAAAATTGCCTTCAAATTTTAATTTTGTACTTAACACAATAATAATAATAATAATTTAATTATTTTTCTTGCTTACTCTTTTGTTACTGTTTTTTCTCCGTATAATTTAATAATTTTTATTATTTTAACAGTAATGGCAATTATATTTATTTTTTTTGTTAAAGTTTCTAGGATATTTTTAATCTTTCATTAATTATATGTTCTGATATTTATTGGATATTATCTCATACGAATATATATAGGGATAAAAAAACATGACCTTGGATTTTTTGAATAAAAAAAATTAATATCAGTATTCTTAAATACATTTACTATAATCATATAATGAATAAATCGGATAACATAAAAAAAATTGTCTTCGAATTTTAATTTTATACTTAACACCATAACAACAATAATAATAATGACAATAATAATTTAATTGTTTTTCTTTCTTACTCTTTTGTTATTGTTTTTTTCTCTCCATATAATCTAATAATTTTTATTGTTTTGACAGTGATGACAATGATATTTTTTTTATTTTTCTTAAATTTTCTAGGATAATTTTAGTATTTCATTAATTATATGTTCTAATATTTATTGGATGTTATCTCATATGAATATATATATATATATATATATATAGGGAAAAGAAAACAGGACCTACGTTTTTTGGAATAAAAAAAATTAATATCATTTTAAAATTAATATTGAAATTTGGTACTCTTTTGTTTAGATTTATTTCTTAAAAACAAATTTATAATATTTTTATTTTTAATATTTTAAATATAATATTGCTGGGGAAAAGATAAACTAAAAAAAAATACAGATTTACATAGGTTATCTGCAATTACAAAATATACGCGTCACTTTCCATTTTGATTACATAAATTTTATCAATTATAATTATACTAAATAAATATTAAACTAATAAAATACAATACATATAAAAACATTAAATTTTCTATATAGATAAAAAAAAACTGCATCGCAGCGGTATACCACTTCGTTTTACTAGATTTGGATCCATGCTACCCTGTAGTTCCATGGGTTTTTTTATATAAAAATAATAATATTTAGGTGGTAAGAAAATAACAACTTGGATTACCGCGTTAAATAAGTTAGTTCTATTTTAATTAGAAAATAAAAAAAATAACAATAATAAAGTGATAAAAAAACACAATAACTTGGGGGGAGGGGGGATTTGGAGAATAAAATTAAATAAAAAATTATAAACATGTAATTGGATAATAAAAGGCGAGTTAACTCGGATTAAAACGCAAAACTCATGGCTCATGCTATGAGACAAGGATATCCCAACTAAATATTTTGAGTTTATGTTCATGTGATTTATTCTTTAATAAACAAAAATCATTTATATGATTTCTAAATTATAGATGGATAAGAAATTGATCTAATAAATATCACTTGCCGGGTTGATATATTTTTGATAATACAAACTTTATATTAAGTAATTATTAAAACTCAAGTATTCTTTTGAATTTTGAAAAGCCGTGCCCCCCGCACCCCTAATCCCGTTCTGTATTTATACCAACATGAGATTGGAAAAAAAAAAAAAAAACCGAATTAATCGACCATTGGTTGATGCAAGAAAAAAAAAAACGAAACTACAGCCAGCATATGAGGCGATATCTTCGTCCAACAAGCTTGCATTCACAGAGCACTATCTGCTAGTTATTCGGTGGTAATTACAAATTTAAAATGAATATGCTGCTTCAAAATATAAGAAATTAATACATGGAAACGGCACCGGATCTAGCCAGGCTCCATGACATATTGGCAACGTGTGCTAATTTGATGACATTTTTCGAAGGCCAAAAATTCTTATATATATAACTTTGTACTACTCAATGGAAAGAAAAATATAACAATAGTGCTGGAAACATTTTTATTATCCGTTTGAGAATATAGTCGATATTATTTTTTAAAATATTTTTTATTCAAAAATATATTAAAATAATATTTTTTTTATTTTTAAAAATTATTTTTGATATCAGCATATGATAATAATCTAAAAATATTTAAAAAAATCAATTTAAAAAAATCAAATATTTTCAAAAATACGTTCTCAATCAAACACCCGCTCAGACTCTAATATCCAGTAGAGTTAGACGAGGACTTGTATCCCCTCTCCCCAGTCAACTTCGAGGGTGTTTTGGACCGGTGATTATCTGGAATATAGAATTAAAAAATATTTTTTTGTTTGAAAATATATTAAATAATAATTTTAAAATTTATTTTTAATATCAAAATAATTTAAAAAATCAAGAAAATTTTAAAAATACTTTTGAGATATAGAATAAAACAATTAATCCCTGTTACAGTGTTGATTATGATAAGTGGGTAAGTAGATGAAATAAAATAAAACTATTAACCCCTGTAAAGAAGGGAGGCATGTTTTTATTTTTTATTTTTTTATTTCCCTTCCTTCTCTAAAGGTTGAGATATAAGTACCCCGCTCATCTCACATGCTCAAGTTAAAACTAATTGGTGGAAAAATTAAGTTTAACAGGTATAAGAATCTGATTGCCTTTTTAATTCTGTATAAAAAAAATTATTTTATCTTGACCAGTAATTTAAGGAAGTTTGGCCTTTTATCCTCAAAATTATTGCTTCTAATTTTAAAAGTAATAACTAAGAAGATTCGCAGCATATTCTGTCGAGCTATTTTTTTTTTTTTTGCAATGAATGGATATGCTGGGGTGTCGGGCGAATAGCATTCCAATACAGCAATTTTAAAATATTTTTTTAATTTAAAATATATTAAAATAATATTTTTTTAAAAAAAAACTGTGTTTTTACATAAAAAATCCAAATCCTTGAAAATATTTTTAAAACACACAAAAAAATGATCTATCATACATTACATAATTATCACATTAAGGGTTAAATTATAGTTGTTTATAATATGATAAAAGATTATAAAATTGCTATGTTTTTTTTTAGAAAAATAAATAAATCATATAGGAATCTATTAGACAGTGCAGCCCGCAACAGAGAACGTTGGAATAAACCAATAAACACCAGCCCAGCTGCATTGCAAAAAGGTCCCATTCCCACAGCTCAATGTGCATATTCTCCCACCATTGGATTATAAATCATCTCCACGATGGGATTTTAAGATTCAAAACAAACAACCCTGGCGCAGGCTGTGAACTTCAAGTGCAACAACACTGACCACAGTAACGGAGGGCATGCCACTGTATATTTATTAAAATCTTCCCTAGAGACAGAGTGTTCAACAAGCATCGATCGTCATCCCGCTTGCAAACCATAAAAAAAATAAAAAATCATGGCGATTATTATTTTTACGAACGAAGTTTGTGGAGCAGAAAGTCCGGAACAAATCACCATCTTAAATTCTACTACTCAAAATTTTGTGATTTTTCCTGCACCCATCCGCGCACATTAGACAAGAGAGTCAAACACCGGCCTCGAGAGAAAGGAAAGGCCATGGATGGATGGGTTCTCATCCAACAAAATACAGCCAGCCAATCCAAAATCACACGCTCAGAGTGTGAAGAAAACTTTCCTTCTCTCTCTCTCTCTCATTCGGTATATCCTTCCAGGTTCCAGCATCTCGCCTTATCCTTCCCTTTAAAAGTTTAAAAACATAATAGTAGTAGCGGAGAGTAACTTCCCTTTCCCTTCATTCCCTCTTCTCCCGCTCTCTCTCGAACTCTCCGTCTTTTTCTATCGCTGCTCTAGCTATGGCTAAAGCGAATGCCACATCATCATCATCGTCCACTAACATACTTCTTCGTTACAACAACAAAAACAGAAATGGTTTTCTCTTCTCTTTCAACTCTATTAATCTTTTCAACAAATCTCTCCCCTTCAAAAAACCTCCTCCTCCTCCTCTACTCTCACTCTCTTCTACCCCGTCCAAGTCCCTGACCACGCGAGTTTCCATTGCGCCAGTTGAGTACGCGCCACCTGCACCGGACTCTTTCAATTTCCACCAAGAAATCTCCCGACTCCAATCTCTCCGTTCAAAGCTCGCTCATTCCAAAACATTAAACGGAAAACAATCAGTACTAAACGACGATTCGCGTGTCAAACGGTTTTTCAAAATTGGAGGAGTTCCTAGGTTTTTGGATTCAATTAATTTAACCTCTCGTGAGTTGTTTTTGCTCAAGTGCTTGGTTGCGGCTGGTCAAGAGCACGTGATTAGTTTGGATGGAATCGAGCTAGTTGAGGATGCAGCGGTGGAGTCTGTTAGAACTCCCGTTAAGAGCGCGCTTTATAGTTTAGTGGAGATGATTGAGGGACTTCATTCGAGTGATAATGGTAATAGAGGATTAGATAAGATTAATTATGGGGAGAATTTGAATGACGAGGAGATCAAGGACCTGAAGAAGTTGCTGAAGAGTTTAGGCGAGGTCGAGGAGTTTTATGATTGTATAGGAGGTGTCATCGGGTAAGTCTCTCGCCTTTTAAAATTTTGTTTTCTTGTCTTGTCTGTTAAATTTGCTTTGCTTTTGTTTTATTCATAGTTTAAGTGTTTGAATGGAGATACTTTAATTTTATGTACAGTGTTTGAATGAGAAAGAACAACCGTTGCATGATATTCGTTGCTTTGTTTCGTGATTTAAAATTTATTGCTGGATTGGTGTTTTTAACTCTTCTTTTAGGGTTTGGATACTATTGGAGTTGTAGAAGAGGAGTAATTGAATTTAATCAAGATGGCAATTGGTGGATGTTAACATATGGGGTTTTAGGGTTATAATGAATATGGAGTTTAGGGGCTACTTGCTTACAATGGATCCCTTTAGCTACTAAGGTAAATGTGAACGATTACTTGATCAGCTACATAAATTGCCAGAGTGAGGTTTGACGTGCTGGGTGATTGTGTTGCATATAATTCGGTGGAGGATAGGCTTATCAAAGTTTCATGTCAGGGCTACTGATTTGGGAAAGACAATGAGGAGTGAGAGTTTGAACTAGAGATGTTTTTAATATAGGAAGTTTAGTTAGAATCTTATTCATATCGTCCTTTTCTGTTCGATCATCTCATCTCAAATTACTTGAAATTGTTTATTTACATGCTCGCATAGATATCAGATAATGGTGCTGGAACTTCTTTTCCATTCAACATTCAAAAAGCAGACTACAAATTGGTCCCAGCACACAAAAGATTCAATGGAATGCCAGTTTTTGGAAATTCACCCTCCTAGTGGACTTGACCTTTCAAAAAATACAGAGTATGCATCTCAAGCAGCTCTGTGGGGAATTGAGGTTGGAACCTAAAGTTTATTGCTCTGTTAAAACAGTGGATTTGCCAGAGTTTTTTTTTTCTAGAATAATAAGATCCTATTCTTTTAGGGCTTGCCAGATCTAGGAGAAATTTATCCTCTTGGTGGTTCTGCTGACCGGCTTGGTTTGGTTGACCCTGACACTGGTGAATGCCTTCCTGCTGCAATGCTTCCTTATTGTGGACGAACCTTATTGGAAGGTCTTATAAGAGATCTCCAGGTAGAAGATCTCTACTTTATTCCTTCCATGCTCAGAAAGAAGAAAGCTTATGTCTGAGCTCTAACTGTGGTTTGTAATGTTAATTGCTTCTTCTCTGAAAAAATATTTATTTATTTTTTCATCATTGTCAGGCTCGAGAGTTCCTGCACTTCAAGATATATGGAAAGCAGTGCATCACCCCTGTTGCAATCATGACAAGTTCTGCTAAGAATAACCATGAGCATATCACTTCTCTTTGTGAAAGATTGAGCTGGTTTGGAAGAGGTCAAACCAGTTTCCAACTTTTTGAACAGGTTTTATATGTTTATGAAGATATGTCCAATATTTGCTTCTTCTTATTCTTCGAGTTTGTCACTAGTTAGTGGTCTTCAATGAATTGTCAGCCTCTTGTTCCAGCTGTTAGTGCTGAAGATGGGCAGTGGCTGGTTACAAAACCATTTGCACCTGTATGCAAGCCTGGTGGACATGGTGTGATTTGGAAGCTTGCTTATGACAAAGGCATCTTCAAGTGGTTTTATGATCATGATAAAAAAGGTGCTACTGTGCGGCAAGTCAGTAATGTTGTTGCTGCCACGGATTTGACCCTTTTGGCATTGGCAGGGATTGGCTTACGCCACAAAAAGGTGGAACCATATTTGACAATTTGATTTTGTTACCCTCTCCTGTTCTTGTAAGGGAGCACTGCAAATATTCATACTTTATATTTGTATTTATCCAATCCCAAATATTCCATCTAAATAAGGAGCTTGAATGATAAAGAAAAGAACATTATGCATAGTTACTATATTTAGATGGAAGAATGCTTATGTACAATACTTGGATGAATTTCTTGACATTGTTCTGGGGTTCATGGTCTTGCTATACAATTTGTGCATGTAACAGAAACTGGGGTTTGCATCTTGCAAGCGCATCTCGGGGGCTACTGAAGGAATTAATGTCCTTATTGAAAAGAAGAATCTTGATGGGCAGTGGGATTATGGCTTGTCATGCATTGAATACACCGAGTTTGATAAGTTTGGAATCACAGGCGATCCTTGTTCAACTAACGGGTATGAATCATTTCCTTGGTAGTGCTAGCTTTCTTTATAATAACTTTGTGTGCTATTTGTGCTTTGAATTAGCTACACGGCTGTCTTTATGCACAGATTTTAATGATTAATTGAATCTCTGTAATGTAGGCTCAGAGTCTTTATAGCAAACTTGAAAACATGTCTTACAGTTTCCCTTTAAGATAAGATAATAATTTTGAGTGCTGGAATTCTTTAAGGAAATAGATATTAATATTGGTCTGTGGTCATGTTGTCAATACTTTGACATGCATCTGATTATGTTTGAGGTTTTGTTTAAAATTATTATTATGATGCGTGTTTCAGTCTGGATAATTTGTAATTTTTTTCGTTCATTTTTCAACATGTTCATCCCTGTTACCAAAACTTTGTTATACCTTTTTTTTCTCTGCTCTTTCTTGATTTATCCTTTCATGTATTTTGAGCTTAAGATTTCATGGATGGAGTGTGTCAACTTTGTTTTTCTCGTTAAGTTTGCAGACAGAGTTCCCTGCCAATACAAACATTCTGTATGTGGATTTACCTTCTCTGGAGTTAGTTGCATCAAGTAACAGTGAAAAAAGTTTACCAGGCATGGTTCTTAATACAAAAAAGCCAATTGTATACATGGATCCTTATGGGAATTATCACAGGTACATTCTTCATTCATTGATGTTCTCTAGCTGGTACTCCATTTATAACATACATGTACTTGCTCTGTATGCCAGTCTGATTAGATGTTTGCATTTTACTTGCTTTAGGGTGAGTGGTATTTTGTTATAGGGTGATTGCTACATAAGTCGTTATGCTTTGTATGAATTGCATCATAGTGAGACTTTGGATTTTGAAATGCAAACATGTTTTTGGACAAGAGGCAGCAAGTGGGGTTGTCTAAAGCCTGATTAGATGTCACATGAGGGATTGAATTTTTAAATTCTTATATTCCCAACTTGAATGCTTAAATCAATTGTCGATCCCAGAAATGAATCTTGATAATTTCTTTTTCAGCTTTAAGGTCTTTTTTTTAATACTTTAGGAATCTAATACGTTGCTGTTTTAGTTATCTTTGTTTCTCCAGATAGTATATGTAGGAGAGAGTACTGTCTGATCTATCTTCACTATTTAATGATATCCGTCTTTCTTTCTGAAATATTTTAATCCCCACCTGCAGTTGAGCAATGTTTTTCCAGGATGCTGTTTTGCTTATTTCCATTTTACTTGCAGTGTCTCTGGTGGTCGGCTGGAATGCACAATGCAAAATATTGCAGATAATTTCACCAACACCTATTCATCCAGATGTTACAAGGGTGTGGAAGGTACAGTATTGTCTTGCTTTCTTTCTGAACTTTGTAGATTATAATGTACCCATGAGGATTACACAAGACATGCGTATACATGCTCTTCTAATATAAATTTTAGTGATATGTTTATTGGTAATTAAATCTTCCTGTCAACACACATCTGCAGATAAGCTGGATACCTTTATTGTGTATAATGAGCGTAGAAGGGTTACTTCATCTTCTAAGAGGATAAGAAGACATTCTGACAATTCCTTGCACCAGGTTGTAAATTCTGCTAGTTACTATACTTGTTCTCAGCAGTTTGTAAAAAATCCGATGATGGAAGCTTTTTTGTCCAAATCCATTGAGGGATTTATTTCCTCTCTCTATTGATTGAGATCACTTTTTGTTCCTTCTCTTCTTAAGTTCCACTAATTGCATTTAGTTTTCTAACTTGATACAATCATTTCTCATTGAGAAGCCACTTTCTGATGGATGGATACTATCCTACTTGATGATCTCACAGCCATAACCATCTAGATTTTCTCAGCTCACATTTTGTTTTGTATAACTGGTTATCATGGACCCCACTCGGAGGTCTGATCAGTGGCTTAAATTTGCAAGTGTCTATGTAGTTGAGAGTATATTAGGATGTAATAAATCAACAATTGAACCATTGATTTACAAGCCATATTTGTTTGTGTACCAGTAAGTATTGGAGATTTCAGTGGGTCCCCAAACTTACAAGAGTGTTTTTTTAGCTCCTTGAGTTTGGATACCAAAATTTGAAGCTTGATCTGTGGCATAACACCAATCACTTGACTTCAATATTCCTCATGTTAATCTGTTGCATTGGGCTTGTATGCAGACTCCAGATGGTGCACTCTTGGATATCTTACGGAATGCCTACGATCTTCTTTCACATTGTGATATGGAGCTTCCTCAGGTATCCTTTTAATTATAGTGCAGAGCCCTGGTTTGTCTCTGAGAATTGAGGTCGACTTCCATTCATAGTTTGTTTCATGTGTTTAAGGTTATTGAGTACATGCTTATCTGCCAGCACTATGTTAATGATTTTTAGAGTTTCTTTCCATTTATTTAACTTCTCTACTGTTTGTAGATTGAAGGTAATGATAAATACGTCGAGTCTGGACCACCACTTCTCATTTTTTTGCATCCTGCTCTGGGACCACTTTGGGAGGTCACAAGACAAAAGGTAAGCTTATTGTGGCTGTTGTCACGGTTTGCCGGGGTATATTTTTTTCCTTTTTCCATAGCGAATGGTGAACGATGCCTGGTTACATGATGGTGGTATTTGGTTGTTATATCCATCTATTAATATGTGGTTTGCTTATTTCTGCATCTGGTTAAATGTCCCTAGTCAAGTGGCTGCTGGACATTCAACATGCAAAAGCTTTGCTACCATGCATTTCTTGTAACTGCTTGCAAATGTCTTGTTTGCCAAGAAATCTTTCTCTGTCTCATCAGTCATCACTGGCATAATGAATGTGTGGTGACTGGCTTTTG